>JAVSCE010003436.1:0-210771 GCA_032199065.1 Smutsia gigantea | reverse complement strand
GGCTGGGGGAAGGAGGGAATGGAGTTACTTTTTCATACATTCACAATTTTAGTTTGGGATGATGAAAATTTTGTGGAGATTAATAGTGGTGGTGGATACATAACAATGTGAATGTACTTAATGCCACTGAACTGTATACTTAAAAATGGTTCAAATGGTAAATTTTATGTTATGTATATTTTACCACAATGAAGAAAAAATTGTGTACGAACATTTACTAAGGCAGTTTTCTGAACAACCTGACAGGTGCTTGACTAAGCACATAGGTGAGGAAATAAGACAGACATATAATTTTGAAGAGCTCATCATCTAACTGGAGAATGATTCATTTATTAGAATGTTAAAATAATACTTTTCAGCCCATCATAGTTTGGAAGTGACATCTCTGACACATTCTTATTTCAGGCTCAATTTCTGGTGGGGTTGGCAAGGGTGGGAATATTACCACCCCTCCCTCAACCCACCATTCACCCATGTGATAGATGAGGAGTCTGGCCTAAGATCAGTAACTGATGGGATGGCCTCCAATGTTCAATCTTACAAATGATTGGTGAGATTTTTTTCAGATCTTTACAGTTCAGAACAAGAATGAATGGATGGCACTGTGAGCAGGGTTAACCTTAGCAGGAGTAATAAATGAGCAGAAGAATTCCATTTTCTGTTGCTAATTTTACCCAAAATGTCCTTATGTGGTGAGTCTGAAGAATTTTGGGCTGAGTCCGTTGAGTTTTGTTGAGCATGAAAGATGCTTTTCAATACTTTGTTTTGCAGTTTGGATGTGACACTTGGGGCTGCCTCAACTTTTACAATTCCTTGAAATATAAAAATATTTTCCTTAAAAGGCAAAAAATGTAGTCAATTTACTTATATGTCCTTGGGCTTGTTGCTCAGCCACACAAGGATTGAATTTTCTATATGTAAAATGCAAGTCCTACAATACCTACTCCGGTTATCTGTCAAGGTCAAATGAGATATGAAAGCCAAATATCAAATGCATATGAAAGTCTTTGTGAACTGTAAAAAAAACACTTCAAGATTAGTAGGGTGTTTATTTACACATGCTTTTGTATACACACACTTTGTAAGAGTAATGGGATTTCAGATGCTCTTTGTAGAATGGGTGGGAGTTAAATTGGCAGAGAGAAGAAATGAATCACTATGTGGGAAACATGGTATGATACAAAGGACAGTTAATCAAAACCAAGTAAAATTAAAGAAGAAACCATGAGGTACACTCCTTTCAAAATAATGATGTCCTCTATTGTTATTATTATTTACCGTTTTGAATATTCTTCCCACTACAGCAAGATATGAAGTAAAAATTAAAAGAATGAATAGCATAAGGAAGAAACAAAAATCATAATTTGTAGATGATGTAATTTTACTGCTAGAAAACAAAAAGGAACTAGCTAAAATTACTGAAAATAGAAAGTGGATTTGTGAAAACATAGAAACAATATATAGAGATGTAACAGCATTTCTCCAACCAATTGGAAAAGTTACTGACATTTTGCTTACATGTGTTTCTGAATATACTTATTTATCCTTTATCCCCTAGTCAAGTACATTGTCCAAACCAGGTCTCCCCACTGTCCTTCTTTCCCATCATATTGACACTACCCTGAGGACAATCTCGAACACATTTCATCTATTCATGCTAATTAGTATCACTGAGAATAAATTTTATATTGAGAGTCTGTGTTAACATTTTGGGTGGACCAAACTTCTCTGAGCATAAAGCCTAAGAGAGGCCCTTCATAAACTGCTTTTATTGTTTCTGCAGATGCTTATCTCCCTTTCAATTTCCCTTAGGTTTTGCTAGCCTTCCCTCCCTCCAATAACTGTTTGTTGTGAAATACAACTTGTAGACTTTTTTGATAAGCCTGCAATAAATGTCAATGTCTGTCTGCACATGGAAGTAAATGGTTACTTCCCACTTCTCCACCCATTTACCACCTAGACAAAGGCTCTGCCGGGGGAGGGGTGGGGGGGGTGGGAGGATTAGCAGAGTGACAGAACTACAGCCTCTCTGAGCCAGAACATTCCTCCCCCCAATCTATCTGCCTCATCCAACAACACCTGCTGAGGATTTTGTGGTCATAACCTGACCGCCTGTAGGTCTCTGAATTCTGATGAACGAGCATGTTCGGCTTCTTGGTCTGGAGAATTTTACTCTCTCTGGCCCCTAGGGGACTTTGGCCCTAAATTAATTTGAAGTTGAGGAATGTTGTAGGGGCTGGGCTATGTCTGGGAGGGCTGAGTAACCAGAGCAGAATGTGAGAAAGGAGGGTGGAAAATACGCTCTTTTTACTATTACTAGGGCCTCCTTCCTGGGCCAAGTTAGGTACCAACAAAGGTACATGGAAGTGCCTGAAGCAAGGGCCGGGTGAGCGAAAGTGCTTCATCTTGCTCTTGAGTTCAGTTTAGCCCTCATCCCTCCATGCTGAGCAACACAAGGAGTGAGTAGAGCGTGTTATCAGGCTTAGTAGATTTGCCTACTGGACCATCCACTGCCTGCTTGACACATCCTGACTGCAGCACGCCGTTTCTCCTATTGTTAACATCTCACATTACTATGGTACATTGTCAAAAGAAACCAGCCTTGGCATGTTATTATTAACTAAACTCCAGACCATATGTCACTAGATTTAACTAGTATTGACTGAAATCCAGATTAGATTTCACTACTTTCTCCAACTAATGTCCGTTTTCTGTTCCAGGATCCAATCCAGGATACTGCGTTGCATTTGGGAACTAATGTGCTTTTAATCAATATATAAACCTCTTCCAATGGCCATTTCCAGCTCCATCCCAGTACTTTCATTTAAGACTTTCCAACAAACTTAGGGGAGGAGGAGGAACCAAGACCCTAAGAAGATCAAGACCCTAAAAGCCACCTCAGCATTTCTCAACAGCATTTCCTGAAATGAAATCTCCACATCAAGACTTTAACAAGATATTCTGTTATTTTAAGGAAAAGGAAGGTTCTATAGTCAAATGAGTTAAAGAAATGCTAGATGTCAATCACTTCCTGAAGAGGTAAGATGTCCATTATTACAACAAATTCTGTGAACATTCCTGCAAAATAGAAGCCAGTTAAATTTGGTTTAACAGAACTGTTACCAAATTTCAGTCATTTATGTACTACTTCATGCCTTTTGCCGTAACTACAGACAGTGTGTACCATTATTGACTTAAGATCTTTTTCTTTAACCCCACCTACCTTTTATAAGGCATGTCCTAAAGGGCATTTGATATCAGTACTATAAGTGGAAAATTAAGATAATTTGCCAAAATTAATTAGAATAAAAATTAAATTGAATGTTAATTTCAAGCAAGAACCTCCTGAAGTCACCTCATCTAACATCTAGTGGTTCACATATGACAGCCTGGGAAATATTGGTTAACAGAACCCTTTTCTCCATAACACTTATTAACATCCTGGGGAGACACTTTGAGAAATGCTGATCTCGATGGTCTACCTCTGAGGTCAAGAAGTTCAGGAAACATATACAGAGATATAGTGGTAAAGCCCAAACTAAAACCAGAGCTCCTACCTGCCTCTCTAGTGCTTTTCCTATAGTCCTACTCTGCTTCTGAGTTGCAGGCATTTCTTGGGCATGGCCAAAAGAGAGTCCATGGGGGTCAGAGTTGATAACCCCAAAAATTCAGATGCCATGTGATCAGGTTTTGATCTTGTGTTTGGGAATTAAATTCCCACACCCAGCTCTGATGGCTCCCTATCTTCCTCTATTCTAGGGAGAGAACTCTGACTCGTCAGAATAAATGTATAAAGTGCTTTCTGATCCCTAATTATCATTGCTCCCTACACCTGCCAATTCCCACGCACAGACCAGGTACCTGCACTTTGTCTAGTTCTTCCTAAAGTCATGTTCTTTCAAAATATAATTGTGTTTGAGCAAGAGGGTGTGGCCAGAGGGGTGACCACTGTTAATCAGTAACAGAGAGCAGCAGATAAACAAGGTGCTTCCAGCTAGACTGGTCACTCTTTGGCCCTCAGTTCTCCTTAAAGTAGTCCCAGAAACGTGGGTATTCAATCCTACTTGGGCTCTTGGCTGTCTTTTTCATCCCCAGAGGCTAGACCACAGGTGTCATTCTCCTCATCTCCATTTGGCCAGTTGCTTGATGCCTTGAGTGGATTTGAAAATGTAATGCTCACTGATCCCACCCCAGCTGGTTTCCTACATTCAGACTAGACCGTAGCACCACTGGGTTTGATAATAGCCCCTGGGGTCATTCATTCCTTTCCTCATTCAAAATACTGGACACCTAAAATAAGCTAGTCTGTGCTGTGATATGAGTAATCATAGACCATATTGATAGAGCTCTTGCTTATGTGTTTGGTACTCTTTGAACATTATCTCACTAAATCATAAGACAATTGTGTAAGGAAGATATTCTTTTTCCCATTTTTAAGGATAAGTAAACCAGGGCTCAAACTACTTAAATACCTTTTCAAATTTTATGTAATTAACAAATATCAGATCTGAGATTTGAACCCAGGCATATACTTAACACCAGAGACTGTACTCTCACCCTTGCCCTATACTGCCTCCCTGGGAAAAAGAACGGTTTTTACCCTCAAGGAATTCACATAGTTATAATAGCTATTTTGTGGTCCTTAAAAAGTCTCTGTTTGTCTCTGGATATCTATATTTTTCTCAGCCCTACTATCCCCACCCAGTGATTTATTACATCTCTTCCTTTTCATATCTAGTAATTCTTATTGAATGTTGTACATTGTGGATGTCACATTGTCTTCCTCTTAAAAATGTTAAGACATTATTTTCTTTTCCTGAAAGTAAGTTAATGTAATTTGGATTAGCCTGATCTTGTCACAGCTTTGTTTTTACTCTTTTAGGGCTGGTCTAGAGTTCCCTTATTTTACAGGTGAGATTGTCTTGCTCCTAAGGCATGGAAGTTTTAGGACCTAAGCTCAAGGCCCATAATAAACATCAGGGTCTTTTTACTTTCTCAACTCTAGTATCTCCCAGCACTCCGTGATTCCAAGGATCTCTGCTCCTATACTCAACCAGTAGCTATTTTCTCCCAGGCCTCCTGGATATTTTCCTGTGCATATGCAACTTAGCATTCAGCTGAAGCCTGGATTCCGGCTTATGGAATCTCTTTGCATACTTTTTGAACTACTTTATTGTGTTCTTTTCTATCCTGCCTCACAAATTACAGCCACTACAGTAGTCAGGAACTCTGATCTCTGCCTCCGCAGCTCAGCAAGATCTCTGTGCTCTGCTTAAGCTCAACCTCCCTGCACCATAGTTTGGAAAGGGTGCCCAAGCAGAAAGTTGTATTGAATATCACAGCATAACGTCACCTTATATATTTCTATTTCCTCAAAGAGCACAGAAAAGCACTGTCTGTTGTTCAATGCCTGAACAGTTGCTTCATATATTTTGCCAATTTTATAGTTGTATATGATGGGAGAGTAAGTGTAATACCAATTACTCCACTATGGCCAGATATGGAAAAGTCCAGACATTCTTTTTTTATAATAATCTGAGAGTCTCTGAATTTTAATTAGAGTTTTAGAATAGTTACATTTATTATGATTTATGTTAAATATGAATTTTTTAATTGTCTCATTTTTGGCTGTATGTATGTTTTTGTTTTTTCAATGATTTTTCTTCTCTTTTTTTCCTTAAAAAATTAAGTTGTTTTTGTTTTTGTTCTTTTGCTTTTAAATTTCATTTACCTCTACAAAATTTTAAGGTCTACATTCCATTTCCATTCTTTTACTAGTTATTCTTGAAAAGTGTAACATGCCTACTTTTATAGGCATGTTATAGTTTTATAATGTATAAAACTATATAGTTTTATAGCTCATATCTGTCCCTCTGCTGAATAATGCAAAGTCTTTAGAATATCTCTAAATCCCCCACTCCTAACTCATATTGTTATTCAATGTTTTCATTCAGTCCTTTGAAAAACACGAATTAAACATAATTTTTACTTCACATGCAAATAATGCTTATTTAATGTTAGCTACGGGCTTAGAGATTTCTTTGTTCACTGTTACTCATTGGATCTCAGGTCTTCATTCTCAGGTAATTTTTCTTCTCCCTAAAGTAATTTTTTAGAGCTATTTTGGTAAAGGTCAGCTGCGGCAGATTCTCTCAGATATTAAACTTATTTTATTCTGCATTCATTCTTATAAATTAATTTTGCTAGGTACATGTGGGGTAAATGGAAGAATTTTCATAATCTCCCGCCTGGATTTGTCCATTCACATATCAATAGAATGTTTACCGCAGCAGCCTCCAGGGTAAGGGGTAGAGAGAAAACGGCCATTATCTCCTCCCCTCTGTTCCTCTTATATATAATTGGCGTCTGCCAGTTACCAAGGACCTGCTAATGTAGTTCCTCCCAGAAGGGACGGGTGGGAAGTACAGAGCGCGCTATGACAGCAGAGCATGAGCCCCAGCAGGAGACGGGTGGTGCGAGCCTGGCCAGTGAAATCAAGCAAGCTGTGAGCCATTAAAGTGGTTTCTCCCAACCCACCCTTTCCCTTGACTTATTTTGGTTTTACTGGTTTCATTGAGGATTTGCCCTGGGCCAGGAGTACCCTTCCTCCTGGGGCTACAGTATATAATTGAAAGTGGACAATTATTTTCTAATTTCAGGTTGGCAGTTATGTTCTTTCAGCACTTTGAAAAGATTATCAATAAACATGTTTTTTAACCTAAGCTATTACAAAATCTGAGGTTAGACAAATTGTCATTCATTGATAGCCTTTTTTTTCCTCTTAAGCTCTTAAAATATTTTTGCCTTTGTGTTCTGGAGGTTTATTGTAAAGTATCTAGGTCTAGAGTTCTTTTTATTTACCAAGATTGATATAAATCATGTTTTGCATATTTATGGATTTATTTCCTTTATCAGGATTGAAAAATTATCATCTGATAACTCATCCACTATTTCTTCTCCAGTCTCACTAATTTATCCCCTGGAAATCCATAAACTAGATTTATTAATCTATTTTCCATGTCTCTCAATCCCACTTTCAGAATTTCCATTTCCTTGTTTTCTTTTTTTTTAAATTTATTTTGGTATCATTAATCTACAATTACATATGCAATATTATGGTTATTAAACTACCTACTTCATCAGGTTCCCCCCATGAATCCCATTACAGTCACTGTCCATAAGTGTAGTAAGATGCTATAGAATCACTACTTGTCTTCTCTGAGTTGTATAGCCCTCCCCGTGCCCCCACAACATTACGTCTGCTAATCGTAATGCCCGCTTTTCCCCCTTGTCCCTCCCTTCCCACCCATCCTCCCCAGAACCTTTCCCTTTGGTAACTATTAGTCCATTCTTGGGTTCTGTGAGTCTGCGGCTGTTCTGTTCCTTCAGTTTTTTTCTTTGTTCTTATACTCCACATATGAGTGAAATCATTTGATACTTGTCTTTTTCGGCTTGGCTTATTTCACTGAGCATAATAGTCTCTAGCTCCATCCATGTTGTTGCAAATGGTAGGATTTGTTTTCTTCTCATGGCTGTATAATATTCCATTGGGTATATGTACCACATCTTCTTTATCCATTCATCTATTGATGGACACTTAGATTGCTTCCATTTCTTGGCTATTGTAAATAGTGCTGCGATAAACATAGTGGTGCATATGTCTTTTTCAAACTGTGCTGCTGCATTCTTAGGAGACCACATTCTTATAGCACTATTCACAATAACCCAGATTAGAAAAATAAATGTCCATCATTTAGATGGCTAGGACCTCCAGTACTATGTTGAAAAACAGTGGAGAGAGTGGGCATCCCTGTCTTGTTCCCGATCTTAGATGAAAAGCTTTCAGCTTCTCGCTGTTAAGTATGATGTTAGCTGTGGGTTTGTCATATATGGCCTTTATGATGTTGAGGTACTTGCCCTCTATACCCATTTTGTTGAGAGTTTTAATCATGAATGGATGCTGAATTTTGTCAAATGCTTTTTCAGCATCTATGGAGATGATCATGTGGTTTTTGTTCTTCTTTTTGTTGATGTGGTGGATGATGTTGATGGATTTTCGAATGTTGTACCATCCTTGCATCCCTGGGATGAATCCCACTTGATCATGGTGTATGATCCTCTTGATGTATTTTTGAATTCGGTTTGCTAATATTTTGTTGAGTATTCTTGCATCTACGTTCATCAGGGATATTGGTCTGTAATTTTCTTTTTTGGTGAGGTCTTTGCCAGGTTTTGGTATTAGAGTGATGCTGGCTTCATAGAATGAGTTTGGAAGTATTCCCTCCTCTTCTATTTTTTGGAAAACTTTAAGGAGAATGGGTGTTATTTCTTCCCTATATGTCTGGTAGAATTCAGGGGTGAATCCATCTGGTCTGGGGTTTTGTTCTTGGGTAGTTTTTTGATTACCACTTCAATTTCGTTGCTGGTGATTGGTCTGTTTAGTTTTTGTGTTTCTTGTTTGGTCAGTTTTGGAAGGTTGTATTTTTCTAAGAAGTTGGCCATTTCTTCTAGGTTTTCCAGCTTGTTAGCATATAGATTCTCATAATATTCTCTTATAATTCTTTGTATTTCTGTGGGGTCTGTCATTATTTTTCCTTTCTCATTTCTGATTCTGTTTATGTGTGTAGATTCTCTTTTTCTCTTAATAAGTCTGGCTAGGGGTTTATCTATTTTGTTTATTTTTTCAAAGAACCAGCTCTTGGCTTCATTGATTTTTTTCTATTGTTTTATTCTTCTCAATTTTATTTATTTCTTCTCTGATCTTTGTTATGTCCCTCCTTCTGGTGACTTTGGGTCTCATTTGTTCTTCTTTTTCCAATTTCAGTAATTGTGTCTTTAGACTATTCATTTGGGAATGTTCTTCTTTCTTTAGGTAGGCCTTGATTGCAATATACTTTCCTCTTAGAACTGCCCTTGCTGTGTCCCACAGAAGTTGTGGCTTTGTGTTGTTGTTGTCATTAGTCTCCATATATTCTTTGATTTCTGTTTTGATTTGGTCGTTAACCCACTGATTAATTAGGAGAATGTTGTTAAGTCTCCATATATTTGTGAGCCTTTTTGATTTCTTTCTACAATTTATTTCTAGTTTTATACCTTTGTGATCTGAGAAGTTGGTTGGTAGAATTTCAATATTTTTGACTTTACTGAGGTTCTTTTTGTGGCCTAGTATGTGGTCTATTCTGGAAAATGTTCCATGTGCACTTGAGAGGAATGTGTATCCTGTTGCTTTTGGGTGTAGAGTTCTGTAGATGTCTGTTAGGTCCATCTGTTCTAGTGTGTTGTTCAGTGCCTCTGTGTCCTTACTTATTTTCTGTCTGGTTGATCTGTCCTTTGGAGTGAGTGGTGTGTTGAAGTCACCTAAAATGAATGCATTGCTGTCTGTTTCCTCCTTTAATTCTGTTAGTATTTGTTTCACATATGCCGGCGTTCCTGTGCATATATATTTATAATGGTTATATCCTCTTGTTGGATTGACCCCTTTATCATTATGTAATGTCCTTCTTTATCTCTTGCTACTTTCTTCGTTTTGAAGTCTATTTTGTCTGCTGCAAGTATTGCAACACCTGCTTTTTTTCCTTGTTCTTTGCATGAAATATCTTTTTCCATCCCTTCACTTTTAGTCTGTGTATATCTTTGGGTTTGAGGTGAGTTTCCTGTAGGCAGCATATAGATGGGTCTTGCTTTTTTATCCATTCTGTTGCTCTGTGTCTTTTGACTGGTGCATTCAGTCCATTTATATTTAGGGTGATTATCGATAGATATGTACTTATTGCCATTGCTGGCTTTAGATTCGTGGTTACCAAAGGTTCAAGGGTTGCTTCTTTACTATCTAACAATCTAACTTAACTTTCTTGATAAGTTATTGTAAACACTGTCTGATGTTTCTTTATTTCTCTCCCTTCTTATTCTTCTTTCTCCATTCTTTCTATACTAGGTGTTTTATTCTTTGCCTTTAGTTAGTATTTGGATGGTCTGCTTTCTTTGCTATGATTGTATTTTCTCTGGTGACATCTCTTTATCCTTAGGAATGCTTCCCTCTAGAGCAGTTCCTTTAAGATGTCCTGTAGAGGTGGTTTATGGGATGCAAAGTCTCTCAGCTTTTGCTTGTCTGGAAATTGTTTAATCCCTCTGTCATATTTAAATGATAATCGTGCTGGATACAATATTCTTGGTTCGAGGCCCTTCTGTTTCATTAAATTAAATATATCATGCCATTCTCTTCTGGCCTGTAAGGTTTCTGTTGAGAAGTCTGATGATAATCTGATGGGTTTTCCTTTGTAGGTGATCTTTTTTCTCTCTCTAGCTGCCCTTAATACTCTGTCTATATCTTTGATCTTTGCCATTTTAATTATTATGTGTCTTGGTGTTGTCTTCCTTGGGTCCCTTGTGTTGGGAGATCTGTGGGCTTCCGTGGATTGCGAGACTATTTCCTTCCCCAGCATGGGGAAAGTTTTCAGCAATTATTTCTTCAAAGACACTTTCTATCCCTTTTTCTCTCTCTTCTTCCTCTGGTACTCCTATAATGTGAAGATTGTTCCGTTTGGATTGGTCACACAGTTCTCTTAATATTCTTTCATTCCTAGAAATCCTTTTATTTCTCTCTGCCTCAATTCTCTGTATTCCTGTTCTCTGATTTCTATTCCATTAACAGTCTCTTGCATCTCATCCAGTCTGCTGCTAAGCCCGTCGATGGCTTGTCTCGTTTCTGCATTGTCTTTCCTGACTTCTCTCACTTCCTCCCTCACCTCCTGCATATTTCTCTGTAGATCCATTAGCATGGTTATGACTTTTATTCTGAATTCTTTTTCAGGAAGATTGTGCATTTCCATCCCTTCAGTCTCCCTCTCTTTTGTTGTCTGGGTGTGGGTGAGCTTGGTCTGTACCATATTCCTCTGTCTTTTCATGGTGATAGAAGTGGTCACTGGTAGGTGCCATGTATGTCAGCTGGGCTCTTTAAGACATAAAAAAAAACGGAAGAGAGAAAAACGAAAGAAAGAAAAGAAAGGAAAAAAAAAACGCCCACCAAGAGTAGATCCTGTAAGGATGCTGTAGGTGGTGCTGTTGCTCCACTATTCCGCAGCCGCAGCCACGCAGCTCCACTGGGCTGTTTGTAGCTCTGGCCAGGGTGGGAACGAATGGGAGGCCGTTGCTCTCTGTGTGAAGTTTCAGTGCCGCTACTTTTTCCCAGTCGTCAGCCAAGGGGTCCAACATTCCTCAGGACTCCCAGCCTGCTGGGCCGAGTGTGCTGGGATGATTCTGGGCCCTTGCCTTTAAGACCACCAAAAAAAGCATGCGCTTTTCTTTTGTCCTGGGGAGCCTGCTGCAAGGACCCGGATGGGTTCCCAGCTCAAAACCTGCACCTTCTGCCTCTCCAATATCTGATACACTGCACAACGTGTGTCAGTGCTCCCGGTGCAGATCACCAGGGCTGGTTATTTTGCAGGCCTGTACTTCCACTCCCTCCCAGCTCTGAATCCTCTCCTCCCACCAGTGCGATGGGGTGGGGGAGTGCTCGAGTCCCACTGGGTCATGGCTCTGTATCTTACCCGTCTCGTGGGGTGCCGAGTCCTCTCAGGTGCAGATGCAGGCTGTGCGCTGTCCTGTATATACTGGTCTCTCTTTTAGGAATAGTTGTATTTGCTGTATTTTCATAGATATATATGGTTTTGGGAGGAGATTTCCACCGCCCTGCTCATGCCGCCATCTTCCCAGAACTGCCCTCCCTGAGCTCTTGCATATTTCTCTGTAGATCCATCAATATGGTTATGACTTTTATTCTGAATTCTTTTTCAGGAAGATTGTGCATGTCCATTCCATCAGCTCCCTCTCTGGGGTTATCTGACTAAGCTTTGTTTGTACCAATTCCTCTGTCTTTTCATGGTGATAGAAGTGGTCGCTGGTAGGCTCCACATGTGTCAGCTGGGCTCTTTAAGACTTTTAAAAAGAAAAAAAAAGGAAGAAAGGAAAAAACAGAAGGAAAAAAATGGAAAAAAAGGAAAGAAAAAGAGAAAAAACAAAAAGAAACAAAAAAAAATCCAAAACAACAACAAAAAAAGCCTGCCAGGAGTAGATTCTGTGAGGTTGCTGTAGGTGGCACTGCTGCTCCACTGTTCCATTCCACTGGACCCTTTGTGGCACTGGCCAGGCAGGGGGGGGAATGAATGGGAGGCTGCTGATCTCTGTGGGAAGACTCGGTGTGGCTCCTTTGCTTGGCCACTGGCCTAGGAGTCCGAAATTCCCCAGGACTCCCAGCTTGCTGGGCTGAGTGCAGTGGGACGATTTTGTCCCGCTGTTGGGCCCTTGTCTCTTTAAGACTTTTTAAAAAGTACACGCTTTTCTTTTGTCTCCGGGAGCCAGCTGAGAGGACCCGGCTGTGCCGTCCCTCTCAGATCCTGCCCCTCTGTCTCTCCAATCTCCAATACACCACGCGATGTGTGTCAGCGCTCCCGGCACGGATCACCAGGGCTCGTTATTTGGTGGGCCTGTGCCTCCACTCCCTTCCCGCTTCGAATCCTTTCATCCTGCCGGTGCGCTGGGGTGGGGGAGCGCTCGGGTCCTGCCGGGTTGGCTCCCCATATCCTACCCACTTCGTGAAGTGCTCAGTTCCCGCAGGTGCAACTCTAGCCTGGCTGTTGTACTGTATCTTCTGGTCTCTCTTTTAGGAATAGTTGTATTTGTTGTATTTTCATAAAAATATACGGTTTTCGGAGGAGATTTCCACCACCGTGCTCACACTGCCATCTTCCCAGAAGTCTCTCCTTGTTTTCTTATATTATTATTCTAGGTAATTTATTTAGATCCAATTTCCAGTACATTCTTATCATCCATGTCTAATCTGCTGTTTAATCCGTGTTTTTGTGAAGCTTTAAAATGTCACTGAGGGAGATTCAAGATGGTGGCATTAGAGGTGACAAGGAGAACTCCTCCCCAAACCACAAATAGTACCAAAATGTAGTTAATTGATACAACTAACCTTAACAAAGCAACAAGAAAGAAGGCTGAACCAGCTACATACAGACCTCACAAACAGAACAGACCTCACAAAACAGGGTAAAGTAGGAAAGCCGTAATCCAATGGGAACCAGGCCCTTCCCCAACCCAGCTCACCGGCAGGAGGAAGAGAAACAGAGTGGGGAGGGGGCGGAAGCTTGGGACTGCTGAGTGCCTAGCCCTGGAGATCTGCTTTGTGAGCCAAAGCCTATAATGTGTGGTGCTCTAGACGTTGGGGAGCTCAGACGGGTGGAGTGCTTGGGAGACTGACATTCCGGCCGTTGTGCTCTGTGTCAGAGGAGGGGCGGGTGATCTGAGAGGCCTCCTAGCAGCAAGAGGGCTGCTGAAGGGGTGGGGTTTGCACGGAGTTTGCTGCACGAGAGAAGGAAGAGCTGGACAAGGTTGTCTGGGATCGCTCTGCCCAGCTGGTTGGGTACTTTGAAGAGCTTCAGGGGCTCCATCCCACTGGGTGCCTACTCAGCTCCGAGGTCTCCCACTGTGACACGCAGCCTGCTGCACCTTCTGCCTAGCCTGCCAGCACTGGTTCGCAAACTGGCAGTCACTATACTGGCGTCAGGCCAGCCAGAGGGAGGCCATGCCTACAATAGTTGGAGACGCAAAGCACAGAGGCTTACATGTGTGTGCTTGGCCCACTGGCTCTGATACTGGAGACAGACACCACAGACGGGAATCAGGAAACAGATCTTTCCTCCCCCCAGGCACCAGCTCCACTCCTCTATGACCCCCAACCTCACTCTAGGGTCTGAGCAGCCCCAGAGACTGAAGTTTCTGCACACTAGTGGGCACAACACAGAAATATGAAATGTCAAAAGAACATGGTTCAGACCAAAATCTCACAAACCCCAGAAAAAGCACCAAATGAAACCAAACTCACCAATCTTCCTGAAAGAGAGTTCAAAATAAAAATTATAAACATGCTTATGGAGGTAAAGAAAAATATTAAAGAACTCAGGAACAAATTTAAGCCAGAGATTCAATCATTAAGCAATTCCATATCTAAAATGAAACATACAATGGAGGGATTTAACAGCAGATTAGATGTAGTAGAAGAGAGGGTAAATGGAATAGAAATTAGAGAAGAGGAATACAAAGAAGCAGAGGCACAGAGAGAAAAAAAATCTCTAAGAATAAAAGAATATTGAGAGAACTGTGTGACGAATCCAAATGGAACAATATTCTCATTATAGGGCTACCAGAAGAAGAAGAAGAGAGAGAAAGGGATAGAAAGTGTCATTGAGGAGGTAACTGCTGAAAACCTCCTCAATCTGGGAAAGGAGATAGTCTCTCAAGCCATGGACGTGCACAGATCTCCCAACACAAGGGACCCAAGGAAGACAACATCAAGACATATAATAATTAAAATGGCAAAGATTAAGGTCAAAGACAGACTTTTAAAAGCAGCTAGAGAGAGAAAAAAGATCACATACAAAGGAAAACCCAGCAGGCTATCATGAGACTTCTCAATAGAAACCTTACAGGCCAGAAAGGAGTGGCATGATATATTTAATGCAATGAAGCAGAAGGGCCTTGAACCAAGAATACTCTACCCGGCAAGGTTATCGTTTAAATTTGAAGGAGGGATTAAACAATTTTCAGATAAGGAAAAGCCGAGAGAATTTACCTCCCACAAACCACCTCTACAGTGGATTTTGGAGGGGCTCCTATAGGTTGAAGTATTCCTAAGGCTAAATAGATGTCACCCAAAGGATAGATAAAGAGTACAGAATATGATTCACAACATACAAAGATTGGAGGAAGAAGAAAAAGGAGGAAAAAAAAAAGAACTTTTAGGTTGTGTTTGTAATAGTACATGAAGTGAGTTAAATTAGACTGTTAGATAGTAAGGGAATTACCCTTGATCCTTAGGTAACCATGAATCTAAAGCCTGTAATGCCAATAACTACATACCTATCGATAATCACCCTAAATGTAAATGGTCTGAATACACCAATAAAAAGACGTAGAGTTACTGAATGGATAAAAAAGCAAGACCTGTCTATATGCTGCCTACAGAGACTCACTTCAAACCCAAAGACATATACGGACTGAAAGTAAAAGGATGGAAAAAGATATTTCATGCAACTAACAGTGAGAAAAAAGCAGGAGTTGCAGTACTTGTATAAGAGGAAATAGACTTCAAAACAAAGAAAGTCACAAGACACAAAGAAGGACATTACATAATGATAAAAGGGTCAGTCCAACAAGAGGATATAACTATTATAAATATCTACGCACCCGACACAGGATCACCTACATATGTGAAACAAGTACTAACAGAATTCAAGGGGGAAATAGAATGCAATGCATTCATTTTAGGAGACTTCAACACACCACTCACTCCAAAGGGCAGATCAACCAGACAGAAAATAAATAAAGAGACAGAGGCACTGAACAACATATTAGAACAGATGGACCAATGGACATCTACAGAACACTCCATCCAAAAGCAATAGGATACACATTCTTCTCAGGTGCACACGGAACATTTTCAAGAATAGATCATATACTAGGCCCAAATAAAACCTCAGTAAATTCAAAAAGATTGAAATTGTACCAACCAGCTTCTCAGATCACAAAGGTATGAAACTAGAAATATATTACACAAACAAAACGAAAAATCCCACAAACACATGGAGGCTTAACAACATGCTCCTAAATAATCAATGGATCAATGACCAAATAAAAACAGAGATCAAGCAACATATGGAGACAAATGACAACAATAATTCAACACTGCAAAATCTGTGGGACGCAGCGAAGGCCATGCTAAGAGGGAAATATATTGCAATACAGACCTACCTCAGGAAAGAAGAACAATCGCAAATGAATAGTCTAAACTCATAATTAATGAAACTAGAAAAGGAAGTACAAATGAGGCTCAAAGTCAGTAGAAGGAGGGACATAATAAAGATTAAAGAAGAAATAAATAAAATTGAGAAGAATAAAACAATAGAAAGAATCAATGAAAGCAGGAGCTGGTTCTTTGAGAAAATAAACAAAAAAGATAAACCCCTAGCCAGACTTATCAAGACAAAAAGAGAGTCTACTCACATAAACAGAATCAGAAATGTGAAAGGAAAAGTCACTACAGACACCACAGAAATACAAAGAATTTTGAGAGAATTATATGCTAACAAACTGGATAACCTAGAAGAAATGGACAACTTTCTAGAAAAATACAACCTTCCAAGGCTGACCCAGAAAGACACAGAAAATCTGCATAGACCAATTACCAGCAAAGAAATTGAATTGGTAATCAAAATACTACCTAAGAACAAAACTCCTGAACCAGATGGTTTCACTGCTGAATTTTATCAAACATTTAGTGAAGACCTAATACCCATCCTCCTTAAAGTTTTCCAAAAAGTAGAAGAGGAGGGAATACTCCCAAACTCATTCCACAAGGCTAACATCACTCTAATACCAAAAACCAGGCAAAGACACCACAAAAAAAACTACAGACCAGTATCCCTGATGAACATAGATGCAAAAATACTCAACAGAACATGAGCAAACCGAATTCAAAAATACATCAAAAACAGCATCCATCATGATCAAGTGGGATTTACCCCAGGGATGCAAGGATGGCACAATATTCGAAAAGCCATCAACATCATCCACTACATCAACAAAAAGAAGGACAAAAACCACATGATCATCTCCATAGATGCTGAAAAAGCATTCAACAAAATTCAACATCCATTCATAATAAAAACTCACAACAAAATGGATATAGAGGGCAAGTACTTCAACATAATAAAGGCCATATATCACATACCCACAGCCAACATTATACTTAACAGCAAGAAGCTGAAAGCTTTTCCTTTAAGATTGGGAACAAGACAAGGATGCCCACTCTCCACTCTTTTATTCAACATAGTTCTGGAGGTCCTAGCCATGGCAATCGGACAACAGAAAGAAATAAAAGGCATCCACAAAGGCAAGGAAGAAGTCAAACTGTCCCTGTTTGCAGATGACATGATATTGTACATAAAAACCCCTAAAGACTCCACTCCAAAACTACTAGATCTAATATCTGAATTCAGCAAAATTGTGGGATATAAAATTAATACACAGAAATCTGTTGCATTCCTATACACTGATGGTGAACTAGCAGAAAGAGAAATCAGGAAAACAATTCCATTGACAGTCGCATCAGAAAGAATAAAATACTTAGGAATAAACCTAACCAAGGAAGCGAAAGACCTATACCGTGAAAACTAAGAGAAATTAAAGAGGACACTAATAAGTGGAAGTTCATCCCATGCTATTGGCTTGAAATAATTAATATTGTCAAAATGGCCATCCTGCCTAAAGCAATCCACAGATTCAACGCAATCCCTATCAAAATACCAACAGCATTCTTCAATGAACCAGAGCAAATAGTTCGAAAATTCATATGGAACAACAAAAGACCCCGAATAGCCAAAGCTATCCTGAGAAGGAAGAATAAAGCAGGGGGAATTATGCTTCCCAACTTCAAGCTCTACTACAAAGCCACAGTAATCAAGACAATTTGGTACTGGCACAAGAACAGACCCATAGACCAGTGGAACAGAATAGAGAGCCCAGATATAAACCCAAGCATATATGGTCAATTAATATATGTTAAAGGAGTCATGGATATACAATGGGGAAATGACAGCCTCTTCAACAGCTGGTGTTGGCAAAACTGGACAGCTACATGTAAGAGAATGAAGCTGTATCATTGTCTAACCCCATACACCAAAGTAAACTCAAAATGGATCAAAGACCTGAATGTAAGTCATGAAACCATAAAACTCTTAGAAGACAATATAGGCAATAATCTCTTGGACATAAACATGAGCAACTTCTTCATGAACATATCTCCCCGGGCAAGGGAAGCAAAAGCAAAAATGAAGGAGTGGGACTATATCAAACTAGCAAAGCTTCTGTACAGCAAAGGACACCATCAGTAGAACAAAAAGACATCCTACAGTATGGGAGAATATGTTCATAAATGACATATCCGATAAGGGGTTGACATCCAAAATATATAAAGAGCTCACGCACCTCAACAAACAAAAAGCAAATAAGCCTGTTAAGAAATGGGCAGATGAGCTGAACAGACACTTCTCCAAAGAAGAAATTCAGATGGACAGCAGGCACATGAAAAGATGCTCCACATTGCTAACCATCAGAGAAATGCAAATTAAAACCACAATGAGATATCACCTCACATCAGTTAGGATGGCCGCCATCCAAAAGACAAGCAACAACAAATGTTGGTGAGGATGTGGAGAAAGGCGAATCCTCCTACACTGCTGGTGGAAATGTAAATTAGTTCAACCATTGTAGAAAGCACTATGGAGGTTCCTCAAAAAACTTAAAATAGAAATACTATTTGACCCAGGAATCCCACTCTTAGGAATTTACCCTAAGAATGCAACAACGCAGTTTGAAAAAGACATGCACCCCTATGTTTATTGCAGCACTATTTACAATAGCCAAAAAATGGAAGCAACCTAAGTGTCCATCAGTAGATGAATGGATAAGGAAGATGTGGTACATATACACAATGGAATATTATTCAGCCATAAGAAGAAAAAAAATCCTACCATTTGCAACAACATGGATGGAGCTAGAGGGTATTATGCTCAGTGAAAGAAGCCAAGCCGAAAAAGACAAGTATCAAATGATTTCACTCATATGTGGAGTATAAGAACAAAGAAAAAATACTGAAGGAACAAAACAGCAGCAGACTCACAGAACCCAAGAACGGACTAATAGTTACCAAGGGAAAGGGACTGGGGAAAATGGGTGGGAAGGGAGGGATAAGAGAGGAAAAGGGGTATTACGATTAGCAGATATAATGTTGGGGGGGCACGGGGAGGACAGTACAACTCAGAGAAGACAAGTAGTGATTCTATAGCATCTCACTACGCTGATGGACAGTGACTGTAATGGATTGGTGGGGGGGACCTGATGAAGGGGTAGTTTAATAATCGTAATATTGCACATGTAATTGTAAATTAATGATAATAAAATAAATTATATTAAAAAAAAAAGAAATGGAAGCAATCTAAGTGTCCATCAGTAGATGAATGGATAAAGAAGATGTGGTACATATACACATGGAATATTATTCAGCCATAAGAAGAAAACAAATCCTACCATTTGCCACAGCATGGATGGAGCTAGAGGGTATTATGCTCAGTGAAATAAGCTAGGCAGAGAAAGACAAGTATCAAATGATTTCACTCATCTGTGGAGTACAAGAACAAAACAAAAACTGAAGGTACACAACAGCAGCAGACTCACAGAACCGAAGAATGGACTAACAGTTACCAAAGGGAATGGGACTGGGGAGGATGGGTGGGAATGGAGGGATAAAGGGGGAAAGGGGGCATTAATGATTTGCACACATAGTGTAGCAGGGGTGGGACACAGGAAAGGCAATATTTACAGAGAAGACAAGTAATGACTCTAAAGCATCTTACTATGCTGATGGACAGTGACTGTAGTGGGGTATGTGGGGGGGACTTGATAATAGGGGGTCTAGTAACCATAATATTGTTCAAGTGATTGTACATGAATGATACCAAAAATAAAGTCAACAATGATATTCTTAATTTTCAAGTACACTATTTCTATTTCCAAAACTTCCAACCACTTTTGATACTCTATTGTCACTTAATCATTTTTTAATTCCATTTTAAAATTTCTCCCAGTATTTTAAACAAAGTTATTTTACATTTTGATTTCTTAATTCCAATATCTGAAGACCACAAAGGTCTAAATCTGTTGTTTGTTTTTCTTACTCTTAGTCATGGTGGCTTATTTTCTCTTGTTTGCTGATCTCTGGTTTCTTATTGTGAAATCATATGTATTTACCTTTGGGGTAAATACCTAAATTGGGGATTTTTTAATGCATCTACTAGGAGCCAACAGGAAGTACCATCTTGGAACTACTCTGGTTTTTTCAATTATCTTTCCTTATTTAGGAATCTCTGCATCAAAAGACTATTTGGAGCTAGTGCAATGTTTGATCTCTGATCAGCTGACACACTGATTTGCCTACTTTACTTTTAGGGCAGTACCAATCTCCAGGCTTCTTGCTACTCATGCTCCCATCCGGTTTCAGCTTACTTTTTATTAGGGACCACTTGAAGATTTCTTTGTGTATTCCAAGTCCCATTGTGTATTAAAAAACTAACCTCTTCAAGAATCTCCTTATTTTGGGGTAATGGAGTGCTTTATAGTATCTAGTCTCCCACTTTGACAGAAGTCAAAGTCCTGAAAACTGTCTCTTTTTTTGGAAAAACAATTCTTGTGTATTTCAGGGAAGTAACAGTAAACAAGGTAAAATTTGCACTTGAAAACTGGTTCAGATGTATTTTCTGAAAAAGAAGAAATCATAGCAAAGTAAAGTATACAATTGAGTAAAGATTCAGCTATACATTTGAAAAGAAAGGAAACAGTATCTACCAGTACCAGAGAACTGTATTAAAACAAACAAAAGATGATGGTCTTAGGGGCACTGCTGGATGACACTGAAGTTCTATATATATTTTTTGCCCTGAAGATATCTATTGACCATATCTGGAGACTGAGAATCCAAGATTGACCCTGGGGCATAAAGTCCCAAGGCAGAGAACAGGGAAATCAACAGACATTTTAGTGTATATGTGGGGCTGTAGGATGACAAACTAGATATTTCAAGGATCAAATAGAGGTATCTAGTCTCCATAGCCCCTTAAAATTTGTTGCAAAATTTGAAGTTGTTTAAAGTGGAAGAATGAATACCTAAGCTGAAAAACCTCCTAAGGGTAGAACTTTACCTCCAGAAAATCTTCAAGAAAACAAACTCCTGTTTCTCAATTAAAACCCTGGAAGATCTTTCCCTAGGAAAGAGATCAGATCAGAGATAGGCTGAGTCTAAACAAAATTGTATTCCACTTCTACTGGACCCTCGTCACTCTCAGCACTCGGTTACAGGTTGAAATCAGATGATCGGCCCCCTCCTCTGCCAGCCCAACAAATGAAAGGATGAATTATCTATGAACCAAGTTAACATCACCTGGAGCATATATGGTCACTGATATGCAATATCTGGCATAGTCAACAGTTTCTGTATATGTGAAGACCAAGACCATACATAACACAAATGCGCTGATTATAATCAGACATTTCAGGACTCCTCCAGGGCACCTCACTCTTAATTCAATAACAAAGTAGATTCAGTAAGTTAGTAGACAGAAAATAAGCCAGAATATAGTTGACTTGAGCAACACTATCATCATATTTGACACCACCCACCACCAGCAGAATATTTATTATTCTCAGAAACATATTGAACATTTACCAAGACTGCCCATATTCTGGTGATAAAACAAATCTCAATAAATTTGAAGGATTTAAATCATACAATAGGTTCTCTGATTACTATGGAATTGATTGAAAATCAATAACAGATCTACAGAAAAACTAATTTTTTTGGAAACAAAATGATACACTTCTAAATAACCCACGGGTCAAAGAAGAAATCAAAACATATATTAGAAAGCACTTTGATCTTAATAAATATGAAAATACAATGTATTAAAATTTGTGGTAAGTCTCCAAAAGTGTGAGAAACTTAATTTCTGTTGTTTATAGAGAGGCCTGTGGCATTCTGTTATGGCAGCTCTACAAAGCTATTACAAGCCCCAAACTGAAAATAACCTAAATGTCCATCAGTAGACAAATGAATAAAAATTTTGACAGATGTCATCTTAATGAAATGATGTTAGTCTCCCCCCTGCTATGTCATGTTAGTATCATGTAACCCCTGATGTGATGCAATGAGAAGGGCACCTCACCTCTGTGTCTTCCTCCCTAAGTCCCAGAACCCCAGTATAATCATAAGATCATATCAGACAAACCCTAACTGAGGGACATCCTACAAAACACGTGACTAGCACTCTTCAGAAGTTTCACAGGCATGAAGAGCAAGGAAAGACTGTCACAGACTGGAGGGGGCGTAATGACTAAATGCTCTCTAGCATTCTTGACTGGACCCTGGAAATTCACATACATGGTCACCAAAAGATATGTACCAGAATATTCAAAGGAAGGTTGTTTGTAAGAGCTGAATACTGGAAACTACCACCAGGAAAATGGATAAAGTTTAGTGTATTCACACAGTGAATGATACTTGTCAATGAAAATAAATGGACTACAAACCCGGGTAACAATATAGGTGAATCTCACAAGCACAATATTCAACAAAAGGAGCAAAATAAACCAAACCAGTGCATATTATATATCTACAGTTTTTAAAGTGTAAGAACAAGTAAAACTAATGTATGCTGTTAGAAATCAGGAGAGTAGTTTCTCCTGTGGGGGGGGGGAGGATGTACAGTAACTGGGCCCAGACTTGATCTGGGTGTTCAGTTGTTTGTGAAAATTCAATACAGTATGTACTTATGCTGAGGTCACAAACGATCCAGAATTTCAATAGCTCAAGAACACTTGCTCACACTCTACATTCACTTTAAGTTAGCAGAGTGGCTCAGTTCATCAGATTCACTCAGGGATCCAAGCAACAGACTAGCCACCACCTCAGATGTTTCTAGTTGCCATCCCACAGAGAAAAAAGTGCCTGGGAGGGTGGTGTCTCAAATGATCTGGCCTGAAAGTCACAGGCATATCATTTCTGTTCACAATTAGTTCATTGACCGGAATTAGTCACAGGGTCCCAACCGACCACAAGGGGCCAGAAAGTGCAGTGCTACCGTGCCCAGAAGTGGACAGAACCAGAAACATGTCAATAAATATTCTTCTAGAACATACTTTCTAGCGGCTATATGGTTATCTATCAAAGGAGGTCTCATCATGCACATAAACAATTCCCTTTGCTGAACATTAATTTGGTTCTGTTTTCACTATTATTGATAATAAGTTTATTAAAATTTTATTCTTTTTGTCCACTGCCTTGTTTATGAGTCTTTACAGGGGCTCAAATTTCTGCCATTTCAAGCACTTCATGGGGATCCTGCAAAAGGCTTCTCTACTTTGGTGATACAACACCTGACAAATGGATACATGAGACTTATGACTTTTTTGTTCTGAAACTTATTTTGCTACGTTTTGTTGCTGTTCAGCACTGTTTGAGGTGTCCTACTGGTTAGATAGCATTAGCCAAAAGGTAGTCATAAATGTCTTAACGTATGCTATCTTCTTCCTAGAAAACGCATGCCTTAAGCTCTGAATGTTTTGCACTATCAAATGAAAAATAAGTATTAATCACTATAATATTAGTTACATCAAATTAAAATGTGTGGGTTCATACAAAGTTGAGTCTACTTACTTTACTTAATATACCATGGTATGTATTACTGCAATTTTGCAATTCTATTTTACCTACTGTGGTATTTTATTAAAATCTTCAAATGGAAAATTGTTTGAAACTTTAAGGCCACTGACATTGTTGAATCCTAATAAATTGGGAAGACTAGCTCTAAGGAAATTCGGGAATACAGTCCAACTTTCCCCCCTTAATTTTAAAGTAGAAAATGAGGGCCAGAGAAACGCAGTGATTTGTCGAAGGTCATAAAGCAAATTGGTTACCAAGAGATGTTCAACAGAAGGTATAATGATGACTGGTCCTCAACTTTCTGAAAGTGTGATAGATCAAAGAACTGAACGATACAGTTTGTCAGAATTAATAGTGTCAGACAGTATGAAAGAGCATTTGCGCTGCAATATGATTATCTGTTTGGAACACCTAGAGTTTACTGGCATCATTAACAGTACATCTAGGAGAGTGTCTGTCAAAAAGAATCTGACTGAGAATAAAAGCTTTCAGAGAGATGTACAGAGTAATTTTTGAGAAGAGTTGTAAGGGGGAATTTTTTATGCTAAGTTGATATCAACTGTAGGCAACTTGTGGAGATTGTATTTTTTTTCTAAGTGAATGTAAGGAAAAGATCGAGATGTCATTCATCACTGTAGTATACTTATTCTCTTTCTGCTGAATATGAAATGTCATCCATTCCATGAATAGATGAACTGTTCTTTGTTTTATGTTGTACCAGTTTATCTACACTATGTCAAGTCTTCCACAGTGTGTGCTTTGGAATTTGTTATTTCTGCATTTCCATTGACTTGGAAAGAGCTGTTATTGGAAAGAACTATTATCATAGGACAGTGCTTAAGAAGAAATTATAGACCTGTGCTGCAGGCAAAATAAGTCATAAGCATATGTAATTGTATAATACATTCAGCGTAACACAGCTGTAGTGACAATTGACAGCGCTTGAACTTCTGAAAAGACATTTAAATGAGAAATCACAAATAAAAGAGTATTAACAGAAATTTATTTTGGAAAACAGTCTGGAATTGTTAGCAGAATTATTAAATATATTCTAATGCTTTTATCATCTTGCAAGAATAACTTGAAATTTATTAGTCAGCCTATGAGCTTTTAGGCTGTGAAGATACAATCCCAATTAAACAATGTAGACTTATTCAAAGACTTATTAGGTAGGCATTTGTTCAATGTCCACAGTGGTGTTTAATTCATGCAGACTAAGTAAAAGGGAAGTTTGACAGTTATCTTTTAATTACATACAAAGCCAGAGTAGCATTTACATTGATCATCTCGTTACCACAGTGAAAAATATAAAAGCCAAATTACTGGAATCTCTTTGAATTCAAATTCTTCCACCTATCTGTTTTGTGAATTTGAGTAAGGTATTTAAACGCTATGTGCTTTATTTTCCCCATCTCTAAAATGAGATAAAATAATAGTACCCATCTTGTAGAATTGTTTTAAGTATTACATAAAATAAGGCAGGTAAAGAGCTTAGCTCAAGATTTAGCTTGGAGTCCTCACTAAATAAATAGTAAGCTCCTATTATTTCACAAATTCACATATATTACTCTGATTTTTTCCCTAAACTGATAAGTACTTAAGGTGTTGTATTTTTTTGCAGTAATAATTACAGTATCATTTTCAATAAGCATAATTAAGATTCACCTACAATGATGAAACTGCTCTTTTTGATAACCTAGTATCATATCATGTCATATCTAGTACTCTTAGAGGCCGGCATTGAAAGATCATTACATAAAGAGTGAGCAGATGTGAGTTCTATGCCCAGGACTACCTGTTTTGTTTCCATCCTTGAACTTGATCTAAATTTCTAATGACTGTACATCTTTAGACCCATGAAGATGACCTGGCCTGGGAGTCATATGTATCACTTACAGTTAGTTCTTTGACCAAAATGAGTTACTCTTTTGTTTGAGTAGTGAATACCAATCTTTTAAGAAATTAAAGGAAAACAAACTAGAGTGGTTGCTCAGTAATACGGAGTCACTTTTGTTAGATGGGAAAATTTTCAGATACAAATTTTGAAATGAATATTTTGCCAAAACTCATTGACAATATTACTTTTTGTCATTTTCACCAAACCTTCTTTTTCTTATTTAAATTTTTCTTTGAGGACTTCCTTTGGTTTTAAGTACTTTCATTTTGCTTAACTGAGATGCATTTTATGGCTTTTCAGGCTTAAAAATTGAAACAAATTTTCCATGGAAACAACCTTCCTTTGCTACCTAGTTATAAATAACCCTCTTCTAGTGGTTCTTTTTTCCTTGCAGTCACCTAACAAAGACAACAGTGAACTGTTTGTGTGCTTGCTTGTTCCTGAAAACCAGGTGAACAAAATGCCATGTGTCCAGATAAACAGATTAACATATAGATCAGCACACAATATGATTCTGAGGCCTCATGGGAAAAAAAGATTCACTCATTCCTTTTAAAAATAATGCTAAAGATATTTAAGTTTTATCCCTATATATTCTTGAAACTGCTTCTATCTTCCATTAGTCAATTAATTCTACTGTCATTTGGGAAAATACCTCATAAATTTAAAATTCCACTTAACATCAGTGGCAAACACTATTCATGCCCACATTCTGATGGCCAGAAAGGAGCAAGATTACTGGGATCAAGAAACTAGCAGATGCTGTTTTAATGCCCCGCATGTAGAACTTTGGCCTTTACCATTTTGGCACACAGGTGCCGAAGACTTTCATCTGCCAACATCTATATGTCTGCTCCTAAGGGCTTTCTCTGGGTCCTGGAGCTTGCTGTGCCTATGAACAGGGCAGGCAGATGTCTGGGAAATTAATCCTTCCCCTGGACTTAGTAGTTCTTAACCAATGACTGAAGGGATTTATGTATAAATACCCCAGTTCCCTCATCCTTCCGGTAGGCTCATCTAAGGCATTGTGTCTTCACTTTCAACTAGATTAACTCTAGTTGCCCACAGTAGTACTTTGCTTGATAATGCATCCTTAATTAGCTTTCTTCTCGTCTGTCTCACTTGTCCACTTCTTACTGATGTTTCCTAGAATCATTTCCCTAAGAGTGTTCAAACTGAAATTCTCATCTTAGGATCTCAGACCTTGGATCATGGTATCTATACAGACTTGTATGACCAGTGTGCTCTTAAGGTAGCTGCACCCACTCACACTCCCTCATAAGGGTTCCTACTTCTTGACAACCTTGCCAACTTTTGGATCCAACACATAGTTTTATTTTGTGTTTCTCTGATTACAAGTGAAACTGGGCATTTCTTCATACATTCATGGGTCATATGGTTTTATTCACCTTTGGATTTCCTGATTTTGCTCTTTTACATTTTTCTTTTGGGTTACTCATATTTTTATTGTTGTGAGGTATTTCCCAGTATATATCTGATATAAGTGTCTTGTTGGTTTCAGACGTTGCAAATATCTTCTCCAAGTCTATCAAGCATCTGTTAAATTATATCTATGGGGTCTTTTACAGACCATTAACTTTGATGTAATAAAATGTTTTGCATATATCATTTATGCTTTTGGTGGGTCTGGTTTACAGTTATTCCCATGCCAAAGCCACAAAGATATTATTCTCCATGTTCTCCCTCTTCCTATGCTACTTCCATGGTAATTTTATTACTATGGCTTTTTATTATATTATCTAGCAGAGTGAATCCCTCCTTGTCACCTTTCAGATTCTCTGGAAACAGAAGCTGATGTGGACTTTTGGATGCAAAAGATTGATTAGAGATAAGCATCTGTGAAAGGTAAGGGGAGCAAGCACAACTGGGCAGAGAAAGTAATCAAACCAAGATGCTGGTTGACAAAGCCTTTGCCAGCCCAGTGAAGCACTTTGGAGCAAGTATTAACTGTCAGAGTGTCTTGCATTAAGATGAAATGGCCAGGCTTTTATAGCCTGCTCACCCTCAGTCACCATATTCTGGCAACCCCAGAAGGATGTGACCTTGGGCAAGACACTTCTCAGCAGCTGAGGCTGACCTTGAAGCAGCTGACAGTTAAAGGCTGTGTAGTGACCACACTCCATGCAGCCGGGTGGTGAGCTCTTCCTCAAAGGAGGAGCTAGGCTGCATGTCTCCATGACAAACATACTCTTCTTTTTCAAATTGACATCATAATTATTCATCGATCTTTATTTTTCTTTATAAATTTTGGAAGGTATTTTGAGTTCCTTTCGGAATTTTGGTTAGAATGGCACAGAATGTGGGATGGAGAAATGACATCCACTGGGTAGTGGTGTGCCAAAAGATGACATTTGGGTGGTAGGCAAAGAGATGGCACTCTGGAGAAGGGGCTGCAAATGTACCATGGCAAGGAGATAGGCAGTGTGGTAAGGACATTGTTAAATACACAGGGATTAAGTAAATAAGTAAATATGTCAAAATCAAAATAAGAAAAATATGGGATCCTGATTTCTCCAAAGGGGGATTTACAAATATGGAGCAGGCAAAGACTCGCAAGTATTCAGAGGTGCTAGATTGGAATCAACTGCATTAGTGTAAACTCATGGTTTTTAAATATATTTAGATATATATATATAGAAATAGCTATTAATATACGCATGTGTATATGTGTATATGTGTATAGACATACATATATTCTAGCTCTGACAGCTGATAGGATGCAGTGGCCATGACACCCCAGTAGCAGTGAACACACTGAGAGCCCAGATCTTGATTTCTACATGCTCCCCTCCACCAAAAGTAACTAGGGCTCCTTGGAGAATGACTGATTCAAGAGCTGAGGCAGGGAAAATACAAAATGAATCTAGAACATCTAGCTATATCAGAAAGTGAGGAAATGTTTACAGAATGATGGGAATATACCCACAGGACAAAATAGTCAGCTTGAAGGGACTCCCACTGGCCAAATCTGGGACAATTTGAGCACGAAAATAAAAAAAAACTATAGCAATACATCACACCCCATTGAATGAAATAGGAGTCCATATTGAGATAAATAAGTAAATGAATAAGTAAATAATAAGGGAGAAGGGAAAACTTTTCCTTGTATTAGAGCGTTAACCAGTAAATACAGAAGAAACGATAGAGTAAGAAAATCACTCTTTGACCACCACCATTGTGTTGAGTGTTTTCACCAAGACTTAATGGATGTTAGGCATGGGTGAGGGACAGGATATTGGCATCATCTCAGAATATCTTCCGACAAAATATTTATCAAGTACAAAGGAAACAATGGTGATTTTACAGTGGAGAAAATCGCCTGACCAGATGAGCAAAGTTCTCATCACATCGTGTGAAGAGTTGACATCGTGAGCCCTGGATCAGATGCACTGAGAAGAGCCAGCACAGCCTTGTTTCTGTGGTTTTCCTGTCAAAATGCACGGCCTGAGTCTAGTCATGAGGAAACACTGTGTGGCCTTGGTTGAGAATCATCCTAGGGAATGAAAGACCTGTTGTCTTTAAAACTGCCAAGGTCATAAAAAACAAGGAATGACTGAGAAATTGGTCCAGATTCAAGAGACTGAAAATACATGACAATTAAATTCCACATAAGTTCCCGGAAAGGAGTTTGGACCAGTAAAGGAAAAGAGACGTTATTAGGATAAATAGTGAAATTTAAATGTGGTCTGTGTTGTATCAATGTTGATTTTCTGACTTTGAGACTTATATGATAGCTATGAAGGAGAGTGTCTTTGTTTGGTGGACCTACAGATTGGATATTTAGGGGTAATAGGGAATGGAGTCTTTCTATTCGACTGTTCATAAAAAACCCCACAGCAACAAAACCATACATACAGATACACATAGTGAGAGAGCGAAAGCAGATATGGTAAGATATTAACTGGGGAATCTGAGTGAAGGGGATATGGCAGTTCTGGCAACTTTTCTACAATTTAAAATTATTTCAAAATAGATATTGATATACATTAATATCCATATTTAAAATAAACATGAAAACATATGTCCACACAAAATTTTGTACACAAATATTCATAGCAGCATTACTTGTAACAGTCAAAAAGTGAAAACAATCAAAATATCCATCAACTGGAATGAATAAGCACATTATTATACATCCATACAACAAAATATTATTTGACAATAAAAAGGAAGTTTTGAATACATGCTACATGGAACCTTGCAAACATTGTGCTCAGTGAAAGCAGCCAGTTGCAAAAAACCACACATTGCATGATTCCATTTATGTGAAATGTCCAGAATAAGAAAATTCACAGAAACAGAAAGTGGATTAGCTGTTGCCAGGGCTTGAGGAGACACAACATGAGTGACTGCTAATGGATATGGAATTTTTGGGGGGTTGATGGAAATGTTCTAATAGTGATTTTGTGATGGCTCCACAACTCTGTGAATATACTAAAAACCACTGGCATGTACACTTAAATGGGTGAATTTTTATAGTACTTGAAATATGTATCAACAAAACATTAAAAGAAAAATAAATTTCACAAACACACAAACAACATAAAGTCATAAAGATTTCTAGGCCAGTGGTGCACAGGCAGGCAGACAAGAAAAGAAGAAGTCTGAAAGTCTTTTGCTAAGCAAGAACAGACACTGCTTGAGTAGTTCCACCAAGTGACAGGACTTCCCTTCTGTCTGTGTAGGTCTTGCCTCTCACTCTAGATCCCATTAAAGTACTAGTTCTGCAGCCAAACTGCCTGGGTTTGAATCCAAATTCACTATAACCTGTGTGATGTTGGGCAAATTGCTGAACCTCTCTATGCTCTACTATAAAATGGGGATAATTGGTTGGGTTGTTGTGAGGAATAAATGACATAATCCATGAAAAGTGCTTTAAAAAGTGTCTATCACTTATTGAAATTCATTAAAAATTGGCAAGATATTTTAAAGTCTCCCATCAGATGCTTTTTCTTTATTAGAGGGCTCTGATCCATCTCATCATCTCATTTACCTGAAGTCATTTCCCTATTACAAGCCACCTCCAACTAATCAGACACAAGGTTGGTATAATACTGACCAACCAGTCCTACAGTTTGTAGAGTCTATGCCCATTCTCTGACAGTCCTTTTATGTGCTCCATTTCTCCTGGTATATGCCCATTGTGAGAACTATAGAACATGACTCAGGGAATGTTGTTTTCAAAGACCAAGGTCATTGCCATCATTCCTTCATAGTGTCACAGATTGACTGCAGACTGCACAGCATCTTGGTTTCCTGTCACCCTGCGGACTGGACTAGTAGATGGGAGCTTAGGAAGGTCTAATCATCATTTCATGCTAATGATGCACCAGCCACTGCACATGATTTTTCATCTTCATACAAACTCCATCTTGCAGACTATTATCTTCTTTTCTCCATGAAGATGACCAGAATAGTTCATTTGTCAAGGTCACACAGGTACTAACGGGTAGAGCCAGGATACTAATCAAGCTCTCTTTGTCTTCAGATTGTATTCTCTTAACCACTGTGCTATATTGTTTGGCCCACTTTAGAATGGGAAAGAGCTTGCAGCTATAGCCCTTTTCCAGGGTAACTAAAAGTGTTAGAAATCAGAAATTATGTCTTAGATATCTATATGTCCTAAGTACCTAGGACATTGTCTGATATATGACAGGAGTTCAAAGTGTTTGTCAAACTGCTCAACTGTGCAATGGAACATCACCTCCCACATTGAATTAAATTAAATTAAATTAATCCTCTACGTGCAGAGTCCTACATCTACTTGCAGGACAATTTAGAGGGTTTTGGAGTAGAGAGATCTTAGAATTCTGGTTCTGGTGTTTGGTAGCTTTGTGACTTTGGACAAAGGCACTTGACTCTGTGATCTGGAAAATGTAAAAAGTAGGTAAAAATAATACCTACCTTATGTCACTGTTATTTGGATAGAATGAAATAAAGTTTCAATGCTAACATATGATAGAACCTCAATAAATGATAGTTATTACTATTGTCCCCTCCACATTTTCCCAAACAAACCTTCTGGAGTGATCAACTATATGTTGCTTCCCAACTTAAAAACTGAAGCAGTAATTGCAATTCAAAGTGGAATAGTGGAAATGGCATTGAATTGGGATTTAGGCTCTTGTTGCCCTCCCTCTTCTTAGCAGCTATGTACCCTTGGTCACGTCACTTTCGTGGGCCTCCAATCCCATACCACAAATTAGATAATCCATACCTCGTATTGGAATTGATCTCTTAAATCTCTAGGAATCTCTTAATCTACATATATCTGAAACTCTTATTTAAGAGATTATGTTGAGGAAGTTGGTTTATTTTTAAACACATAATATGGGGTAATTGGGAAATATTATAATTAACTCATTTTAGAGTTACATGTTCATTTACTTAAAACCGTGAAACATACTTTCTCCAGAAACCATAAAAAGTTGGTTTGAAGCTACAAAAGACTCAAGCCTACCACCTAGTGGTCAAGAAAGTAAGTTTTAGGTTGAGAATACAAGATGTCCTGCCATCACCGGTGCAGGACGGCTGTCCATAGCAAATCTTTTATCTCATTTTTGTCCTTTCCCTGCACCACTCAGGATAATCTTATGTGCACAGACATTCAATACTTCTGACTTAATAGCTTGTTTAGTTGAACTGCCAAGTGAACTCTTAAGTCAATGAAATATTGACTCTCTTTTGAGAATTGCAGAAAAACCGTTTTAAGATTTGGGAAGCCAGAGGTGTCTTTCTGTTCTTAGAACTCACACCACTCTCACCCAAGGGACCCATTCAGTCCATTTCTTTAAGGACAGACGCGCAATTCCACAAGTGCCTGGTTCGAGAACCAGTACCACTATCTTTGAAAAGACATAATACACCCAATTGGATCTTTGATGTCAAGTATTTAACGCTTTTTTTGCCTACTACAGTAATTAAAATTAAATATTCAAATTTAAAATTTAAATATCTGAAAGAAGGAATGCACCGTCCTTAATCTTTACCCCAAAGGTGGGGGAGAGGCCAGAATCCTAGGGTACTGGGCCTATTTGTAAAGAGGGACCTATTTTCGTTTTCTCTTTTGGTTTTTGTATTGCACCCCCTTCCCGCCCCCAGTTTTCCTTTCCCCGTGCTTCTTTCGTTCCAACTTTCTCTTCTCTTTTTCCTCCAAGTTAATAGGTAAATCCTTAAGATCAGGATTATGTTTAAATGACAGTGTCCGATGCAGGGTGATCTAATTATTCCAGGTTTTCACCTGAAAATCCTTTTCAGTTTTCGAAAATATCTTAGTCTTGCCCTAATACACAATTAAGTCATTTTCCAACACTTTGCTTTAAGTATGGTTAATTGAGCCTGCTTTTGAAATACCATTCTTATTTCAGCACAATTTCTTAAACCTCTTTCCACACAACACAGGGGTTCTCAAATATGCCAACTTTAGAATTTCGCGAATGAGCAGCCTTGCTGGAAGAAACATCCTAGTTTTTTAATTTAAAATGCTTGATTTCAATTTTCATTGGATTTACGAGTGTTGGCTATCTTCCAATGGCCTAATAAAATGTATGTTCTCCACCTTTGAAAATTTTAGGGCTCAGTGCCTTCTCGGGCATCCATGCACTTATTCTTAATTCTGCCTCTTAAAGCAGGCTTCCTAGAGGAGCAGTTTCGGCGATGTCAGTGAAGCAGTTACTACGGAACTTGCAACAGTTGGTGTCGGGAGAAAGGCAGGTTGGAAGTGATAAATGAGGCTGGTTTAAGAAACAAAATGTCCCGGGAAGGGAAAGGAAGGGGCAACCGCGGCCTGGGGGGTCAGCGCCGAGGCGGCTCGGGCCCACGGGGCTGAGCTCTGGCCCTGGGAAGGCGCCTTCTGGGCGGCCAGGGGCGGCGGCACCCGCTGCGGCCACGGAACACGGGGACAGCAGACCCGCGGACTGCCGAACAGGGTGTGTGGGGCGTGCGCGCGCTCACGCCGCCTCCGGACCCAAGACGGGGCCACCGCGAGGTGAGGCCGGCTCTGTCCCCGCGCCGCCCTCGGCGGGAGGCGCGACGCCAAGGCCGCAGGTGCGTGCGCGGCCCCGGGCGACGCGGCTGGGCGTGCGCGGGGCCGCGGCGGAGGCAGGGCCCGGCGGGCGGCAGAAGATGGCGAGGGTGTGTAGGCGGCAGCAATGCTCCGTTGAGAGACGCGGCTTTCGGCAAGAACTGGACTCGTGGCGCCACAAGCTTATTCACTGTGTAGGTGAGACCCTACCCCGGCCGCCTCAGGGCCTCAGGCCGCCCAGCCGCCGGTCGCCCCGGACGAGGGAGGGAGCCGGCGCAGAGGCAATTGCTGCTCCGGCCCGCCCGCCCTCTTTGGCTCGGCGTCCCCCTCCCCCACCCCCCGGAGTGCGAGCGCGCGCGACCTCCGGGCGGGCTCGCCCCCGCTCCGGCCTGAGCGCGCGCGCCTGCCCCTCCCCTCCGCGCGCCCTCCCCGGGGCGGGTTCTCGGGCGGGCGCGCGGCCCCTCCCCTTCCCCCTCCCTCTCCTTTCCCCTCCCTTTCCCTTCCGCGCCCGGCGGCTAGGCGCAGTCGCCGGCTTATTGTGGACGCTCGCCCCACGGCGCTGCCACTTGCCCGCGGCGCCGCCGCCGGTGCCGCGGAGCTCAGCGCGGGAGCGGGGAGCGTGCTGGGCCTGGGCTCAGCCCCCTTCTCCGCTCTGGCCGGCGCTGTCCCCGGCCCGTGCCATCCCTCCTCCACGCGTGGCGGCGGCGCGCCGCCCAGTCCCCGCGTGCACGCGCGGCGGCAGGCGGACGGGCGGGCGCCCCGGCGCTCGGGCGTGTGCTAGGCGTGAGGTGGAGATGGGGGCGGAGGGAGCCGGAGCTGTCACAGGCCCCGGGTCCGCCTGACCGAGCCAAGTAGGGTGTCATGGCCGCGGGGGGCAGCGGCTGCACTTCCTCTGCGGGCGGCAGTGGCAGCGGCGGCCGGGGAGTTAATCCTCGACGCTCGGGTCGGTGTGTGTGTATTTGTGTTTGGTGTGTGCGCGGCGGGGAGGAGGAGGGGGTGGCACCGGGTCCGACAGACAGGCTGGAACGGGGGTCGCTCTTGTCCCCTCCTTGGGGATTTGCCGGAGCCGCCGCCTTGCCGAGAGCTTCGTCCGCCCTCCCGCCTCCCGGACCTTGGCCACCTCGGGTGGCTTTTTTCCCCGCGGGCAGATGGGAGTGTGGACGGGGGCGCCCCGGGAGGGGCCGGGCGGCCGAGCTGCGCCTCTCACACTGTGTGTTTTGTCTGTTTTTCTCTCCCAAGGTCCCGTTTCCCTCTGTGCGGCGGCCGGCGGGACCATAAGGGCTTAACTCATATATTTAACCCCCCTCCAAAAAGTAAGTGGCCCGTGTGGTGTCTCCGCTCCGCCTGCCGCCCCCTAGTCCCAGTCCATCCTTGTGTCTGACTCTCCTATCCTCCAGCATTGTTATTTCCCCATCTTTGCTTCGGTGCTGCTGATGTGTGGGGAAATGCTCTCTCGTCCTGCCGTCCCCCAGGCGCAGTCCTTAGGGAGGCACAGAATTCTAGCCCCTTCTCCCCCACCCCCGTGGGGAATATTCTTGGGAACCAAATCGTCCCCAGCAGAATCTAGGAGATTCTATCCGTTCGCTTGGGCCCCTCATCCCCTCCTTCCCGACAGGGTTTCGTTGGAAGGAATTATGCAAATCCTGCTTTCTGGTGTCCATTCAGCGGCAATTTCATGCGGTGAGAAGTTCTCTTTGTTGTGCGAGGGGGAGAACAGACACTGATTTAATAGACATATCTGTTGGGGGGAAGGGTGGAGGGGGTGTGCAGAGGCTCAGTTTGGAAGAATTACAGCACTTGGTTAGCTCAGTGTCTTTGTGTTTGAGCTTTCTGGCTTGACAGGAGGGTATGCCCTTTACAATGTCCCACAAGGGATGTTTTCTGTAATAGATTAAAAAGCAAAACTGAAACTTTAAACAAGTAAAAACTAAGGTAACCTTTGCTTAGTGAATATAATAAACCTTTCCATTTCTGCAGTGTTTAATTATGAAAATTTATGTGCTTTTTGTTAAGGATTTAGATTGTAACATCAAAATTGATAACAGGCAACAATGCTTTAAGGTATGTATCACTTTGGTTGTCCAAAGGTTAAAAGTACGTTTAAGACATGCTTGTGTAAATAATAAAGGCACAAATCAGGTTTTTTTTTTGGTGTAATTTGTTTTGTAGATAGTATTTTAAAATTTCCCTCCTGCCAATCCAAGCCCAGCTCTGCCTTCCTGGAATCAGCCTATTAGTTATTTACCCTACTCTGTCTCTGTTTTTTTCTTTTAAACCTACCATACATTTGCTAAAATATTACATCAGCTTAAGCACTATGAGAATTATGTATTTGTAACCATCACATAAGAGAACTTAAAAAAGGCATATAGGAGGTTTTGAGAAGCATGAAATTAGTGAGATTTCAGAATTGTGAATATAAAATCCTAAAATTATTTTGAAGAATTTTTATTCTTGTATTTGTTTCATTTTTTTAATGTTTTTTTTTCTTAGGGCTTTTTAGTTTTTAAGATTTTGAAATTGACTATAACCCTGTAGATTTCTTTAGTTCTACTTTAGATGGTTTTAATGAGTTGTCTTAATTCTAATTCTGTTTGCTTTGAATCCTTGCCTTCTGCCTCAGGCCCTCTTTTTACCATTGCTAGTGTTAGTGGTTAGTCAGTGCTGCTCGACAGTTACATTTATTTATTTTTAAGACTAATAAATTCTTTCTGTAAATACCTGGATTGAATATCAAATTTTACATTTATTTTTTGAAGGAGGACTTTAATCTCGTGATCAGTTTTTCTTAAAGCATACTTTTAACTCCAGATTTCCACTTTCAGAGTAGTAAAGTTCAGGAGATTAGGGTCCAGAGTGCAGAGCAGTATTTTAATCTGAGCAGTAATATATAGTTGATAAGTCTCCCAATTAAAATCAGTTGGGTCTTATATTTTCTCTTTTATTATATGTAAGTTTGTTCTTTCTCAGAGGAAAGTTTTAAATCAGTTGTAGTTCCAACTTTCTGTACTTAAAAGGGCTGGTAGTGATCCTCATACAATCCAAAAGGCACCTGTGTTGTGACTAACAGATGTAATAATTCTTCTTTTATTTTAATGGGATTGGTTCTGAACAGTTAACCTTCTGTTTGATTCTGTTGACTGATTATCTTAACACTAGGGTCATTTGCTTTCTGAATGATACTTAATTTATAGCAGTCTCTGGATTAAAAATGTATTCTCACTCATTTCCAAAATCTAATTCTCCCATCTTCCTTTTTGTTTGGGGAGGAGGCAATCAGGATTGTGAAGGTTGGTGTTTACATCATTTTTAATTGAATTGGAGTTAGTAGCTGGTTGAGATAGAAATTTGGTAACCAGGTGATTATTGAGTCATCCTGTGGGGCTAGGATGATCAGTCTAGATTCCAGGAAGAAAGATGTTCTCTCTTTTGCCTCTTGTGATGTAACCTATTGCTCGGCTGCTCCTCATCCGTGCTGTATTCTCAAAAAGCTCTGCTCAGTGTAGGGAAAGTTTGATTTCAGTTTAGCTGGATTAGCTTCAGTTCTAGTTTGGCTGAAAAAGGTTAGCAGGATGAATCTCTTTGACTTACAAAAAATTGCCCTAATTCTCTCAAATGTGCTTGTAGCTGGAACAATTCTAGGAAATATCTGAATAATGCCATTTTTTTTTTTAGCCTTAGGAGACTACACAGAATAGCCCAGAATTTCTTCCAGAGTAGGAATTAGATATTTAATGTCTATGGGGATTTCTGAGTACCTGCCTAACCATTTAGCTACTTGTATTAGTGTCTTTTTTTGGAAGGAAAAGCAGTTAGGTAAGTACTTATTTCATTTAAACACTTATATTGAGCATCTGTCTTGTACTGGATGCTGTGGGCAAAGATATGGGGAAGCTACCCCAACCTTCAGAAGTTTTAATACTTAGAGAAAATAAAGTGTATTAGTTATCATATAAGGCAAAATGTGCCATATGATGGTCAAGCAAGTGTGCTTAGGGGTGTTTGGAAGTGAAAGAAATCTCTTGAGATAATGAAGGAAGGCTTCATGAAGAAGGTAGTAGATTTTTGCTTCATTTTGATGAATAAGGACAAGGCATTCCTGTCAGGAGAAACAAATGAACATAAGTGAAAAAGGACAAGAGTGAGTTGTCTGTTTAAATTGCAATCTGTGATTTGTCTAGTGGACCAATAGTGAAAAGGTTTACAGAGGTAGGTTGTAGGATTTTCTAATGCAATTTAAATTGTGGAGTCTCTTTGTTAGGCAACTTGGGGTTTGCAATACATTTCTTTCCTTAGTTCAGCAAGGAATCTTTACTATATTTGAAGATTCTATTGTGGAACTCTACAATAATGACACAGATTGTTCTTTAAATCACTTTGACAGGGAAAGTATTGTCATCCACAACAGTGTCTCCTCTGAGTAAGGTCATTTGGAGGCTGTACCCTATTCCATTGCACAAAACCTATTGTTGGAATTGCCTAAAATCAGTGGCATATTCTTTGAATACTTTGCGTATTAGCAAATTTTCATCCTTAGAGGTTGGATTTGGTATTTGGAAACAGTCAAAAAGTATTTTCTTTGGCAAACAAAGGTATACAAAAAATGATTGGTTTTCTTTTCTTGTTTGCAAACTGGCTGTAAGTTAAGCAGAGGAGCTTGATTTGTTTTGATGTGCCTTTGAACTTCTCTCTTGATTCTTACTTCCTTTATGTCTTCCCATCTGCTGTATGGAATCTGGATATTAGGAAGTTGTGAGTTAACAAAGGTGGTTTTTTTGTAGTTTCAAGTTATAAACTTAACATCACTACCCTCCAAATTACCTTCTACTCTGTTTACAAGTATGTAAAAAAAAAATCGTTGCCATGTTACTTATACTTGGACGTTGTTTTGGGGATAAATTCTAGTGTAAGCAATTAGATCATTTTATTGACTGCCTCTTGTAAACAGGAAGTATCCTAAGTACAGGGGTCCATACCCTGAATTTTTCCTTTTTTTTTAAATTGAGATATAATTTACATACCATAAAATTCATACTTTTAAGGGATGTAGTTTAGTGGTTCTACTTTATTCACAAGATTGTGTAATCATTTCTATCTAAATCCAGAAAACTTTCATTACCCAAAAAAGATACCTCATACTCATTAGCAGTTATTTCTCATTCCTCCTATGACCCAGACCTTGGCAGCTCCTAAATCTATTTTCTGTTTTTGTGGGTTTGCCTATTCTGGACATTTCATATAATAATCATACAACACGTGGCCTTTTTGTGTCTGGCTTTCTTAGCATGTTTTCAAGATTCATCCATGTTGTAGGATATTAACACTTTATTGCTTTTTGTGTCTAAAATTGCTTTGTATGGGCATACTACATTTTGTTCATAAGTTGACAGACATTTGGATTTTTTTCCCATTTTTGCCTATTAATAATGCTGTTAAGGACATTAGCAGTATTTGTTTTCACACACTTGGGTATGTAAAGGAGGGGTGGAATTGCTTGGTCATACATGGTAACTGTGTGTGAAATTTTTGAGGAACTGCCAAACTTTGCTAAAGCAGCTGCAGTATTTTACATTCCTATCAATAATGTATGGGGATTCCAGTTACTCCACACCCTTGACAACTCGTTATTATCTGTCTTTTTGATTATAGCTGTACTAGTGGCTAGGTATGAAGTGGTATCTCACTATAGTTTTGATTTGCATTTCCGTAATGACCAATGATGTCGAGCATCTCTTTAAGTGCTTGTTGGCCATTTGTACACACATCTTCTTTGGACAAATGTCTGTTCAGATTCCTAGCCCATTTTTAATTGTTACTTGTTTCTTGTTACTTGTTTTTTTATTATTGAGTTGTAACAGTATATTCTATATACTAGACCCACATCAGTATATGATTTGCAAACATTTTTTCTCATGTCCTCAATTTGAGAATAGTACAGCTAGAAAATAAACTGCAATACACCTTTTGAATGGAATAATGGATAATGGTAATGAACGATAGGAATGAACTAAGATACCCAGTAAAGGGTTCTTTAGACATCCTTTTCTATGAATTATTAGAATTGTTTGTTACTTGATGGAGTTGTTAACTACACAGATAAACTTTGCTTTCCAAATCTTCTAAATTTCTGCCTTTCTACAGTGAGGATTCATATAACAAATTGAGATAAGGAGGTAAATTATGTTATTTGAATTGTTCTGTGCCTGAGTTTTAGAGAGTAAATAGCAAAGATTTAGGTAGAGAGGGATACCTTTACTTAGACATTTTATCTGAATTGATTCTAAGTTTGAATAGTAATAGAAATCTATACAATAGTAGTAGTTTTGAAATTTTAAGATTATATTTTTTGTTTGCATTTTACAGAACTCAGATATGATAGGTTATGTTTATGACAAATTATATGATTTTTTTGCTGCTAAAGTGAATACACTGTTTTCAGAAAACTGTTTTGAATTTTGTTGTTTCTCATTTTTGAATTGGTTGCATTTGTTCTATCACAGTAACAGATGTAATGATGTCTTAAGGATGAAATTGAGAATCTTACAAGGTAGGTGGTAGAATTAGTCTGAGAATCCTTAATGGATGATTTGTGAGGGGCAAGTTAGGAGAGCTATACAATAATGATTGACAATGATTTCTGTCTTGTTTTTATCTTTTGCTCCACATGTTTATCTTTTGCTTTAGAGAATTATGGATACTTTTGTATATGACCTAGTCAGTTTTCCAAATTCATTATGCAGTCCAAGAAGTTACATGTGTAAAGCCAGTTTTTGTTGAATGCCCTTATTATACTGAAGTTCTTAAATCCAGTTTTGGGTAGTGTGTATTTTTGAATTGTAAAAGTAGGATGTGTCAGGAATGGTTAAAAGAAAAAAAAATAGGGATATAACCAGTGATTTAGACTTACATTTCAGATTTTGGTATTGGGAAACTAGAAATTAATATGGTTGAGACATTTCATAGTAAAGAGAAAAAAAATTCTGCAAAGTCATATCTTAAAATTGTATTAAAAACTATTAAAATTACTTTATCATTTGAAGTAAAGGAATATTTCTTAGAACTCTTAAATCATTAAAAGTGAGTCCATCATAGTTGTTTTACAAAGTTTGAAGGGGGGGGCTCATGTAGAAACAAAATTTTCTCACAAGATTTTTGGTAAATCGAATAACATAGGGGAATAAACACACTCTAAAACCTGATCATATAAAAAGCATAAAGTGTCAGAAAATCTTAATGGTGTCAACATCTTATATCTGCCGAGCACATTTTATACTTCTTACAAAGCTTTCACATTATTTTATTGTCTTTATTTAGGAATGTAGGAAAATAAAGAATATTAGAAAACAGTTGGTCATTTGGGAAATATTGAGTAACTCTTTTTAAAGCAGTTGGGATTTCCCTTGGCATAAATGCTTCCCTTTTACCCACAGAAATAATTGTATGGTATCTTAATATTTGAAATATTTACCTAATTTCTCAGGTAAAAGTAAACACAAAACTGAATGCTTCCAGAAGCAAACTTTTTATTTAACTTGCTCCATTTGCTGTATGAAACGACATGGTAGTTTCTTACCTCTGTTAATGATGATACACATCAAGACTTATTTTTTGTGTTAGAAGATGTGAACACCAATATTATTTCCCATGATTGCTCTTAGTGGAAAAACTGTTGTATAATGAGCATTGTCATTCTCATTGGTAATACTAGTCTGTGACTTTTAATCTTAGGATTAGTTTATTTTTCATTAAATCTGAATCATTTTATTATAATCAGTGTCAATAAATGATTATTAAGTACATTTTTCTTACTGACTTTTTAGAGGCTTCCAGGGGTGAAGGAATGTTTTTCCTCTCCTAAACTCTCAATATAAAAGGAAGGAAGAACTAATTTTGAAAGGACTACAGGCTGTATTTTGCTTGTTAAAAGAACATCCCACATGTGAAAATGTGAATTTACCACAGAGAAATTTATTTCATTTTTCAATAGAATTCATGTCTTATATTACATAAGTAACACACTTCATTTAGTATTATTGGTTTATAAAGTGTATGATGTGTGTAGAGGAAGGAGTTGTTGAATTTACTAAACTAAGACATACTTATGTTCAGTTTGTTCCTTTTTTTCACATTAAAAAAAATTGTTTCCAATGCATGGGTATGTTTGGGCAATTTACCTCAGTACTCCCTTTCCTCCCAATCAGTGTAGGCATATTTTCTAGGTAAGTCATTCGTAGGTATTTACCTCTGTGCTTACCCACTGGATAGTCTCCTGTTCTCTTTTTACTTTTCTTTCCAACTCTTAGATTCATGGTTTATCAAAGGTAGAAGGTCTAAAACTTGTTTTCTTGTGCAGCCATATTAATTAAAGAGAAAGTAATTAAAAATTTTTTCCTTTTGGAAAACTTTAAACATACACAAAAATGGAAAGAATAGTACAATGAACACCGAGCTACATCAACTAATGGCCATTGTTTTGTTTCCACTGCATTATTTTGAAGTAAATCCCAGACATCATTATTTAGTATTGAATCTTTTTTGCAACCTTTTACATAGTACCATCTCCCTCTTCCCACCTCCCATTTCCATCAAATGGTTCATAAATTTAAAGAAATAGGATAGTATCTAAATATGGAGAAGACAAGTTTTTATTTTTGTTTTGCTTTGCTATTATTTCTTAAAAGCTACCATATATTGAGCATTTACTGTGTGCCATACAAGAGCCCTTTGATGTTAATATCTTTTACGGGTAGAGAAGCAGATTGGAAAAGACTAGGGATTTCATTCATGGTCACTCAGCTAAAGAGTGGTAGTAGACATGGAATTGATATTCAAAAGCCTGTGCTCTTTAATCTTTAACATTAAAGCATATTGCTGTCTTTTATACTTTACTATTTGGGTTCACCAAATTGCCCCTCCTTTGTTTCCAGCTACTGATGGCTTGGTTTATATTACATTAAAGAATTCTGGTTTCTCTATCCATAATCTTACCATAAAGGGTAAAATAATTACTCATTCAATTCCCTGGCCTAGAATGCCTTGCCACCTCTTCAGCATTGTGGTCATATTTGTCTCTCTTTTTTCTTTTCATTTTTTTAGTTTTGTCAGTGATATTCAGAGCTAATAGGTTTCTGAGCTGAATGTTTCCACTGGCTTAGTTTTCCTTCATATGTTCCTAGACTGGCCTTTCTTCACTATTGGCTGAGATTTGAACATAGGTTTAGAAGAGGAAAGACCCCAAAGGATATCCAAGTGGTAGTGATTCAAGGCCTTAAGTTGTACAGTCTTCCGTGTGGACCAGCCTAGTTCACTAGGCACTTTGAAGTTTGTAATAAAAGCCCTATAGTAACAGTGTATAGGTGCGTGACCTTTTCTTCCCTTCATATCCTTCCCAGAGACCTCAAGTGAGGGTTGACGGGGAACAAAGTGAAGCAGATTGAAGTCGGGATTCAGGATCTCTGGATTTTTGCCAAATGCCTCTGAGTTCTAACCTGACTGTGACTTAGATTTGGTGCAGTTGGCAATACATATTTTATAATGTATGATGGAAAGGGAAGTTGCTGAGTAGTGTATAATTGCTGAGAAAGGGAAGGAGAAGTTTGGCAAATTTTAAAAATGATACACTACTTTTTATTTCAAACAGTAATTCAGACGTTGCTGACCTTAGACAAAATGCTTCATTAGTAGGCACAGGAAGATGTGACAAAGGTAATGGGGAGAAATTTCCACCAAAATAAAAACAGAAAGCCCTTTTTGCCTTCACTAAGTGTCAGCAACATAAATGTTGTGAATATGTTCTTCTGTTGAAATATCTTTTTTATTGCACAATTAATGATATAAATACATATTAAACTTCTCATGTGTTAGGTTATGTGAACCTTCCTTCAGCTAGTAAGGAAGCTGGCAAAGTTTAACTTGTATAAATCAGCTTTGATTAGCTTATCTGAGCACAATAAAATGATGCTTTCATTATGGATGGGCATTAAGAAGTCCATAAATCTTTGGCAATAGTTATTGAAAATACCTTTAACCTGGTCGTTTTTCCATGAGTGTTTAATACAATAATCTTTTAAGTGATTTATTAATATATCACCTATATTCGGTCAGTGAACTAAAATTTTACTTATTGTTTATTTTTGGAAACTCCACAGTTATCTTTAGCAGTAATATTTTTTATTATACTATGTTAGATACTTTATCTAGATCTGGTTTCTGTTCTGGAAAGAGAATGTATCAGGATAAAAATAATAAAACATTATGGGTTATTTTCCAACAATTTTTAGAGATGGAATTTCAAAAGGAAAACAGGTATGGGAAAAGTAATAAAGCTATTTTCCATTTGAGACTTGTACAATCAACTTTCATTTGTGTGTACAATTACTATGTATAGGTTTTTGCTGTGGAATATATTAACATAGATTTTGGGATGTTAAAATAAGTAGATCAGAAATCCACATATATAGCTATTGAAAAACAGCTTCAAGACTTGCTTATAGCTAGCAATGAGTAGTCTTTCTAAAAGATAACATTCCTTTTGGCCCCTTTCTCCTTAGGCAGAAAACTTCTGTTTAATATAACATATCCAAATCAAAGATAGGTACATTTTATTGGTGAGAGGTAAGGGTAAATTCGTAAGTGGGGAAAGATAATAGAAATTAGGATTTTCCACATTAGGTGAGAAGACTTTAGGTAGGAGTTATTAGGCTGTAAATCTGTGGGACTTACTTTTCAAAAACAAAAGTACGTCTCATAGGTGACAGTCCAACCTGAATGAGTTGTTTTGGTTAGGACTTAAACTGTTAAAAAGATTGACTTATCCAAAGATTCTGATCTCTTAGAAGTAAGAGAACATAAATTAATGGAGATGAGTATTCTAATACAGTTACATTAATAAAAAATAAATTGCTGTGGGCCAGAGATGTTGGTGACCCAGACAGTTTTTTTCCTTTTTTGTCTTTTCCTGAAGATTTAAATTTTGTTTTGGAAAAAGTAGGAGGTTCAGTCCTGTTAAATGATTTGGAAATGTTTATGTATTACCTCAGACATGGTAAAAATTATTTCTTAAAACTATATGAAGATGTTTAGATAAAAATACCGTTAGTAATTACTGTACCTAAATTAGCCAATCTATATTTTTTCAGATATTCTTTAACAAGTAATCCAGATGAAATAAACTATTTTGAATTACAAGTAGAAAAGAAGGTAAAAAATAAAGGCTGTATTAAGAAACAGGAAGGATTGTTGTCAAATCATTCTGCTGCCAATGCCTGGGTTCTGTGACTCAAGAACAGAAAGAAGTATAAGCAAGATCATAATGATACTGTTGCTGTTACATTTACTGGATTATGAAATACGCAGCTGAAAGGATGCTTGCTCTCAGATGACAGAATATACAGGATCTTCAAATGTTTGGTCCAGTAATGCAGGACAGGATTCTGCCAAGATTGTTCTTTAGGAATGAGTACTTGATTTTGCATGATAGAACTTTTCATTCATCTTTCTTACTCTCTGTATCTCTTTTCTTTATATTTCCTTTTCTCTTTGCACATAAAATAAATTAATAAATGTTTGGAAATACATCAAATTTAGAAATCAACAGGATTAGTTTCTAAAATAAATGTATATACATACAGGTTCTCCCCATATCTGAAAGTAGATGCCTTATGAAATGTTTTGTAAGCTGAAATGGTGTAAAGTGAAGAAGCAGTTACTACTAATTTATATGGAAAAAATCTTGAGCATTCCTAGACCCCAAAAATATCCTCTCTTAAGTTTTTCTGATACCTTAGAACAATCTTGCCAACAGATGCACAAATAAATTGAGATAAAACACAGATACAGACAAGGGTCAATGTGTGGTGGCCTGATGCTAAATTACTTTCCAGGGAGGGAGTTCGGCAGTACCACTTTAATTGCTCCTTGGGGTACATGCTGCCTCTGTAATGACTCAGTGCAAAACAAATGCTGAATGCTATTTTCATTTTTCACCTTTTTTCATAAAAGGAAAAGTCCTCTTCCATTTCTTTTCTGTAATGAAAATAGGCACTAACATAGATATTCTGTAAAATGAAGTAGTGTAATGTGAACTTTTGAAAAAATTGGGGGATACATGTAAATAGTAAATACTGTGTAGAAGGGTTGTGACAAGTGACTAATGCAGAGAACTTCCATCTTTGCTTAATAAGTAATAGGTGACTTGGAAAAAAAATCTATTGAAGCTGATTCATAGAATTTGCTCTTTGAATATATTCTTAGGAAAAAAACAATTTCCTTTAAATTTTTTTGTTATACAGGATTGTTCACTCTGGAATTTAAATTGCACTGTGGTCTTTTCAAAACTTTTATATATTTGTAACTTCTCTGTGTAATGGTGATGACAGTTTATACAAAATTGACATATTTGTCAGTACATTCTACAGGTATATTGGCCAAAATGCCCAAGTTTTTGTTCCTTTTTTTGTCAACAGAACTACTGCATGTTTTTCTTTTTTTATTTCTTTATTTTTTTATTAAGGTATTATTGAAATACACTCTTATGAAGGTTTCACATTAAAAAACAATGTGGTTGCTACATTCACACGTTATCGTGTCCCCCCCATACCCCATTAAAGTCACTGCCCATCAGTGTGGTAAGATGTCACAGAGTCACTATTTGCCTTCTCTGTGCTACACTGTCTTCCCCAGGATCCCCCCAACACCATGTGTACCAATCATAATACCCCTGAATCCCCTTCTCCCTCCCTCCCCACCCCTCCTCCGCCACCCCTCCTTCCCACTCTTCCCCTTTGGTAACCACTAGTCCCTTCTTGGAGTCTGTGAGTCTGTTGCAGTTTTGTTCCTTCAGTTTTGCTTTGTTATTATACTCCACAAATGAGGGAAATCATTTGGTACTTGTCTTTCTCCTCCTGGCTTATTTCACTGAGCATAATATCCTCCAACTCCATGCATGTTGTTTCAAATTGTAGGATTTTTGTTTCTTATGGCTGAATAATATTCATTTGTGTATATGTACATCTTTATCCATTCATCTACTGATGGACACTTGGTTGCTTCCATATCTTAGCTATTGTAAATAGTGCTGCAATAAACATAGGGGTGCATATGTCTTTCTGAATCTGAGAAATTATATTCTTTGGGTAACTTCTGAAGAGTGGAATTCCTGGGTCAAATGGTATTTCTATTTGTAGTTTTTTGAGGAACCTTCATACTGCTTTCCTCAATGGTTGAATTAGTTTACATTCCCATCAACAATGTAGGAGGTTCCCCTTTCTCCACATCCTCACCAGCATTTGTTGTTCTTAGTCTTTTCGATACCGGCTATCTTAAGTGGTATGAGGTGATATCTCAGTGTGGTTTTTATTTGCATTTCCCTGATAATTAGTGATGTGGAGCATCTTTCCATGTACCTGTTGGCCGTCTGAATTTCTTCTTTGGAGAATTGTCTGTTCATATCCTTCGCCCATTTTTTAATTGGGTTATTTGCTTTTTGGGTGTTGAGACATGTGAGTTCTTTATATATTTTGGAGGTTAACCCCTTGTCGGATATGTCATTTACAAATATATTCTCCCATACTGTAGGATGCCTTTTTGTTCTGTTGATGGTGTCCTTTGCTGTACAGAAGCTTTTTAGTTTGATGTAGTCCCATGTGTTCATTTTTGCTTTTTTTCCCTTGCTTGAGGAGATGTGTTCAGGAAGAAGTTGCTCATGCTTATATTCAGGAGATTTTTGCCTATGTTATCTTCTAAGAGTTTTTTAGTTTCATGACTTACATTCAGGTCTTTGATACATTTCGAGTTTGCTTTTGTGTATGGGCATAGACAATAGTCCAGTTTCATTCTCTTGCATATAGCTATCCAGTTTTGCAAACACCAGTTGTTGAAGAGGCTATCATTTCCCCATTGTATGCTCATGGCTCCTTTATCATGTATTAATTGACCATATATGGTTGGGTTTATCAGGGCTCTCTAGTCTGTTGCATTGGTCTATGGGTCTGTTCTTGTGCCAGTACCAAATTGTCTTCATTACTGTGGCTTTGTAGTAGAGCTTGAAGTTGGGAAGCGTAATCCCCCCAGCTTTATTCTTCCTTCTCAGGATTGCTTTGGCTATTTGGAGTCTTTCGTGGTTCCATACGAATTTTAAAATTATTTGCTCTACTTTGTTGAAGAATGCTGTTTGTATTTTCATAGGGATTGCATTGAATCTGTAGATTACTTTTGGCAGGGTGGCCATTTTGACAATATTAATTCTTCCTATCCATGAGCATGGAATGTGTTTCCATTTATTGGTATCTTCTTTAATTTCTCTCATGAGTGTCTTGTAGTTTTCAGTGTATAGGTTTTTCACTTCCTTGGTTAAGTTTATTCCTAGGTAATTTATTTGTTTGGATGTGATTGTGAATGGAATTGTTTTCCTGATTTCTCTTTCTGCCAGTTCATCATGTATAGGAATAGAACAGATTTCTGTGTATTAATTTTGTATCCTGCAACTTTGCTGAATTCAAATATTAGATCTAGTAGTTTTGGAGTGGATTCTTTAGGGTTTTTTAATGTACAGTATCTTGTCATCTGCAAACAGTGATAGTTTAACTTCTTCCTTACCAATCTGGATGCCTTTTATTTCTTTGTGTTGTCTGATTGCTGTGGCGAGGACCTCCAGAACTATGTTGAATAAAAGTGGAGAGAGTGGGCATCCTTGTCTTGTTCCCAATCTTAAAGGAAAGGCTTTCAGCTTCTCGTTGTTAAGTATGATGTTGGCTGTGGGTTTGTCATATATGGCCTTTATTATGTTGAGGTACGGTACTTGCCCTCTATACCCATTTTGTTGAGACTTTTTATCATGAATGGATGTTGAATCTTGTCAAATGCTTTTTTCGGCATCTATGGAGATGATCATGTGGTTTTTGTCCTTTTTTTGTTGATGTGTGGATGATGTTGATGGATTTTCTAATATTGTACCACCCTTGCATCCCTGGAATAAATCCTACTTGATCATGGTGGAAGATTTTTTGATATATTTTTTAATTTGGTGTGCTAATATTTTGTTGAGTATTTTTGCATCTATGTTCATTAGGGATATTGGTCTGTAATTTTCTTTTTTTTTTGTGGTATCTTTGCCTGGTTTTGGTATTAGAGTGATGCTGGCCTCTAGAATGAGTTTGGAAGTATTCCCTCTTCTACTTTTTGGAAAACTTTAAGGAGGATGGGTATTAGGTCTTCCCTAAATGTTTGATAAAATTCAGCGGTGAAGCCGTCTGGTCCAGGAGTTTTATTCTTAGGTAGTTTTTTTGATTACCAATTCAGTTTCATTGCTGGTAATTGGTCTGTTCAGATTTTCTGTTTCTTTCTTGGTCAGCCTTGGAAGGTTGTATTTTTTAGAAAGTTGTCCATTTCTTCTAGGTTATGCAGTTTGTTAGCATATAATTTCTCTTAGTAGTCTCTCATAATCCTTTGTATTTCTGTGGTGTCCGTAGTGATTTTTTCCTTTCTCATTTCTGATTCTGTTTATGTGTGTAGACTCTTTTTTTCTTGATAAGTCTGGCTAGGGGTTTATCTATTTTGTTTATTTTCTCAATGAACCAGCTCCTGTTTCACTGATTCTTTCTGTTGTTTTATTCTCCTCAATTTTAATTTCTGCTCTAATCTTTATTATGTCCCTCCTTCTACTGACTTTGGGTCTCGTTTGTTTTTCTTTTTCTAGTTTCATTAATTGTGGGTTTAGACTGTTCATATGGGATTTTTCTTCTTTCGTGAGGTAGGCCTGTATTGCAATATACTTTCCTCTTAGCACAGCCTTCACTGCGTCCCACCGATTTTGCAGTGTTGAATTGTTGTTGTCATTTGTCTCCATATATATTGCTTGATCTCTGTTTTTATTTGGTCATTGATCCATTGGTTATTTAGGAGCCTGTTGTGAAGCCTCCATGTATTTGTTGGCTTTTTTGTTTTCTTTGTGTAATTTCTAGTTTCATACCTTTGTGGTCTGAGAAGCTGGTTGGTGCACTTTCAGTCTTTTTGAATTTACTGAGGCTGTTTTTGTGGCCGCGTATATGATCTATTGAAAATGTTCCATGTGCACTTGAGAAGAATGTGTATCCTGCTGCTTTTGGGTGGAGATTTCTGTAGATGTCTGTTAGGTCCATCTGTTCTAATGTGTTGTTCAATGCCTCTGTCTCCTTACTTATTTTCTGTCTGGTTGATATGTCCTTTGGAGTGAGTGGAGTGGTGAAGACCCCTAGAATGAATGAATGCATTGCATTCTATTTCCCCTTTTAATTCTGTTAGTATTTGTTTCATATATGTAGGTGCTCCTGTTTTGGGTGCATAGATATTTATAATGGTTATATCCTCCTGTTGGATTGACCCCTTTGTCATTATGTAATGTTCTTCTTTGTCTCTTGTTACTTTCTTTGTTTTGTTTTGTCTGATAGAAGTACTGCAACATCTGCTTTTTTCTGTCTATTAGTTGCATGAAATATGTTTTTCCATCCCTTCACTTTTAGTCTGTGTATGTCTTTGGGTTTGAAGTGAGTCTTTTGTAGGCAACGTATAGATGGGTCTTGATTTTTATCCATTCAGTGATTCTATGTTTTTTGATTGGTGCATTCAGACCATTTACATTTAGGGTGATTATTGACAGGTATATACTTATTGCCATTGCAGGCTTTAGATTTGTTGTTACCAAAGGTTCAGGGTTAACTAACTTCCTTACTATCTAAGAGTCTAATAACTTAATTCACTTAGTATGCTTTTACAAACACAATCTAAAGGTTCTTTTTCCCCCCCTCCTTTTCTTCCTTCTCCTTTCTTTATATATTAGTTATCATATTCTCTACTCTTTGTCTATCCCTTGATTGACTTTGGGGATAGTTGATTTAATTTTGCGTTTGCTTAGTAATGAACTGTTCTACCTTCTTTACTGTCGTTTTATTACCTCTGGTGACAGCTATTAAACCTTAGGAACACTTCCATCTATAGCAGTCCCTCCAAAATACACTGTAGAGATGGCTTGTGGGAGGTAAATTCTCTCAACTTTTGCTTATCTGGAAATTGTTTAAATCCCTCCTTCAAATTTAAATGATAATCTTGCCAGATAAAGTATTCTTGGTTCCAGGCCCTTCTGCTTCATTGCATTAAATACATCATGCCACTCCCTTCTGGCCTGTAAGGTTTCTGCTGAGAAGTCTGATGATAGCCTAATGGGCTTTCCTTTGTATGTGATCTTATTTCTCTCTCTGGCTGCTTTTAATAGTCTGTCCATATCCTTGTTCTTTGCCATTTTAATTATATGTCTTGGTGTTGTCCTCCTTGGGACCCTTGTGTTGGGAGACCTGTGCATCTCCATGGCCTGAGATACTATCTCCTTCCTCAGATTACAGAAGTTTTCAGCAATTACTTCCTCAAAGACACTTTCTTTTTTTTTTTAATGGTTTTATTTTATTTTATTTTAAATATTTATTTTATTATCATTAATTTACAATTACATGTGCAATATTACGATTACTAAACTACCCCTTCATCAGGTCCCCCCCACCAACCCCATTACAGTCACTGTCCATCAGCGTAGTGAGATGCTATAGAATCACTACTTGTCTTCTGAGTTGTACTGCCCACCCCGTGCCCCCCCAACATTACATCTGCTAATCGTAATGCCCCTTTTTCCCTCTTATCCCTCCCTTCCCGCCCATTTTCCCCAGTCCCTTCCCCTTTGGTAACTATTAGTCCATTCTTGGGTTCTGTGAATCTGTGGCTGTTTTGTTCCTTCAGTATTTTTCTTTGTTCTTATACTCCACATATGAGTGAAATCATTTGATACTTGTCTTTTTCGGCTTGGCTTATTTCACTGAGCATAATACCCTCTAGCTCCATCCATGTTGTTGCAAATGGTAGGATTTGTTTTCTTCATGTGGCTGAATAATATTCCATTGTGTATATGTACCCCATCTTCTTTATCCATTCATCTACTGATGGACACTTAGGTTGCTTCCATTTCTTGGCTATTGTAAATAGTGCTGCAATAAAACATAGGGGTGCATCTGTCTTTTTCAAACTGGGCTGCTGCATTCTTAGGGTAAATTCCTAGGAGTGGAATTCCTGGGTCAAATGGTATTTCTATTTTGAGTTTTTTGAGGAACCTCCATACTGCTTTCCACAATGGTTGAACTAATTTGAAGTCCCACCAGCAGCGTAGGAGGGTTCCCTTTTCTCCACATCCTCGCCAACATTTGTTGTTGTTTGTGTTTTGGATGTTGGCCATCCTCACTGGTGTGAGGTGATATCTCATTGTGGTTTTAATCTGCATTTCTCTGATGATTAGCGATGTGGAGCATCTTTTCATGTGCCTGTTGGCCATCTGAATTTCTTCTTTGAAGAAGTGTCTATTCATGTCCTCTGCCCATTTCTTAATTGGATTATTTGCTTTCTGTTTGTTATGGTGCATGAATTCTTTATATATTTTGATGTCAACCCTTTATCAGATATGTTTTTTATGAATATATTCTCCCATAATGTAGGATGTCTTTTTGTTCTACTGATGGTGTCCTTTGCTGTACAGAAGCTTTTCAGCTTGATATAGTCCCACTTGTTCATTTTTGCTTTTGTTTCCTTTGCCCGGGGAGATATGTTCATGAAGAAGTTGCTCATGTTTATGTCTAAGAGATTTTTGCCTATGTTTTTTTCTAAGAGTTTTATGGTTTCATGACTTACATTCAGGTCTTTGATCCATTTTGAGTTTACTTTTGTGTATGGGTTAGACAGTAGTCCAGTTTCATTCTCTTACATGTAGCTGTCCAGTTTTTCCAACACCAGCTGCTGAAGAGGCTGTCATCTCCCCATTGTATATCCAAGGGACTTTTATCAAATATTAATTGACTGTATATGTTTGGGTTAATGTTTGGATTTTCTATTCTGTTCCACTGGTCTGTGGGTCTGTTTTAGTGCCAATACCAAGTTGTCTTGATTACTGTGGCTTTGTAGTAGAGCTTGAAGTCAGGGAGTGTAATTCCCCCTGTTTTATTCCTCCTTCTCAGGATTGATTTGGCTATTCGGGGTCTTTTGTGGTTCCATATGAATTTTAGAATTATTTGTTCCAGTTCATTGAAGAAAGCTGTTGGTAGTTTGATAGGGATTGCATTGAATCTGCATATTGCTTTAGGTAGTATAGCCATTTTGACAACATTTATTCTTCCTAGCCAAGAGCATGGGATGCATTTCCATTTGTTAGTGTCCTCTTTAATTTCTCTTAGGAGTGTCTTGTAGTTTTTAGAGTACAGGTCTTTCACTTCCTTCGTTAGGTTTATTCCTAGGTATTTTATTCTTTTTGATGCAATTGTGAATGGAATTGTTTTTCTGATTTCTCTTTCTGTTAGTTCATCATTAGTGTATAGGAAAGCAACAGATTTCTGTGTGTTAATTTTGTATCCTGCAACTTTGCTGAATTCAGATATTAGTTCTAGTAGTTTTGGAATGGAATCTTTAGGGTTTTTTATGTACAGTATCATGTCATCTGCCAATAGTGACAATTTGACTTCTTTTTTACCAATCTGGATGCCTTGTATGTCTTTGTTTTGTCTGATTGCTGTAGCTAGGACCTCCAGTACTATGTTGAATAACAGTGGAGAGAGTGGGCATCCCTGTCTTGTTCCCGATCTTAGATGAAAAGCTTTCAGCTTCTCGCCGTTAAGTATGATGTTAGCTGTGGGTTTGTCATATATAGCCTTTATGATGTTGAGGTACTTGCCGTCTATACCCATTTTGTTGAGAGTTTTAATCATGAATGGATGCTGAATTTTGTCAAATGCTTTTTCAGCATCTATGGAGATGATCATGTGGTTTTTGTTCTTCTTTTTGTTGATGTGGTGGATGATGTTGATGGATTTTCGAATGTTGTACCATCCTTGCATCCCTGGGATGAATCCCACTTGATCATGGTGTATGATCCTCTTGATGTATTTTTGAATTCGGTTTGCTAATATTTTGTTGAGTATTTTTGCATGTACGTTCATCAGGGATATTGGTCTGTAATTTTCTTTTTTGGTGAGGTCTTTGCCAGGTTTTGGTATTAGAGTGATGCTGGTTTCATAGAATAAGTTTGGAAGTATTCCCTCCTCTTCTATTTTTTGGAAAACTTTAAGGAGAATGGGTGTTATTTCTTCTCTATATGTCTGGTAGAATTCAGAGGTGAATCCATCAGGCCCAGGGGTTTTGTTCTTGGGTAGTTTTTTGATTACCAATTCGATTTCGTCACTGGTGATTGGTCTGTTTAGTTTGTCTGTTTCTTGCTTGGTCAGTCTTGGAAGGTTGTATTTTTCTAAGAAGTTGTCCATTTCTTCTATGTTTTCCAGCTTGTTAGCATATAGATTCTCATAATATTCTCTTATGATTCTTTGTATTTCTGTGGGGTCCGTCGTGATTTTTCCTTTCTCATTTCTGATTTTGTTTATGTGTGTAGATTCTCTTTTTCTCTTAATGAGTCTGGCTAGGGGTTTATCTATTTTGTTTATTTTTTCAAAGAACCAGCTCTTGGTTTTATTGATTTTTTCTATTGTTTTATTCTTCTCAATTTTATTTATTTCTTCTCTAATCTTTATTATGTCCCTCCTTCTGGTGACTTTGGGCCTCATTTGTTCTTCTTTTTCCAATTTCAGTAATTGTGTCTTTAGACTATTCATTTGGGAATGTTCTTCCTTCTTTAAATAGGCCTGGATTGCAATATACTTTCCTCTTAGAACTGCCTTTGCTGCGTCCCACAGAAGTTGTGGCTTTGTGTTGTTGTTGTCATTAGTCTCCATATATTCTTTGATTTCTGTTTTGATTTGGTCGTTAACCCATTGATTAATTAGGAGAATGTTGTTAAGTCTCCATGTATTTGTGAGCCTTTTTGATTTCTTTCTAAAATTTATTTCTAGTTTTATACCTTTGTGATCTGAGAAGTTGATTGGTAGGATTTCAATATTTTTGAATTTACTGAGGTTCTTTTTGTGGCCTAGTATGTGGTCTATTCTGAAAATGTTCCATGTGCACTTGAGAAGAATGTGTATCCTGCTGCTTTTGGGTGCAGAGTTCTGTAGATGTCTGTTAGGTCCATCTGTTCTAGTGTGTTGTTCAGTGCCTCTGTGTCTTTACTTACTTTCTGTCTGGTTGATCTGTCCTCTGGAGTGAGTGGTGTGTTGAAGTCTCCTAAAATGAATGCATTGCTATTTCCTCCTTTAATTCTGTTAGTATTTGTCTCACATATGCTGGAGCTCCTGTGTTGGGTGCATATATATTTATAATGGTTATATCTTCTTGTTGGACTGACCCCTTTATCATTATGTAGTGTCCTTCTTTATCTTTTGCTACTTTCTTCGTTTTGAAGTCTATTTTGTCTGATACAAGTACTGCAACACCTGCTTTTTTCTCTTTGTTGCTTGCATGAAATATCTTTTTCCATCCCTTCACTTTTAGTCTGTGTATATCTTTGGATTTGAGGTGAGTTTCTTGTAGGCAGCATATAGATGGGTCTTGCTTTTTTATCCATTCTGTTACTCTGTGTCTTTTGATTGGTGCATTCAGTCCATTTACATTTAGGGTGATTATTGATAGGTATGTACTTATTGCCATTGCTGGCTTTAGATTCGTGGTTACCAAGGGTTCAAGGGTTGCTTCTTTACTATCTAACAATCTAACTTAACTTTCTTGTTAAGTTATTGTAAACACAGTCTGATGTTTCTTTCTTTCTCTCCCTTCTTATTCCTCCTCCTCCATTCTTTCTATAATAGGTGTTTTATTCTTTGCCTTTAGTTAGTATTTGGATGGTCTGCTTTCTTTGCTATGATTTTACTTTCCTTGGTGACATCTTTTTAGTCTTATGTTTGCTTCCATCTAGAGCAGTCCATTTAAGATATCCTGTAGTGGTGGTTTATGAGAAGCAAACTCTCTCAACTTTTGTTTATCTGGAAATTGTTTAATCCCTCCATCATATTTAAATGATAATCGTGCTGGATACAATATTCTTGGTTCGAGGCCCTTCTGTTTCATAACGTTAAATATATCATGCCATTCTCTTCTGGCCTGTAAGGTTTCTGTTGAGAAGTCTGATGATAGTCTGATGGGTTTTCCTTTGTAGGTGATCTTTTTTCTCTCTCTAGCTGCCTTTAATACCCTGTCTTTATCTTTGATCTTTGCCATCTTAATTATTATGTGTCTTGGTGTTGTCTTCCTTGGGTCCCTTGTGTTGGGAGATCTATGAGCTTCAGTGGACTGCGAGACTACTTCCTTCCCCAGCGAGGGAAAGTTTTCAGCAATTATTTCTTCAAAGACACTTTCTATCCGTTTTTCTCTCTCTTCTTCCTCTGGTACTCCTATAATGCGAATATTATTCCGTTTCGATTGGTCACACAGTTCTCTTAATATTCTTTCATTCCTAGAAATCCTTTTATCTCTCTCTGCCTCAGCTGCTCTCTACTCCTGTTCTCTGTTTTCTATTCCATTAACAGTCTCTCGCATCTCATCCATTCTGTTGTTAAGCCCGTCGATCACTTGTCTGATTTCTGTATTGTCTTTCCTCAGTTCCCTCACTTCCTCCCTCAGCTCTTGCACATTTCTCTGTAGGTCCATCAGCATGGTTATGACTTTTATTCTGAAGTCTTTTTCAGGGAGGCTGTGCATTTCCATCCCTTCAGACTCCTTCTCTGGGATTGTCTGGTTGATTTTGGTCTGAACCATATTCCTCTGTCTTTTCATGGCTATATATTTGGTCACTGATAGTTGCCACGTATGTCAGCTGGGCTCTTTAAGACTTTAAAAAGAGAAGAAAAAAAAAGAGAAAAAAAAAGAAAGAAAGAAAGAAAAAAGAAAGAAAAGAAAAAACAAAAACAAAACAAAACAAAAAAAACAAAAAAAATGCCCACGGCACGTAGATTCTGTGGGAATGCTCTAGGTGGTGCTGTTGCCCCAGTATTCCACAGCTGTGACTGTGCCGCTCCGCAGGGCCCTTTATCACTCTGGCAGGGGTGGGAACGAATAGGAGGCTGTTGATCTCTGTGAGAAGTGTTAAGTATGGCTACACTTCCTCAGTCGCCAGCTAAGGCGTCTGAAACTCTCCAGGACTCCCAGTCTGCTGGGCTGAGTGTGCTGGGACGATCCGGCTCCTCCGCTGGGCTCCTGTCTCTTTCAGACCGCTGAAGAAAGCTCGTGCTTTTTTTTTTCCCTTCCCGGGAGCCGGCTGCAAGCACCCTGGCGCGTTCCCCGCTCAGATCCTGCCCATCTGTCTCCCCAATCTCCGCTGCACTGCGCAATGTGGGTCAGCGCTCCCTGCGCAGATCACCGGGGCTGGCTACTTCTCGGGGGGTACTTCCACTCCCTCCCGGCTCTTAATCCTCTCCTCTCGCCGGTGCGCTGGGGTGTGGGAGTGCTCGGGTCCCGCCGGGTCACGGCTCCGTATCTTACCCGCCTCTTGGGGTGCCGAGTCCTCTCGGGTGTAGCTGCACGCTGTGCGCTTTCCTGTGTATTCTCGTCTCTCTTTTAGGAATAGATGTATTTGCTGTGTTTTCGTAGATAAAAATAGTGTTGGGAGGAGATTTCTGCCACCCTGCTCACACCGCCATCTTCCCGGAAGTCCTCATTCAAAGACACTTTCTATCCCTTTTTCTCTCTCTTCTTCTGGTACCCCTATAAAACGAATATTGTTCTGTTTGGATTGGTCACACAGTTCTCTCAATATTCTTTCATTTCTAGAGATCCTTTTTTCTCTGTTCCTCAGCTTCTTTGTATTCCTTTCCCCTAATTTCTATTTCATTTATTGTCTCTTCCACCATATCTAATCTGTCTTTAGTACCCTCCATTGTGTTCCTCAGTGATTACATGTCTGTCCTAAATTTGTTCTTAGTTTGTGAATATTTTTCTTTACCTCCTGGAGCATATTTGTGATTTTTATTTTGAAATCTCAGGAGGATTTATTAATTCAGTCTTACTCGTTTTTTTCTCTAGTGTTTAGATTTTGCTTTGAACCAGGTTCCTTTGAAGTTTCATATTTGTATGTGGCGCCCTCTAGTGCCCAGAAGATCTATTCTGTAGATGCTAAGCTCTTGGAGTGATGTCGGGGGTTGCAGAGGAGAGGTGCTGGTTCCTGGTGGGGGGGGTGGCGGAAAGAGCTATTTCCTGCTTCCCACCTGCTATGCCTGTCTCCACTGCCAAACCAGTGGGCTGAACACGCAGGTATAAGCCTCTATGCCTTGTGTTTTTAGCTGCCGTAGGCGGGGCTTCCCTTTGGCTGGCCTGACACCAGGGCAGGGGCTCCTGATTTGGGACCCAGGTGCGGGCTAGCTGGCAGGAAGTCACAGCAGGCTGCATATCACGGCGGGGGGCCTTGGAGCTGAGTAGTCCGCCAGGGGATGGAGTGCCTGAAGATCCATAAGTTCCCAACCTGCTGGGCTGAGTGCACCTGGACAATTTTGTCTACCTGTCCTTTCTTCTGAGCATTAAGCTCTGTGCAGTCCTTGCCCCTTTAGCAGCCCTCTTGCTTTTAGGAAGTCTCTCATACTGCCTGCCCCGATCAACTGGACATGAATCCCTCTTTTCCACAAGCAGCTGGAATCTCAGTCTCTCCTGGTATTCTGCCTGTCTTAGCTTTCCAACCCCACTAATCACAAGATCACCATGCAGTATAGGTTCGTGCTCCCATAGCATATCTCTAGAGCTTGGTGTTCAGCAGTCCCAAGCCTCACTCCTTCCCCACTCTGTTTCTCTTCCTTCCGCTGGTGAGCTGGGGTGGAGGAAGGGCTTAGGTCCCGTCCCGCTGGATAAAGCCCTTGGTACTTAGACCTGTTCTGTGAGGTCTGCTCTTTTCTCCAGGTGTATGCACTCTGGCACAGCCTTCTTTCCTGTTGCTCTTTCAGGATTAGTTGTATTAATCATATGTTCGTATTATATGTGGTTTTAGGAGGAGGTTTCTGTCTCACCTCTTACACCGCCATCTTTAATCCCTGCATGTTTTTTCTTAAGTAAAAATATACTAGGTTTTTCTTAGGTTAAAAAGTAGTTCCATCTTTGGTATTAGAGTGAAGTGGCAGAAGCCCTGAGGCGTGAGCTCTAAGTTTTGATAGAAGTGTGATTGTGGCTGTGTGGTTTGAGAAGATACATCACTTAATCTCTCTGTATCTTTGTTTATCTGTAAATAGGGTCATGGAGAGCCTTTTAATTAAAATATTTTTGGAAAGATTATAGTGTTGATTTTCATTGTTAAATAGTTGGGGGACTTCCATGCATACTCTGACATAAAGGTTGAAATGAAATCAGTTAGAAAATAGAATGTTCATATTGTATGTAACAGGAAAAGAGAACTAATGTACTCAAAGATATTTTGTAAAATGTTCATGAGAATAAAGACTATTCATCTTTGAGTATAAAACAGGATGAGTAAGAATGGGCAACAAGCTCCTCAAGCTCATGCAAAATACATAACAGTTTTCTCACTAATACTGTGTAGCTATGTATTCATAAAGTGAGAGAAATAGCCTTATTTAGCTAATGGTAGTTGAATCTGCATATTTCATAGAAAATAATGTAAATGTAAATTATTTCAGAAAATAATGTGAACATAATGTCAGTCTATTTAAAAAACATTAATTCACCCATTTCCTCCCTTCTCCTCCATGCTACCTCTGGCAATCACCAGTTTGTTCTCTGTATCTTTGAGCTTGTTTTTTAAATTTTTATTTTTTAGATTTCACATATAAGAAAGATCACACGGTTATTTGTCTTTCATTTATGATTTATTTTACCTAACATAATGCCCTTGAGGTTCATTCTGTGTTGTTGCAAATGGCAAGATTTCGTTCTTTTTTATGACTGATATTCCATTCTGTATATACCACAGTTTGTTTTTCCAGTCATCCATTGTTGGGTTCTTAGGTTGTTTCAATATCTTCTTAGCTATTGTAAATAATGCTGCAGTGAACATGGGGTGCATATATCTTTGAGTTAGTGTTTTCATTTTCCTTGGGTAAATACCCAAAAGTGGAATTGCTGGATCATATGATAGTTCTATTTTTAACTTTTTGAGGAACTTCCATACCTTCTCCATTGTGGCTGCACCAGTTTACGTTCCCACCAATGGTGCACAAGGGTTCACTTTTTCTCCACATCCTTGCCAACACTTGTTATTTCTTGTCTTTTTGGTAATCATTCTAACAGGTGTAAGGTGATACCTCAGTGGTTTTGATTTGCATTTCCCTGATGATTAGTTATGTTAAGCACTGTTTCATGTACCTGTTGACCATCATATGCCTTCTTTGTAAAAATGTTCAGGTCCCTCTGCTCTTTTTAATTGGATTCTTTTTGCTATTGTATGATATATATGTATATATCTCCCTTCAGATATATGACTTACAGATTTCCTCCCATTTGGTAGATTGCCTTTTCATTTTGTTGTTCATTTTCTTTGCTGTGCAGAAGCTATGTAGTTTGATATAGTTTCACTTTCTTATTTTTTGCTTTTGTTGCCTTTGCTTTTACAGTTGCATTATATATGGTAGTGACATTGGTCAATGGAACAGAGAGCTCAGAAATAAACTCACACATACATACATGGTCAATTAATTTACAACAAAGGACAAGGAATATGCAATAGAGAAAGGATAATTAATCTCTTCAATAAATGCTGATAGGAAAATTGGACAGCCCCATGCAAAATAGAATTAAACTGGACTACTGTCTTATACCATGCACAAAAATTAACTCAGAATGAACATTTAGCCCTGCAACTATAGAACTCCTAGAAGAAAACATAGGTGGTAAGCCCCATGACATCGGTCTTGACAATGATGCAATTGTAAATGGGATTGTTTTCTTAATATCTCATTATTAGTGTATAGAAATGCTGCATATTTTTGTGTAGTGATTTTTATATCCTGCAACTGCTGAATTCATTTATTCTAACAGTTTTTTGATGGAGTTTTTAGGGTTTCCTCTATATAAATTTCTTATCATCTACAATTAATGATAATTTTACTTCTTCCTTTCCAGTTTGAATGCCCTTTATTTCTTTTTCTTGCTGAATTGCTCTGGCTAGGACTTTCAATACTGTGTTGAATGAAAGTGGTGAGAGTGGGTATCCTTGTTTTGTTCTACATCTTAGAAGAAAGCTTTCAACTTTTCACCACTGAGTATGAAGTTAGTTGTGTGCTTTTCATATATGTTGAGGTATTTTTCCTCTGTACCCACTTTGTTGACTTTTTAACATACATGGATGTTGAATTTTGTCAAATGCTTTTTCTTTATCTGTTGAGATGGTCATGTGAATTTTTTTAAAGTTTATTTTGATATCATTAATCTACAATTAAATGAGCAATATTCTGGTGATTACACTACCCCCTTCATCAGGTCCCCCCCACCAACCCCATTACAGTCACTGTCCATCAGCATAGTGAGATGCTATAGAGTCACTACTTGTCTTCTCTGGGTTGTACAGCCCTCCCCATGCCCCCCTAACATTACATCTGCTAATCGTAATGCCCCTTTTTCCCCCTTGTCCCTCCCTTCACACCCATCCTCCCCAGTCCCTTTCCCTTTGGTAACTATTAGTCCATTCTTGGGTTCTGTGAGTCTGCTGCTGTTTTGTTCCTTCAGTTTTTTTCTCAGTTCTTATACTCCACATATGAGTGGAATCATTTGATACTTGTCTTTTTCGGCTTGGCTTATTTCACTGAGCATAATACCCTCTAGCTCCATCCATGTTGTTGCAAATTGTAGGATTTGTTTTTTTCTTATGGCTGTATAATATTCCATTGTGTATATGTACCACTTCTTCTTTAGCCATTCATCTACTGATGGACATTTAGGTTGCTTCCATTTCTTGGCTATTGTAAATAGTGCTGCGATAAACATAGGAGAGCATCTGTCTTTTTCAAACTGGGCTGCTGCATTCTTAGGGTAAATTCCTAGGAGTGGAATACCTGGGTCAAATAGTATTTCTATTTTGAGTTTTTTAAGGAACCTCCATACTGCTTTCCACCATGGTTGAACTAATTTGCAGTCCCACCAGCAGTGTTAGGAGGGTTCCCTTTTTTCCACATCCTCACCAACATTTGTTGTTGTTTGTGTTTTGGATGTTGGCCATCCTCACTGGTGTGAGGTGATATCTCATTGTGGTTTTTAATCTGCATTTCTCTGATGATTAGCGATGTGGAGCATCTTTTCATGTGCCTGTTGGCCATCTGAATTTCTTCTTTAGAGAAGTGTCTATTCATGTCTTCTGCCCATTTCTTAATTGGATTATTTGCTTTTTGTTTGTTGAGGTGCATGAGTCCTTTATATATTTTGGATGTCAACCCCTTATCGGATATGTCATTTATGAATATATTCTGCCATACTGTAGGATGTCTTTTTGTTCTACTGATGGTGTCCTTTGCTGTACAGAAGCTTTTCAGCTTGATATAGTCCCACTTCTTCATTTTTGCTTTTGTTTCCCTTGCCCGGGGAGATATGTTCATGAAGAAGTTGCTCATGTTTATGTCCAAGAGATTTTTGCCTATGTTTTTTTCTAAGAGTTTTATGGTTTCATGACTTACATTCAGGTCTTTGATCCACCTTGAGTTTACCTTTGTGTATGGGGCTAGACAGTAGTCCAGTTTCATTTTCTTACATGTAGCTGTCCAGTTTTTTCAACACCAGCTGCTGAAGAGGCTGTCATCTCCCCAGTGTATATCTAAGGCTCCCTTATCAAATATTAATTGACTGTGTGTGTTTGGGTTTATGTTTGGATTTTCTATTCTATTCCACTGATCTGTGGGTCTGTTTTTGTGCCAATACCAAGTTGTCTTGATTACTGTGGCTTTGTAGTAGAGCTTGAAGTCAGGGAGTGTAATTCCCCCTGTTTTATTCCTCCTTCTCAGGGTTGATTTGGCTATTCAGGGTCTTTTGTGGTGCCATATGAATTTTAGAATTATTTGTTCCAGTTCATTGAAGAAAGCTGTTGGTAGTTTGATAGGGATTGCGTTGAATCTGTAGATTGCTTTAGGTAGTATAGCCATTTTGACAATATTTATTCTTCCTATCCAAGAGCATGGGATGCATTTCCATTTGTTAGTGTCCTCTTTAATTTCTCTTAGGAGTGTCTTGTAGTTTTCAGAGTACAGGTCTTTCACTTCCTTCGTTAGGTTTATTCCTAGATATTTTATTCTTTTTGATGCAGTTGTGAATGGAATTGTTTTTCTGATTTCTCTTTCTTAGTTCATCGTTAGTGTATAGGAAAGCAACAGATTTCTGTGTGTTAATTTTGTATCCTGCAACTTTGCTGAATTCAGATATTAGTTCTAGTAGTTTTGGAGTGGAGTCTTTAGGGTTTTTGATGTACAATATCATGTCATCTGCAAATAGTGACAATTTGACTTCTTCTTTACCAATCTGGATGCCTTGTATGTTTTTGTTTTGTCTGATTGCTGTGGCTAGGACCTCCAGTACTATGTTGAATAACAGTGGAGAGAGTGGGCATCCCTCTCTTGTTCCCGATCTTAGATGAAAAGCTTCAGCGTCTCGCCGTTAAGTATGATGTTAGCTGTGGGTTTGTCATATATAGCCTTTATGATGTTGAGGTACTTGCCGTCTATACCCATTTTGTTGAGAGTTTTAATCAGGAGTGGATGCTGAATTTTGTCAAATGCTTTTTCAGCATCTATGGAGATGATCATGTGGTTTTTGTTCTTCTTTTTGTTGATGTGGTGGATGATGTTGATGGATCTTCGAATGTTGTACCATCCTTGCATCCCTGGGATGAATCCCACTTGATCATGGTGTATGATCCTCTTGATGTATTTTTGAATTCGGTTTGCTAATATTTTGTTGAGTATTTTTGCATCACGTTCATCAGGGATATTGGTCTGTAGTTTTCTTTTTTGGTGAGGTCTTTGCCCGGTTTTTGGTATTAGAGTGATGCTGGCTTCATAGAATGAGTTTGGAAGTATTCCCTCCTCTTTTATTTTTTGGAAAACTTTAAGGAGAATTGGTGTTATTTCTTCCCTATATGTCTGGTAGAATTCAGAGGTGAATCCATCAGGTCCGGGGGTTTTGTTCTTGGGTAGTTTTTTGATTACCGATTCAATTTTGTTGCTGGTGATTGGTCTGTTTAGTTTTTGTGTTTCTTGTTTGGTCAGTTTTGGAAGGTTGTATTTTTCTAAAAAGTTGTCCATTTCTTTTAGGTTTTCCAGCTTGCTAGCATATAGATTCTCATAGTATTCTCTTATAATTCTTTGTATTTCTGTGGGATCTGTCGTGATTTTTCCTTTCTCATTTCTGATTCTATTTCTGTCTGTAGATTCTCTTTTTCTCTTAATGAGTCTGGCTAGAGGTTTATCTATTTTGTTTATTTTTTCAAAGAACCAGTTCTTGGTTTCATTGATTTTTTTCTATTGTTTTATTCTTCTCAATTTTATTTATTTCTTCTCTGATCTTTATAATGTTCCTCCTTCTGGTGACTTTGGGTCTCATTTCTTCTTCTTTTTCCAATTTCAGTAATTGTGTCTTTAGACTATTCATTTGGGAATGTTCTTCTTTCTTTAGGTAGGCCTGGATTGCAATATACTTTCCTCTTAGAACTGCCTTTGCTGCGTCCCACAGAAGTTGTGGCTTTGTGCTGTTGTTGTCATTTGTCTCCATATACTCTTTGATTTCTGTTTTGATTTGGTCATTAACCCATTGATTAATTAGGAGAATGTTCTTAAGTCTCCATATATTTGTGAGCCTTTTTGTTTTCTTTCTAAAGTTTAATTCTAGTTTAATACCTTTATGATCTGAGAAGTTGGTTGGTAGAATTTCAGTATTTTCGATTTTACTGAGGTTCTTTTTGTGGCCTAGTATGTGGTCTATTCTGGAAAATGTTCCATGTGCACTTGAGAAGAATGTGTATCCTGTTGCCTTTGGGTGTAGAGTTCTGTAGATGTCTGTTAGGTCCATCTGTTTTAGTGTGTTGTTCAGTGCCTCTGTGTCTTTACTTATTTTCTGTCTGGTTGATCTGTCCTTTGGAGTGAGTGGTGTGTTGAAGTCACCTAAAATGAATGCATTGCTGTCTTATTTCCTCCTTTAATTCTGTTAGTATTTGTTTCACATATGCTGGCGCTCCTGTGTTGGGTTCATAGATATTTAAAATGGTTATGTACTCTTGTTGGACTGACCCCTTTATCATTATGTAATGTCCTTATTTATCTCTTGCTACTTTCTTCGTTTTGAAGTCTATTTTGTCTGATACAAGTACTGCAACACCTGCTCTTTTCTCTTTGTTGTTTGCATGAAATATCTTTTTTCCATCCCTTCACTTTTAATCTGGGGATGTCTTTGCGTTTAAGGTGAGTTTCTTGTTGGCAGCATATAGATGGGTCTTGCTTTTTTATCCATTCTGTTACTCTGTGTCTTTTGACTGGTGCATTCAGTCCATTTATATTTAGGGTGATTATCGATAGATAGGTACTTATTGCCATTGCTGGCTTTAGATTCGTGGTTACCAATGATTCAGGGGTTGCTTCTTAACTATCTAACAATCTAACTTAATTTTCTTGTTAAGTTATTGTAAACACAGTCTGATGTTTCTTTATTTTCTCTCCCTTCTTATTCTTCCTCCTCCATTCTTTATATACTAGGTGTTTTATTCTTTGCCTTTTAGTTAGTGTTTGGATGGTCTGCTTTCTTTGCTATGATTTTATTTTCTCTGGTGACAGCTTTTTAGCCTTAGGAGTGCTTTCCTCTAGAGCAGTTCCTTTAAGATGCCCTGTAGAGGTGGTTTATGGGAGGCAAATTCTCTCAGCTTTTGTTTGTCTGGAAATTGTTTAATCCTGCCGTCATATTTAAATGATAATCGTGCTGGATACAATATTCTTCGTTCAAGGCCCTTCTGTTTCATTGCATTAAATATATCATGCCATTCTCTTCTAGCCTGTAAGGTTTCTGTTGAGAAGTCTGATGTTAGTCTCATGGGTTTTCCTTTGAAGGTGATCTTTTTTCTTTCTCTAGCTGCCTTTAATACTCTGTCCTTATCTTTGATCTTTGCCATTTTAATTATTATGTGTCTTGGTGTTGTCTTCCTGGGGTCCCTTGTGTTAGATCTGTGGGCTTCCATGGACTGCGAGACTTATTTCCTTCCCTAGCATGGGGAAGTTTTCAGCAATTATTTCTTCAAAGACACTTTCTATCCCTTTTTCTCTCTCTTCTTCCTCTGGTACTCCTATAATGTGAATATTGTTCTGTTTGGATTGGTCACACAGTTCTCTTAATATTCTTTCATTCCTAGAGATCCTTTTATCTCTCTCTGCCTCAGCTGCTCTGTGTTCCTGTTCTCTGATTCCTATTGCATTAACAGCCTCTTGCATCTCATCCAGTCTGCTGCTGAGCCCGTCGATGGCTTGTCTCATTTCTGCATTATCTTTCCTGACTTCCCTCACTTCCTCCCTTAGCTCTTGCATATTTCTCTGTAGATCCATCAGCATGGTTATGACTTTTATTCTGAATTCTTTTTCAGGAAGGTTCTGCATTTCCATCCCTTCAGGTTCCTTCTCAGGGGTTGTCTGAGTCTTGGTGATTTTTGTCTGTATCATGTTCCTCTGTCTTGTCATGTTGATAGGAATGGTCGCTGGTAGGTGCCACATATGTCAACTGGGCTCTTTAAGGCTTTAAAAAAAACCCACAAAAAAAAACAAGAAAAAAAAAGTAGGCAAAAAAAGAAGGAATAGAAAGAAAAGAGAAAGAAGAAAGGAAAGAAAGAAAAAGGAAAGGGAAAAAAATTTTAAAAAAGCAAGAAAAAAACAAAGAAGCAAAAAAAAAAGAAGGAAGAGAAAGAAAAGAAAGAAGAAAGAAGGAAAAGAAAGGAAAAGGAAAGGGAAAAAGAAAAGAAGAATGGAGAAAAAAGAAAAGAAAAAAACCCCACCTGGTGTGGATTCTCTAAGCGTGCTGTAGGTGTCGCTGTTGCTCCACTAATCTGCAGCCGCGGCCACGCCGCTTTTTTGTAGGTCTGTGGCCGGGGCGAGAATGAATGGGAGGCTTTTGTTTTCTGTATAAAGTTCCAGCGTGGCTGTTCCCTTCTCTTCGTCAGCAGTAAAGGGGACCGAAGTTCCTCAGGACTTCCAGCCTGCAGGGCTGAGCCTGCTGAGGTGATGGTGTTCCCTTGCTGGGCCCCCCGCCTCTCCGAGACCGCTACAAACGGCGCGTGCTTTTCTCTTTTCCTGGGGCGCTGGCTGCACGGTCCTGGTGCTTTCCCGGCTCAAAACCTGCACCTTCTGCCTCTCCAATGTCCGATGCACCACGCGATGTTGTGTCAGCGCTCCCGGCGCAGACCACCGGGACTGGTTATTTCGCGGATCTGCTCTTCCACTCCCTCCCGGCTCCGAATCCTCTCCTCCTGCTGGCGTGCTGGGCTGGGTGAGTGCTTGGGTGCAGCCGGGTTGCAGCTCCGTGTCTTACCTGCCTCACGGGGTGCTGAGTCCTCCCAGGTGTGGTTGCACGCTGTGCACTTTCCTGTGTGCTCTGGTCTCTCTTTTAGGAATAGTTGTATTTGCTGTATTTCGTAGATTTATATAGTTTTGGGAGGAGATTTCTGCCGCCCTGCTCACACCGCCATCTTCCCAGAAGTCCCCGGTCATATGAATTTTATTCTTCATTTTGTTAATGTGTATATCACATTGAGTGATGGATGGGTGTTGAAGTATCCTCGCATCCCTGAAGTAAATCCCATTTGATCATGGTATGTGATCCTTTTAATATGTAGTTGGGTTTCATATGGTATTATTTTGTTGAAGATTTTTGCATCTGTGTACATCAGAGATACTGGCCTGTAATTTCCTGTGGCATCCTCATCAGGTTTTGGTATCAGTAATGCTTACATACTAAAGTGAGTTTGAAAGAGTTATCTCTTCTGTTTTTTTAGAAGTTTAAGAAGGGTTGGTATTAATTCTTTTTGAATATTTGGTAGAATTCATCAGTGAAGTCATCTTGTCCTGGAGTTTTGTTTGTGGGAGGTTTTTGATTACTCATTCATCTCCTTACTAGTGATTGGTCTGTTCAGATTTTATATTCCATCATGATTCAGTCTTGGTTGGTTCTGTGTTTCTAGGAATTTATCTGTTTCTTCTAGGTTGTCCAGTTTGTTGCCATATACTTGTTCATAGTTTTTTATGGTGCTTTATATTTCTGGTATCAGTTGTAACATCTTTTTAATTTCTAATTTTGAGTCCTGTGGTTTTTTTTCTTTTGGTGAGTATAGTTTACAGGTTTGTCAGTCATGTTTATGTTTTCAAAGAACCAGCTCTTAGTTTTCATTGATCTCTGTTGTTTTTTCAGTCTGTATTTTATTTATTTCTGCTCTAACCTTTGTTATTTCCTTCCTTCTACTAAGCTTTGGACTTTGTACTTTTTCTAGCGCCTCAAAGTGTAAAGTTAGGTTGTTTGAGACTGTTTCTTGAGGTAGGCATTTCAAACTTTCCTCTTGAAACTGCTTTTGCTGCATCCTGTGGTTTTTGGTATATTACATTTCCATTTACATTTGTCTTGAGGTATTTTTTGATTTCTCTTGATCTTTAATTTTGATCCATTGATTGTTCAGTAGCATGTTGTTCAGTCTCATGTATTTGTGAATTTTCCAGTTTTCTTTGTGTAGTTAATTTCTAGTGTTAGGCCATTGCTGTCAGAAAAGATGCTTGTTACAATTTGTCCTCTTAAATTTAAGACTTGTTTCATGGCCTATCATATGACCTATCTTGGAAAATGTTACATGTGTATTCTGTTGCTTTTGGGTGAAATGTTTTCTAAGTATATGTTAGGTCCATCTGGTCTAATATGTCATTTAAGGCCAATGTTTGCATATTGGTTTTCTGTCTAGATGATCTATTCATTGACATTAGTGGGGCATTAAAACCCTCTACTATTATTATATTGCTGTCTATTTCTTCCTTTAGGTAGTTAATTAGTTGTTAGTGTTTGTATGTGAACTACTAATTGTTAACTTAGTTAACCATAACTATTAGTTTACTAAATAATAACCATTAGTAGTTAATATTTGTATATTTAGATGCTACTATGTTAGGTTCATAAATGCTGACAAATGTTTTATCCCCTTGTGGGATTGACTATTGTTATGTAATGCCCTTGTCTCTTATTACAGTCTTTGTTTTAAAGTCTGTTTTGTCTGATATAACTATAGCTACTTGAGCTTTCTTTTGGTTTCCATTTGCATGGAATATCTTTTTCCGTCCCTTCACTTTCATTCTGTTTGTGTCCTTACAACTAAAGTGAGTCTCTTGTAGGCAGCATATATATGGGTCTTTTTTTTTCTTTAATCCAGTCAGCAACTGTCTTTTGATTAGAGAATTTAGTCCATTTACATTTGAAGTACTTACTGATAGGTATGTACTTACTGCCATTTTGTTAACTTTTTCTGGTTGATTTTGTAGTTCCTCTCTGTTCCTTTTTTCTTGTCTTGCTCTCTTCCTTTGTTGTTTGTTGACTTTCTTTAGTGATTCTTTTTTTTTCTCTTATGTGTATTTACTATAAGTTTCTGCTGTGAGGTTACCATGAAGCTTACATATAAAAATCTGTAACAGCTGTAAGTTGACAGCAGCTTAAGTTTGATTCCATTGTAAAGCTCACCATTATTACTGCCCCCATTTCATGTTTTTGATGTCACATCTTACATTTTTTGTTTTGTGTATTCTTTAACTAATTATTATAATCAGTTATTTTTACTACTTTTGTCTTTTAATCTTCATACTAGCTTTATAAGTGATTCATCTATTACCTTTATTGTATATTTACTTTTCCAGTGAAGTTTATTCTCATATGTATTCTTGTTATTAATTAATACCCTTTCTTTTCAACTTAAAGAAGTCCTTTTAACATTTCTTGTAAAGCTGGTTTTGTAGTGATGACCTCCTTCAGCTTTTGCTTGTCTGGAAACTCCTACACTAATAAATGATAAATTTGCTGGGCAGAATATTCTTGGTTGGAAGTTTTTTTCTTTTAGCACTTTGAATATATTGTGCCTCTCCCTTCTGGCCTGCAAAGATTCTGCTGAAAAATCTGCTGATAGTCTTATTGGGCAGGGGGGTGGGGGGAGTTCCTTGTGCCTTACAAGCTTTCTCTTGATACTTTTAATATTTTCTTCTTGTCTTTCACTTTTGACATTTTATTTTTAATGGTTCTTGGTGTGGGGTTTTTGGGTTTTAATTATTTGAAACTCTCTGGGCTTCCTGGATTTGGATATGTTTCCTTCCCCATGTTAGGGAAGTTTTCAGCTGTTATTTCTTCAGATAAATTTTCTTCCCCTTTCTCTCTCTGTCTTCCTTGTGGGTGCCCTATGATGTGAATTTTAGTCCTATTGATGTTGTCTCTTAGTCCCTTAAGTTATCTTCACTTTTTATCTTTTCTTCTTCTTTTTTTTTTTTCTGCTCTGATTGGGTGAGTTCCACTGCCTTGTCTTTGAGTTGACTGATCATTTGTTCTGCTTCATCCAGACTGTTGTTGAACCCCTCTAGTGTAGTCTTCATATTAGTTATTGTATTCAGCTCTGTGAATTCTGTTTGGTACTTTCTTATATTTTACATCTCTTTGTGAAGTTTTTACTGTGTTCATCCATTTTTTTCTCCCCAGTTCAGTGAGCATCTTTATGACCATTATTTTCAATACTTCAGTAGGTGAGTTGCTTATCTTGGTTATTTCCTGAGGGTTTATCTTGTCTTCTCATCTGGAACATATTTCTATGTTTCTTCATTTTGCTTGACTCTGTTGGTTTCTGCATATAGTAGATAAAGCAACCACCTCTCCCTCCTGTCTTGAAGGATTGGCCTCGTGTAGATGAACCCTATTGTCCAGTCCTGTCTCAGCTCTTGGTTGTCTCCTAAACCTTTGTGCCTGTCCAAGCAGCCTATTACATTTTTTTTCCATTTTTAACACTGTAAAGATATGTTTGGACAGTACATTTACAATGATAATGAGAATAAATTTTATTCTGTTCATATTGTCCAGTCACCTTTTAACATAACAGAAATGATATAAATTACTTTCTTTAATGACCTATCATCATAAGATGCTGTTTCAATTATCTGTTGCCACAATCATATCAAATAATCACAAAATCTTAGTGACATAACTAGAAGCATTTATTGAATTCACAAGTCTGGGGTTTAGCTGATCTGGGCTGGGCTTGCTCATGTAGCCAGCTGTGGGTTGGCTAGGCAGCTCTGCTGATCCTTACTGGAGTTGAATCAATCATGTCTGGGGATGAACTCACTGATGTATGTTGATCTAAGCTGGGATGATTGTGGTGACTAGAATCTTACATCTTTCTCAAACTTTAGTAGGATGCTTTGGGCCTGTTGTTATGGCATGATAGAAGTGCACAAGCAAGCAGAAATAAGGAAGCACTCTTTCAGGCTTCTGTTAATTACCTCATTTGCTACAGCAAATCACATAATTGTGCCTAGAGTCATGGTGAAAGATAAAAGTTACATGGCAAACGGCCTGGGTATGTGAAGGGATAAGGAATTCGGACCATTTGCATTCTGCCTTAGAAGGCATCAGTTTTCATTTCTTCATGTAAATATTCATGACAATAGTTATTCATCAAGCACACAATATGTGATTAAATATTTTTCTCAGTTTGTACAGTGAATCTGCAGAGAATGATACCCTTTTTAATTATGAAGGAACAGAAAATTAGAATGACTCAGTAATTCACAAATGTGATTGAACTGGTGGTTTGAATCTGGGACTGTCTGACTTCAGAGCCTATATATATTTTCACATGATTGTAATCATAATAAATCATGTTTTTCATTTTCCTTCTAGGTTTTTTCACCCTTATTTTGGAGAAGAAGTGTGTATGTTTTATCATGTCTTCTGTACTGTGTATCTTGCTTTTGCTCTCCAGAATCTTTTCCCTCCTCTCTTAGTAGTAGTACCTTGTTTTTTCTCTGCGGAGCCACCCTTCCAAACATTCTTGAGTTCCATATGGTTTGGATGAGGCTGACTTAACTCCTGTGACTGATGCCTGGCCGTTGGTCACAGTGAGTCAGTGAGTGATTCAGGAATGGGATCTCTGTTCTCTGGGGTAACTAAGCTAATGGCCTGTAAGCAGGAAGCATCTACTATGTGGGCAGAGACTGTCTCAGTGAAGCTGTATATCTGTAACAGAGCAGTGGATGGGGAAAGAAACATTGCTATGCACTTGGATCCAACTGTGCATGAAGGGAGCTCTAAAAAGTACTTGAACCAATAACTACCCTTTTTTCCTCAGGTCTGTTTAGGTTGCGTTTTTGTCACAGTCAAAAGTCTTGACTACTATTTTTAAGTTCTAGAAAGATGATACCCTGTAAGGGGAACAAAATGAATAGCTCTGTAGATAAACAATGTAAAAAAAAATTTTTTTTCTGGCCTTATGGAAATGGATAGAGATTATTTGACTGGGATGATGCTGTATTAGAATGGAACATAGTAGAGGACAGCATGGGAACAATATACTAATTTAGTGAGAAAATAGACTTACCACTATAAGACACTCTCTTTCATTCTTTTTTAGTGAATCCTTCAGTCACCTTGAGTGCCAAGTACAATATTACTATATATATAATATATAGTGTCCATTTGGGTGCTGAAGAGTTTATTTTATATTAACATAAAAAATACTATTTAAAAAAAATTCCTACTTCACAAGACATTTTGAGCAAGAAACAATGTTACAATTGTTATGAAACCAGAACAACCCACAAACATGATTTAAGTAAATGGAAGAGTTTACATAGTATATTCTTGAAATAAAAAGAATAGATATCCATTCCCAGTGCCATCCCCTTTACCTTTTTATTACCTGGAAATGTTGAAATCTTGAATTCCAGTATTCCATTTTCCCTATGGGTTTTACACCTGTTACCACATGTTATTTAATCTTTGTAATTTTACCAGGTGGGTATTAAATTTTCTAGATGGAAAAAAAGCTGTGTGGAATTGGTGTGACTACAAATTTACGGTGTTTAGCCTCAATGGAGCTTTCAGCACTGGGAATTCTTTTGTGTATTCTTGGTTAGTTCCTGCACTTTACCACAGTGGCTCTCTCTTAGCCCCTGTGCACTCCTACTTCTGTCTCAGCTGATGATCTTGTCATCTACAGAACAATGAAAATTGAGGCTCCTGAAAGCAAATATTCCCCCAGTATTCTTTTTCACACCCCTAGTACTACTTGGAAAACTTGAGAAAAATGCCTACCCAAAGCGCTGTTTAAAGTATTGACCACCTGAACAAAACCATTGAGATATCTGTAAAAATAAAAAATTTGGAATCCTCCCCAGATCTGCTGAATCCAAATCTTTTTAGATAGGGAATGGCAATCAGTATTTTTAACAAATATCTTGTGGTTCTTGTGTATATTGAAGTTTGAAAAGCACAGGCATATAGAATAAGGTTACTTCAGCATGTAAGACCCTCCAAGACTTCTGATCCTAGCCAACTCCTTCAGTCAGCTCTCTCTTTATGTACTGCCTATTCCCCACTTCCCAAACTGTCAAGTCCTCTTAACCACAAGATACAGGTCACTATTTTTCTAGTGTACAAGCATTATTATATTACTTTACCTTATTCCCTTTTTTTAATTGAACCTCTTCTAGTTTGCAAGACCCTTGAAATCAGTGAATATGTCGTGTTTTTCTTTGTGTTTTAAGTACTTGGCAGAGTGACTGGCACACAGTGGTTGCTCAGTAAATATTTATGGCAAGGTAGAAAACAGTATTTTGAAATACTGCAAACTAAAAGTGACAAATTGAGGAAGAGTGTTCTATTTATAGTGACTCAAGTTATTTAAGGAAAAGCAAACAATATAAGAAAGAAAGAGCAGTTGATATTTTGGACACATTTATGGTACCCTTAATGGTTTTAACAGATTTTTTTTTAAGGGAGGTTGGGTGGGAGTAGTTGCCCTTTCAAGAATCACTGTATTAGAGATACTAAGAACTAGTTTTCTGTGCATGTAAATTGTATGGAGACACAAATGAAATCTGACCTTTAACAGATGTAACATTATTTCTTTGTCTTGTTTCACTTCAAAATGTTCAGAATGTATTTATTTGAAGTTTCTGAAGTACCAGCAAAAGGAATAGGAAGGGGCTGGGAATTTTTCAGACAAGTAGGTAAAAGTTTCAGGTGGGCCACAGGTGGAGAAGGATGAATGTTAGATTGTGTATGAATATTAAGTGTTGATGCTCTTTCCAGAATCCCAGGGACATTTATCTGTGTGACACAGTTTGCTTAAGATAGAAACAAATAAACCATGAATAATGACAGCCTTACTAAAGAGCAAGACTGTTGTGAATGTTCTCACAGTGGTAATAATGGTGGGAAAGATTCTTAAATTTATGACTGTCACCACTCTATCCACTGTTAGTGATGTTGATCTAGGACTGTCGCTGCTTTTGGGGTGGTGGTAATAAGGAATATCACTGAAGAGGAAAAGATTTTATGCAAGCTTTGTTTTTAGGTACTGATATAAAATTTAGGTTTTTATAACTCTTCAGAATTCCTTATATTGTTCACATTCTGCTCTCAGGGGCTCACAGAATGAATGAATTTGTAGCTTTTAGATTCTAAAACCCATCATGGAGATGGCTTGGTAGATAGGGCAATAGGAAATGGGTACAAATGATTTTTTTTTCTATTGGCTCTGTGTCAATGTTGAGAAAACAGAAGAAAGCAAGGCCCTGTTTTCAATCACGTGGCATACCTTGTTTTATTGTGCTTTGCTTCATTTTGCTTTGCAGTTACTACGTTTTTTTTAAATTGAAGGCTTGTGGCAACTCTGTGGTAAGCAAGTCTACTGGTACCATTTTTGCAATAGCATTTCCTCATTTGTGTCTCTGTCACATTTTGGTAGTGCTCACAATATTTCAGACTTTTTCATTATATTTGTTATTATGATCAGTGATTATGACTCACTGAAAGCTTAGATGGTCGTTAGCATTTTTTAGCACTGAAGTATTTTTTAATGAAGATATGTACATTACTTTTTAGACATAATGTTATTGAACACTTAATAGACCACAATATAGTGTAAACATAACTTTCGTATGTGCTGGAGAACCAAAAATTTCATTTGACTCTCTTTTTTGTGATACTCTCCTTATTAGATTGGTCTAAAACTGAATCTGCAGTAGTTCCAAGGTATGCCTGTATTCTGCCTATAACTACCAGGATTCTTTCTATTGTAAGTTCAGAAACCCAATTCAAATGAATTTAAGTCAGTATTTCATTTTGTAGGTTTATGAACTGAGAAGTTCACAGAGTAGAGCTAGAGCTAGGTTCTGACATGACTAAATCCAAGTTTGATGTCATCAGGAATGTCTCCTTATCTCCATCTCTAAGCATTCCTTTCCCTTTTGGCTTTTGTTCTTAAGCAGGTATGATGGTAGAGATAGATGATTGTTGGCAGCTCTAAACTAATAAAATTCTTAAAGTCTGTTCATCTTTTTCTGACTTGGGGATTTTTGCAAATTTGGTAGGTAAAAAGTGTTCTCAGTATATTTTTCATCAGCATTTCCAAAATGCTAGCAATATGAGTTTGAGCTTCGTATTTTTAAGGACATTTCCTTTTACATTGGATCTTGAATTGACTTCCTGCAATGATGATTATGATATATTGCCAATGGTGAAAGTAATAGTAATGTTTTAGTAGGGGAGGAAGGGTGAGGAGATGATTGTTATTAGAAAAAAGACTTCGGGACTTTCTTCCTCCAACTCATGGATTTTCACATATTGAGTTGATTCTTATTGAATTGTTTCTGAAAGTTCATTTGTTTTGTTCCTGCTTTAAGAGGCCTGCAGTGAATGAATGGCATAGCATAGCCATCTGGATTTTTCTGAGCATGCCTTTTCCACTTCAGGAAAGCATAGATTTGTTATAGGTAGTCTCTTTAAACTGCTTCAAATGATCATAGGAAATTGTTCAAATTTTGTCCAAAGGCCTGGTCTGGTTATCACAGGTGCTTGCTAAAGTAGTCTTTAGTAGTTGGTATATGTTGATTTGTACAAATTTTTTGCTTTCATTTAGTGTGCTCTGCAAAATGCTAGATGCCTTCTTTCATGACACAGTTTTTTGTCTCCAGCTTAACCTATTGTATCTGTTGTTTTTGGCATTTCATTCTTTCTGTGTCAGCATTCTGTTTATTCAGTGTTGGGGGAACTATTTTGAGCTTTTTGGTAGTAATATTGCTTTGCATTCTGAATGGAAACCCCCTTTCCTAAGCAGTTGTTAATGTCATTATTATCTTGGCAATAGTTTACAAACATTATTGTTTAATTTCTTCAAGTCTGATGCCTTAGAAACTATAGGAGAAGCATATAGTAAAATACACAACAGAGATTGAAGATGATAAGAATAAATGTGCCCAGTTAAGAAGGGAGTAACAGGCAGAATAAGGATAGAAACTAATGACCGAGAGGACAGTCCTGTATTCTGAGAGCCAAGTTAAGTTGACAAGGAAGTAGACACTAAGTGACTCAGATACTGACCCAAAATTTTCTTTGTCAAATGTATATTGACTTACAATGGATTTCTCAAACAAGGACAACCTCTTTGCTTTGGGGACAGTCTTTATTTAGATGGTTCGTTGAATTGCATTTTTAATTTACTCATTGAGCCAAATGTTCTGAGCATCTAGGCTGGCTATCAAGCACTATGCCAGATGTAGGGATGCAGTGATGTACATAGCCAACTGTCTCTGCTTGCATGGCACTTAGAATCTAATGAGAGAAATAGAGACGTTATTCACAATAAGGAACCTGAAAGTACACAATGAGATAAGAGCTCTGAAAGGAGACATCGTTCCTTGTGTGTGTGTAATTGTGTTTGTGAGGAGCAGATTGGAGTAAAATATTCAGAATTTCTAAGAAAAGACATTTTCGTTTGTGATGTGAATGATCAAAAGGAGTTTATGCACCAGGGGAAGGGATAGAAGAGTAGTAGGTGGAGAGGATTCTTCCAGATAGGATATCAGAATGTTTTCAGAAGATAAAGAAAAATTAGACCTGGTTTCCTTGTTAGGACTCTGGTTTGTATAAATATATTTGCTTCTCACCTCTTGATGACCCTTACACATGCATTAACTAAGCACAAGTTTGGCTGTGGAATATTCTTTGGCTATTTTTTTTTATTTGGGAAGCTGATATATATGAAAATTAGGGTTAAAGGAAGCACTGCCTGAGTTCATTTAAAATGTTATGGGAAGAAAGATAGAGTGTACTCAGGAACTGGCTAGTTCTGTAAATGAATGGATGGCTCGCTGTACAGTCATTCCCATTGGGGAAGCATGAAGGCATTCTTCGCAGGTACTCTTAGTTCTTACCTTCTTTTCTGTTCAAGTTCAAACAGGAGTGATTTTTTAACCATCTTTTTTAATGAGGTACAGTTAAAACATACAGCTCTTGTAAGCTTCAACAGTTGTGTACACTCCTGTGATCTCTGCTCAAAGCAAGATATAGAACATTTCCAGCCTCCTAGAAAGTTTACTCATGTCCTTTTCCAGCTAATTGCCCACCACCACAATAACTGATTTCTATCACCATAAGTTAATTTTTCCTACATCTGGATTTCATATAAGAGGAGTCATACAGTATGCACCCTTTTGTATCTAGCTTCTTTTGCTTAAACATATTTGTGTGTTGTTACATGAATAGTCCATTCTTTTTTTCTTAAGTGGTTAAGTGGACTTACTGAGATACAATTCATATAGCAAACAATATGCCCATTTAAAGTGTACAATTTGGTGATTTTTCCTGTATTCACAGAAATGTGCAGCCATTACCACAATCAGATTTTAGAACATTTTCATCCCCCAGGTTTTAGGGTATTGTTATATTCAGTTTATAGATGTAACACATACCCATTAATAGTCACTCCTTATCCTGTCCCCCTCTCTTTCTGCACCCCAGCCATAGCAATTAGTCAGTTATTTTGTCTCTGTAGATTTGCCTATTCTGGACATTAGTTCATTATTTTGTATTGCTGAGTAGTAGTCCACTGTATGGGTATACTACAGTTTGTCCATTCCCTTGCTGATGGACATTTGGGTTATTTCAGTTTGGGGTTATTATAAATAAGGCTGCCCCATAAATATTTTTGTATAAGTCTTTTTTTCATTTCCTAGGAATGAATTGCTGGGTGTTAGGGTAGAGATGTATGCTTAACTTGGTAAGAAACTACAAAAAAGCTTAGCAAAGAGGTTGTAGCTCCACTTTACCCCCAACAATGTATGAACAGATCACTCACTCTACATCCTCAGAAATTTTTGGTGTTTGTCACTGTTTTCTATTTTGACCATTCCAGTGGTAGTGAAGAAGTATTTCATTGTTTTGTTTTAATGTCCCTGATGACTAACGATGTTGAACAACTTTCCATGAACTTACTGGATTTTCATATATGTTCTTTTTTGAAGTGTCTTAAGTGCCCATTATAAAAAAACACAGTTTATCCTTTTATTGTCGGTTTGTGAGAGTTCTTTATATAATTAATACATAATTATATATATGTTACTGACATTTGCTCTTGTATATGTAAAGGTAGAAATAGATATCAGTGGGGGAAGGAGGTAAGTACTGTAACATGGGTTTTTTTTAGTCTCCAAACTATTTTTTCAAATAATCAGAATAGAAAAGGTTGCTTTATTTAGAACTTTTCTAAGGAAATTGCTACTAAAGTAGTTGGTTCATTATTGAACTATGAAATGATTCCCTGCAGACAGGGAAGAACAACAGCTCTTAGGAGGTATGCTTTATAAACAGTAATAAATAAATGAGTAACTTTGAGAAGTCACAATACCTGCTATTGCATAGAGTTCAGAATAGAATCATAATCTTCAACTCATCTCCTCTCCCTAGGAAATTTTGTCACTTTTGTAGAGTCCCAAGTGAACCCAAATAGTCCACGCTACATAGAAGCAGTCCTGACCAGTAAGACACCTGAGATGAGAAGTGCCCTGAAAACTAGCTCTATAGCTTGCCCTCTGGAAATTGTCCCACAGTTCATAGCTAACTCACATCCCATGTCTGACAGTCTACGTAGCTGGAGTTAGGTGTGAACTGCAGGGCACATGTGGCTCACCCAATTACCACAATCTCAGTAAGAAGTATTGCTGAGCCTAAAGAAATTTCAGAGATCCCGGGCCAGGGAACACTCAGCATCAACAGCCATAATTTAGCTTTTGTTACATCATGGAGTCTTTAGAAAACCAGCCTTTTGGTTGACTGGGAGATACTCCTGATTTTTCACTAACCTCTTTTATGTGTAGAAAAGAGAACATGGGGCATTTCATGAATCTGTAGAAATTTGGTTGAAAATAACTAACTTCACTGGGTGTGAGTCTTTACTAAAATGGAGAGTATTACAGGTGACTCAGGGATATTTACTATTAAGCATCTATATCTCACATGCTGTAAAATCTCTTAGGCACCTGGTACTTAATAGTAGAGATCGGTATGCTGACATCTTAGGTCCTGCAAGAGGTTTGCAGATTTCCCTCACTTTATAAAAGTTTTCATCACTTCTACATATTCTGTCATTAAAGATTCTTTATAATTCTTGCCCATCTGTGTACCATCCAGTCTTTGATCTACACTGCCAGTGTAATTCTTTCTAAAACATACCATTATCCAGAAATCCTTCAGTGGCTTCTCATCATACTCTGGTTAAAATCTAGACTTTAACATGGCTTTTCAGGAACATCTTAGCCTACTGCTTATGATTATACGTAATTTATCTCCATGTCCCAATAATCAACATAATAATAGCTAACATTTCTATAGTATGTATTCTATACGACAGGCACTAGCCTAGGCAGTCATTATAAACTGCTTGTAATCATGCAAATAGATCACATACTCTCGCTTTTACACCTTTGCACATTCTGTACTCTTATGACTGGACGGTTATCAATTTCTTGTTTTTTGAGACTGTTCAGTCATCGCATTCAGTCAGATTATGAAACTGAATTTTCATACTTTATACACCCCACCCCATCCCTTACCTCTTAAAATGTTGTGAGATGTTAGGGCAATACATGTGTAATATCTAACATAAAGCAGAACATAGAGTTTTTTCCCCCCATACCACATCTTCTGCAGTGAGTACACTTGATTAAGACTAAAAGAACAGAGTTGTCCTAGTTTAAGAGCAGAGGAAAAAAGGTTTATGACTGTTCATCATCATAACAACCTTCCTCAGACCCATGTGTTTTCAAGCACATGGGTCTATAGGTGAAATGCTTAGTCTGGTAACAAAATGAGTATGATAATTCTTGCCTTTGAAGATCCCAAATTTTAGTGAAAATAGAAAGACTTTCAAACAGCTGATTATATCTAATGTGTCATGTCAGAGATTTAAACATTAAAAATAAGAAAGAAACCATGAAAGAATTGGAAGAAGCATAAGCAGTTTTTTCTACCATCAAATATGGAATGACCTTTAAATTATAATCTAAACCAGGAATTACAAATTTAAAATTATGTTGCATGACAAAAAGTGCCATAAAATCAAAAAGTAAAGATTGCAGCTTTTATTAACATGTAACCTCTGCCAAATATTAAAATGAACTCTTAAAATTCAGCAAGCAAAAAGGATTTAACAGTTAACGAGAAAAATTGATAAAATGTAGATAAACATGAAAATTGCTCAGTCTTAATTATAATTAAGAAATTGTACATTTAAACTACAAGTTAAAACCTTAGGTCTCTCATGCTGGCTAAGATAAATTGAAGTGTCAAAAGTTCTCAGAGGCAGTCTCAAAGGACCTCCCACTGGCATAAGCTGGAAAGTGTGAATATAAAAAAAGTAATGACTGCAATGGCCCAAACCATATTAAATAATTTAAAACTTGGGAGTTCATAATAAGGCTTTAAAAATTAAAAAAAATAAGTTTGGATAAACCTTAGAAGTTTTTTTTTTTTGCTATTATTAATACACAATTACATGAGCAACATTATGGTTACTAGACTACCCCTATTATCAAGTCCCACCACATACCCCATTGCAGTCACTGTCCATCAATATACTAGGATGTTTTAGAATCACTACTTGTCTTATCTATGTTATACTGCCGTCCCTGTATCCCCCTACACAAACCCCACCCCCGCTACATTATGTGTGCTAATTGTAATAGCCCTTTTTCCCCTTTATCCCTCCCTTCCCACACGCCCTCCCCAGTCCCTATCCCTTTGGTAACTGTTAGTCCATTCTTGGGTTCTGTGAGTCTGCTGCTGTGTGTTCCTCCAAAGTTTTTGCTTTGTTCTTATACTCCACAGATGAGTGAAATCATTTGATACTTGTCTTTCTCTGCCTGGCTTATTTCACTAAGCATAATACCCTCCAGCTCCATCCATGTTGTTGCAAATGGTAGGATTTGTTTTCTTCTTATGGCTGAATAATATTTCATTGTGTATATATACCACATGTTCTTTATCCATTCATCTATTGATGGACACTTAGGTTGCTTCCATTTCTTGGCTATTATAAATAGTGCTGCAATAAACATAGGGGTGCATTATGTCTTTTTCAAACTGGGCTGCTGCATTCTTAGGGTAAATTCCTAGGAGTGGAATTCGTGGGTCAAATGGTATTTCTATTTTGAGTTTTTTGAGGAACCTCCATACTGCTATCCACAATGGTTGAACTAATTTACATTCCCACCAGCAGTGTAGGAGGGTTGCCTTTTCTCCACATCCTCGCCAACATTTGTTGTTGTTTGTCTTTTGGATGGCGGCCATCCTAACTGGTGTGAGGTGATATCTCATTGTGTTTTTAATTTGCATTTCTCTGATGACTAGTGATGTGGAGCATCTTTTCAGGTGCCTCTTAGCCATCTGAATTTCTTATTTGGAGAAGTGTCTGTTCAGCTCCTCTGCCCATTTTTTAATTGGCTATTTGCTTTTTGTTTGTTGAGGTGCATGAGCTCTTTATATAATTTGGATGTCAACCCCTTATCGGATATGTCATTTATGAATATATTCTCCCATACTGTAGGATGTCTTTTTGTTCTACTGATGGTATCCTTTGCTGTACAGAAGCTTTTTAGTTTGATATAATCCCATTTGTTCATTTTTGCTTTTGTTCTCTTGCCCGGGGAGATATGTTCACGAAGAAGTTGCTCATATTTATGTCCAAGAGATTTTTGCCTATGTTTTTCTCTACGAGTTTTATGGTTTCATGACTTACATTCAGGTCTCTGATCCATTTTGAGTTGACTTTTGTTTATGGGGTTAGACAGTAATCCAGTTTCATTCTCTTACATATAGCTGTCCAGTTTTGCCAACACCAGCTGTTGAAGATGTCATTTCCCCATTGTGTATCTATGGCTCCTTTATTGTATATTAATTGACCATATATGCTTGGGTTTATATCTGGGCTCTCTCTTCTGTTCCACTGGTCTATGGGTCTGTTCTTGTGCCAGTACCAAATTGTCCTGATTACTGTGGCTTTGTAGTAGAGCTTGAAGTCAGGGACCATAATTCCCCCTGCTTTATTCTTCCTTCTCAGGATTGCTTTGGCTATTTGGGGTCCTTTTTGGTTCCATATAAATTTTCGAACTATTTGCTGTAGTTCATTGAAGAATGCTGTAGGTATTTTGATAGGGATTGCATTGAATCTATAGATTGCTTTAGGCAGGATGGCCATTTTGACAATATTAATTCTTCCTAGCCAAGAGCATGGGATGAATTTCCATTTATTAGTGTCCTCTTTAATTTCTCTTAAGAGTGTCTTGCAGTTTTTAGGGTATAGGTCTTTCACTTTCTTGGTTAGGTTTATTCCTAGGTATTTTATTCATTTGGATGCGATTGTGAATGGAATTGTTTTCCTTATTTCTCTTTTTGCTGGTTCATCGTTAGTGTATAGGAATGCAACCGATTTCTGTGTATTAATTTTGTATCCTGCAACTTTGCTGAATTCAGATATTAGATCTAATAGTTGTGGAGTGGATTCTTTAGGATTTTTTATGTACAATATCATGTCATTTGCAACAGGGACAGTTTGAGTTCTTCCTTGCCAATCTGGATTCCTTTTATTTCTTTGTGTTGTCTGATTGCCGTGGCTAGGACATCCAGTACTATGTTGAATGGAAGTGGGGAGAGAGGGCATCCTTGTCTTGTTCCCAATCTTAAAGGAAAAGCTTTCAGCTTCTCGCTGTCAAGTATAATGTTGGCTGTGGGTTTGTCATATATGGTCTTTATGTTGAGGTACTTGCCCTCTGTACACATTTTGTTGAGAATTTTTATCATGAATGAATGTTGAATTTTGTTGAATGCTCTTTCAGCACCTGTGGAGATTATCATGTGGTTTTTGTCCTTCTTTTTGTTGATGTAGTGGATGATGTTGATGGATTTTCGAATGTTGTACCATCCTTGCATCCCTGGGATGAATCCCACTTGACCATGATGGATCATCTTTTTGATGTATTTTTGAATTTGGTTTGCTGATATTTTGTTTAGTATTTTTGTATCTATGTTCATCAGGGATATTGGTCTGTAATTTTCTTTTTTTGTGGTGTCTTTCCCTTGTTTTGGTATTAGAGTGATGTTGGCCTCGTAGAATGAGTTTGGGAGTATTTCCTCCTCTTCTACTCTTTGGAAAACTTTAATGAGGATGTGTATTAGGTCTTCACTAAATGTTTGAAAATTCAGCAGTGAAACCATCTGGTTCAGGAGTTTTGTCCTTAGGTAGTTTTTTGATTACCAATTCAATTTCCTTGCTGGTAATTGGTCTATTCATATTTTCTGTTTCTTTCTGGGTCAGCCTTGGAAGGTTGTATTTTTCTAGAAAGTTGTCCATTTCTTCTAGGTTATCTAGTTTGTTACCATATAATTTTTCATAGTATTCTCTCATAATTTTTTGTATATCTGTGGTGTTCATAGTGATTTTTCCTTTCTCTTTTCTGATTCTGTTTATGTGTGTAGACTCTCTTTTTTTCTTGGTAAGTCTGGCTATGGGTTTATTATCTATTTTGCTTTTTTTTCTCAAAGAACCAGCTCTGGCTTTCATTGATTCTTTCTATTGTTTTATTCTTCTCTATTTTATTTAATTCTGCCCTAATCTTTATTATGTCCCATCTTCTACTGATTTTGGGCCTCATTTGTTGTTCCTTTTCTAGTTTCATTAATTGTGAGTTTAGACTGTTCATTCGGGATTGTTCTTCTTTCGTGAGGTAGGCCTGTATTGCAACATATTTCCCTCTTTGCACGGCCTTCGCTGCGTCCCACAGATTTTGTGGTGTTGAATTATTGTTTTCATTTGTCTCTGTGTATTGCTTGATCTCTGTTTTTATTTGGTCATTGATCCATTGATTATTTAGGAGCATGTTAATAGGCCTCCATGTGTTTATGGGCTTTTTCGTTTTCTTTGGTTAATTTATTTCTAGTTTCATACCTTTTTGATCTGAGAAACTGGTTGGTACAATTTCAGTCTTTTTGAATTTACTGAGGTTCTTTTTGTGGCCTAATATATGATCTATTCTTGAAAATGTTCCATGTGCACTTGAGAAGAATATGTATCCTGTTGCTTTTGGATGTAGTGTTCTATAGATGTCTGTTAGGTCCATCTGTTCTAATATGTTGTTCAGTGCCTCATTTTACTTATTTTCTGTCTGGTTGATCTGTCCTTTGGAGTGAGTGGTGTGTTGAAGTCTCCTAAAATGAATGCATTGCATTCTATTTCCTCCTTTAATTAGTTTGATGTAGTCCTAGTTCCTTTTTTATTTTCTCTTGCCTGAGGAGATGCATCCAGGAAAAAGTTGCTGATGCTTATGTTTAAGAGATTTTTGCCTGTGTTTTCTTCTAATAGTTTTATAGTTTTGTGTCATACATTTAGGTGTTTAATCTATTTTGAGTTTACTTTTGTGTACTGAGTTAGACAGCATTCCATTTTCATTTTCTTGTGTGTTTCTGTCCAGTTTTCCCAACACCAGTTATTGAAGAGACTGTCTTTTCCCTACTGTAGATTCTTGGCTCTTTTATTAATTGACCATATATGTGTGGGTTTATATTATGAGCTCTCTGTTCTTTTCCACTGAACGATGGGTCTGTTCTTGTTCCTCTACCATGCTGTTTTAATTACTGTAGGTTTGTAGTGTAGCCTGAACTCTGGGAGCATAATACCCTCAGCTTTGTTCTCTTTCTCAGGACTTCTTTAGCTCTTCTGGGTCTTCGTGATTCCATATGAATTTTAGGATTATTTGCTCTAGTTCATTGAAAAATGCCATTGGTGTTTTGATAGGGATTGCTTCGAATCTATAAATTGCTTTGGGCAGGATGGCCATTTGGATAATATTCTTCCTATCCATGGTCATAGAATAGATTTCCTTTTATTGGTGTTTTCTTTAATTTCTTTCCGTGTCTTACAGTTTTTGGAGTACAGGTCTTTCACATCCTTGGTTAGGTTTATTTCTAGGTTTTTTTTTTGTATGCAATTGTAAATAAAATTGCTTTCTTGATTTCCCTTTCTGCTAGTTCATTGTTAGCATATAGGGATGTAACAGATTTCTGTGTATTAATTTTGTATCCTGAAACTTTGCTGAATGCAGTTATTCTAATAGTTTTTTTGGTGGAGTCTTTAGGGTTTTCTATGTATAATATCATGTCATCTGCAAATAGTGACAGTTTAAATTCTTCCTTACCAATTTGGATGCCTTTTATCTCTTCATCTTGTTTAATTGCCATGGCTAGGACTTCCAGTACTATATTGAATAAAAGTGATGAGAGTGGACATCTTTATCTTGTTCCTGATCTTAGAGGAAAAGCTTTCAGCTTTTCACCATTGAGTATGATGTTAGCTGTGGATTTGTCATATATGGCCTTTATAATGTTGAGGTACATACCCTCTATCATCCATTTTTTTGAGTGTTTTTATGAATGGATCTGAATTTTGTCAAGTTCCTTTTCAGAATCTGTTGAGCTGATCATGTGGTTTTTCTCCTTTTTTGTTACTGTGGTATATGATGTTGTTGATTTATGAATGTTGTACCATCCCTGCATCCCTGGGATAAATTCCGCTTGATCATGAAGGATGATGTTTTTGATGAATTTTTTAATTCAGTGTGCTAATATTTTTTTGAGGATTTTTTGCATCTGTGTTCATTAGGAATATTGGTCTAAAATTTTCTTCTTTTGTGGTGTCTTTGGTTTGGGTATTAGAATGATGCTGGCCTCATAGAATGTGTTTGGAGGTGTTCCCTCTTTACTTTTTGGAATACTTAAGTAAGGATGGGTATTAGTTCTTTTTTAAATGTTTGGTAGAATTCATCTGTGAAGCCATCTGGTCCTGGAATTCCCTTGGGAGTTTTTGATTACCAAGTCAATTTTATTGCTGGTAATTGGACTGTTCAGATTTTCTGTTTCTCCCTGGGTCAGTCTTGGAAGGTTGTATTTTTCTAGGAAGTTAGTAATTTCTTCTAGGTTGTCCAATTTATTGGCATATAATTTTTCATAGAATTTTTTAATATTTGTATTTCTGTGGCATCCATTGTGATTATCCCATTTTTGTTTCTGATTTTATTTGTGTACTCTCTTTTTTTCTTAAGTCTGGCTAGGGGTTTGTCCACTTTGTTTATTTTATCAAAGAACCAGCTTTTTGTTTAATTGATTTTTCTTTTTTTAAATTTATTTATGCTCTGATCTTTATTAAATGTCCCCCCTCCTACTAACTTTGGGTTCATTTGTTTTTCTTTTTCTAGTTTCTTTTAATTGTGAGTTTGGCTATTTATTTGGGATTGTTCTTGTTTCTTGACACAGGCCTGTATTGCTGTGTACTTCCTGCTTAGAACGCTTTTGTGGCATCCACAAATTTTGGACTGTTGTTATTTTTGTTTTCATTTTTCTCCATGTATTGCTTGATTTCTGTTTTGATTTGTTCATTGATCCATTGATTATTTAGAAGTATGTTGTTTAGCCTACATGTGTTTGTGGGTTTTTGTTTTCTTTGTGTAATTGATTTCTAGTTTCCTATCATTGTGGTCTGAGAAATTGCTTGATTCAATTTCAATCTTTTTAACTTTAGGGAGGCTCTTTTTGTGGCCTAGTATGTGATCTGTTTTGGAGAATGTTCCATGTACACTTGAGAAAAATGTGTATCCTGCTGCTTTTGGGTGCAATGTTCTGTAGATATCTGTTAAGTCCATCTGATCTAAAGTGTTGTTCAGTGCCTCTGTTTATTTATTTTCTGTTTGGTTGATCTGTCTTATGTAAGTGGTGTGTTAAAGTCTCCTAATATGAATGTGTTTGCAGTCTGTTTACCCCTTTTTTTCTGTTAGTATTTTTTTTACATATTTAGGTGCTCCTGTGTTGGGTGTATAGATATTTATGATGGTTATATCCTTTTGTTGGACTGATCCCTTTATCATTATTAGGTTATGTATTCTTAATGAGGACTGTATTACTGTAGATAACACTGTATGGTTTAATTCTATTTATCTTTGTTGACATTAGTGAGCCATCAGTACAATTTTTGGAAAAACCATACCATCCTTATTTTACCAAATAGATAAGGTGCAAGTTTGTATTTGTTTTATTGTTTTGAATACAGGTGAGCTAGTTGAATGCTGCAAATCACTGAACACAGATGATTGTTTGAGTGACTGTCAATTCTCCAAAAGATTCCATAGTATATAATAAATGCCATTCTAGATGGGTATGAGAGAAGTAAATTCATTATGTACAAAGATACCTTAGGGCATTTGGACTTAATGTTCTCAGGGAACCTAGTTGAGAAAGGTTGATCTGGGCAGTATGGTCTGTTTTTGTAAGGCTTGAGGGCTAAGGATTATTTTTGTAAAGGGTTGAAAAGGGGGTGGCAGGAACACAGACTGAATATGGCCTGCAACACCTAAAATATTTACCATCTGGCCTTTTACAGAAAAGGTTTGTTCAACTCTCCTCTAAAAATAGAATCCAGCTTCTCTTTTTGTAGCTCTTTGACCTGAGTATCTGATTTTGTAAATGAAGGATTGTAATAGTACCTCAGAATTGTGAAGATTACATAAAATGTCAAGTTTTAGAATACAGCTTAATGAATGTTAGTGTTACAGTGTACTTAATATGTAGTATAAAATGATAACATTTATATATGCTGTTTATGAATATGGTATGTATTAGATATCAAGTCTGCTCTTCTTTTGTGATGTGAAGCCATACTTCAATTAAGAATATTAGCCAGCAGTTATACCATGGATATTTTATAGATTCTTATAATGGGAATGTCCTTTTGAAAACCATCTAACCTGTTATCTATTAAATGTTACCACATTTTGGTGTTTGATAACTCAGTATTTTTCAATCTAGCTCTTTATTTGGATAGCACTAATATAATTATTCTTATTTGATGTGCTGACTTACATCTTCTTACAGCTTCTTATCATTCAGTTTTGATTCCCTGAAGCAGCAATTCTCAAACTTTTTAGTCTTGAGACCCTTAAAACTTACTGAGCTCTTGAGAGCTATTGTAGTAATAATTTATTTGAAAATAACCATAATCAACCTGTTACAGGTTAAGCAACATTTTAGTGAAAACCATTGTTTTCTTAAACAAATTAAATTAGAGAAGGCATTGTTTTACATTTTGTAAATTTCTTTGATGCCTGGGTTAAGATAGTGAATCCTTATATACACTTTGTCATTCAACTCTTAAATAAAGTGATTTTGCTTGACGTATGTGAAGAAACTCTAACCTCAAACAGAAATGTTGTTGGAAAAGGAAGTATTTTAATTGCCTTTCAAATAATTGTGGATATTTTCCTCAGATACAACACCAAGACTGTAAATGGTGTTTCTCTTTTTAAATTAATAAACTATTTTTTAGAGCAGTTTTAGTTTTACATCAAAACTGAGCAGAAAGTATAGTTCCCTTATAAGCACAACCTCCCCACCATCCGCATCTCCAACCACAGTGATACATTTGTTAACAGTTGGTGAGCCTACATTGATACATCATAACCTAAAATCCATGGTTTTATTCTTGGTATTATACATTTTGTGGGTTTTCAAAACATGTATCTACCATTGTAGTATCATACAGGATAGTTTTCACTGTCTTAAAATTCCTCTGTGTTCTGCCTGTAAATCTCTTTCCTCTAATCCCTGGCAATCACTGATCTTTTTACTGCCTCCATAGTTTTGCGTTTTTCAGATTGTTAGATAGTTGGAATCACTGTATGTATCCTTTTTAGATTGCTTGTTTCACCCAGCAATATGCATTTAAGTTTCCTCCATGTCTTTTCATGACTTGATGGCTCATTTCTTTTTAGCACTGAATAATATTCCATTGTCCAAATGTACCACAGTTTATCCAATACCCCCCACCTCCCTCAAAGGACATCTCAGTTGCTCAAGTTTTTTGGCAGTTCTGAATAAAGCTGTCATAAACATTTGTGTGCATATTTTTGTGTAGATGTAAGTTTTTTAATTCATTTGAGTAATACTAAGGCATACAATTGCCGTAACATATGCTAAGAGTATTTAGTTTTGTAAAAAACTGTGCAACTGTCTTCTAAACCAGTGGCTGTACAATTTTGCATTCCTGTCAGCAATGAATGAGAGTTCCTATTGCTCCACATTCTTGTCAGCATTTTGGTTTCTCAATGTTTTGGATTTTGGCCATTCTAATAAATGTGTGGTGGTCTTGTGTTTTAATTTGCAATTCCCTAGTGAGTACAATGTTAAACATCATTTCGTATGCTTGCTTGTCATTCATATTTCTTTGGTGAGGTTTCTGTTCAAGTCTTTTGCCCATTTTTTAATCCATCAGGATGTTCATTTTTTATTGTTGAGTTTTAAGAGTTCTTTGTATATTTTGGAGAACAGTCCTTTATCAGATGTGTCTTTTGCAAATATTTTCTCCCAGTCTGTGGCATGTCCTCTCATTCTTTTGAGTAGTAGTTTCTTAAAGGTTTATTGTTATGTGGAATCTTTTCAACAGTGGTATACATAGCTCACAATATAAAGTACTACAACATATGTATAGTATGTCATGTATATAATAGTTATTTTAAGTGTTTAGATATGTTATATTCTTACTAAATATATGATAATTTATCTCATTTGTAAAACTATTAAAAACTTACACAATTATGATATAACATTATTTTAGGTTCTTGGGGCTTTAATCCATCTGTTTATTATCTGCTCATTCTTGCTTTTGATAAGTTGTTTGCTGTAAGTTTTGTAATTTTTTTCATGTGGGCAGGCTTGTGTTTGACATGGCTTGTTTTTCCCCTATCGTAATCTTGTGTGGGTGGATCTTGAAAGCTTCTCTCTAGAAAATATCTGCATTTGCTTCTGCTAGTTATCCCCCCTTCCCCCTTCAGTAACCTAGAGGACCAATTTTATGTTAATTTTATAGTTAAGGGATTCCTAGGTAATTCAGATAGTGCAGTGGTTCTCCAAGTGTGGTTCTGGGGGCCTAGGAGGTCAACACTATTTTAATAAATACCAAGATACTGTTTGTCTTCTCACTCTTCATTCTCTCACTTGGAGTTTTCCAAAGGCTATGGGATATGGTGACATCATCACTCTGATAGCTAATGTAATGTGAGTCTTGTGTGTTCTTGGGTTTCAAATACAGCACACCAATAACCACATAAACAAAAGTTCTTTAGGGCCCTTAATAATTTTTAAGAGTATAAAGTGATCCTGGACTAAAATGTTCAAAAACTGCTGAAGTAGTATATATTTGGATTCCAAACCTATGCAAGGCACAAGCAAAGGATTCCATTTCTCCAGGGAGTCTCCCTTATTTTCTCTCTACTTAGGAAGAGAAAAGCTTCCTTTGCCAATCAGTGGATGGATTTTTTCTGCAGTCAATCTTTTCTGCACCCCGAAGTGCAGCTTCTCTGGAAAGTGCTTCCCAAATATTAGTAAGCATAAGAATCACCTGGAAAGCTTGTTAAAACTAAGAACCTTTAGCCCCATTCCCAGAGATTCTGATTCAGTCTGGGTTGGGGTCCAAGAACTTACATTTCTAGAGAATAAGTTGCCACATGCTTTTGTAGCAGGTCAGTGGACCAGATTTTTGAGTAGCATGGCCCAAGGGTCCTAGCTTTTATGCAAGAGTCTCAGTTTCACCCTTCTTAAGACCTTTCTTCCCTTGATCCCTGCATGAGTGTTAAAACCCAAGTTCATAGTCATAATAATTATCATCTGTTCAGTGTGTCAGCATACTCTCAGCAATGTCTTCCAGATTCTCCTTCATTTCTGGCACTTGAGGCTTTTCCTACCAACCCTTTGAGCTGGCTTTGGAGATAGAATAGCCATATGTTTTTACCTAGAAATTTATAATGACAGAACTTTAAAGTTGTCTTTACGTATTTCCCTGAACAGTTTGGTCCCATCTGAAACCTATCACTGAGAAACTGGAAGTTACCTATAAATCTTACTAGGCCTTTTGGGAAAACTTCCTTCAGTATTAACATTATTTTGGTTTTAATAATTAAGGAAGTGCATATTTACAATAGTCAAGACACGGAAGCAACCTAAGTGTCCATCAATAGATGTATGGATAAAGAATATGAGGTACATAGACACAATGGAATATTATTCAACCATAAGAAGAAAACAAATCCTACAATTTACAACAACATGGATGGAGCTAGAGGGTACTATGCTCAGTGAAATAAGCCAGGCAGAGGAAAGGCAAGTACCAAATGATTTTATTCATTTGTGGAGTATATCAACAAAGCAAAAACTGAATGAACAAAACAGCAGCAGACTCACAGACTCTAAGAAGGGACTAGTGGTTACTAAAGAGAAAGGGGGTAGGGAGCAGGAAGGGAGAGAGAAGGGGACTAAGAGGTATTATGATTAGCACACATAATATGGGGGGGGGCACAGGGAAGGCAGTATAGCACAGAGAAGAGAAGTAGTGACTCTATAGCATCTTACTACACTGATGGACAGTGACTATAATGGGGTATGTGGGGGGGGACTTGATAATATGGGTGAGTGCAGTAACCCCAGTGTTGCTCATGTGAAACCTTAAGACTGTACATCAATGATACCTTAATAAGAAAAAAATAAGGAAGTACAATGCTACAGTTATTTAGACTATCACTTTTCATTCGAATATCTGTAGTTTATATAAAGCTTTTAGAATTGGGCTCAGTATATTTTGAGCTTAGTAAATAGCAATAAAGTCTTTTAAAAATGATATCTTTAATAGTGTATTGACTTGTCATTTGTTTTCTCCAAGTATTAGAATTTTAAATGTTTCTTAAGAGGAATCTAGGTGAGAATTTGGGCTAGTTAGGTTCTGCTTAAAGTTGTAATATAGGGTATTTAAAATTTTATTCCACATTTTTTTCAAAAGGAATGCTTTGTTTTAGTATTTCTTGGTATGGTGTATGTTCCCTGTAGTGATCTTGAAGACTGTCGTATATCATTCTAGTACTTATTTGCTGTTCTTGAACTGTACACAGAATTTCAATGATCAGTTCATCACTATATAGTAGGGATACTACTTAATGTATAATACTCTTCCTAAAGACATCCAGCAGTTTTGGTGTTCTTTTTTTAGCTGTAATAACACACTTTTCAGTAATTGTAGATTCAGAGACTATACAATGACATCTACTACATCTGATTATTTAAAGTCAATCATTGTATAAATATAATTTGGGTTATTTTCCTTAAATGTGTTAACTTGTGCTTATTTACTCAAATACACTAGTCTCTATTCTGCACAGCCTTAAAAGAGATTATACTGGATTGTTTATCTTGTTTTTTATGTTATTTGTAAACTTCCACTCTCCATCTCTTGCTGAGCACTTGCAATTATTAGACTAAGTATGCTACTGCTTCCATTTCTCCAGTCAACAAGTACCCATTTGTTTCCTATCTTTAAATCAGTACTCTAGCCATATAATTTTACACTTTTCCTCAGCAACCTGAAAACTAAAGAAATGCTGAGTATTCCGGAAGTATAACTATTAATTCCAACTATAATAAACAGGGTAAGAAAACTGCCAAAGAAGGGTTGATTTGATTGTTCTGGTTCTCAAAGTATGGTCCACTGACACCATGGTTGTGGGACATTCAGTTTGTAACAATTCATTTTTTATGGCTGAATATTACTCATTGTTTGTTTTATACCCCATTTCATTTATCCATTCATCAGCTGATGGCCATTCAGCTGTTTTTTGCTTATTGGGTGTTAGGAATATCACTATGAACATTTATGTACAGATTTTTGTTTGAATACCTATTTTCATTTCTCTTAGGTATGTACTTGAGAGTAGAATTGGTAGGTCATATGATAATTCTGTGTTTAAATTTTTGCAGAACCACCAAACTTTTCCTATCATCAGCACCATTTTGCATTCCTAACAGCAATGTGTGAGTTTACAGTTTCCCCACATACTGGCTTGTTACTATCCTTTTTTTTTTTTTAACGGCCATCTTAGGGGGTGGGAGTGTATTGATTTGCATTGCCATGGTGATAGTGATGTTGAGCATCTTTTCATGTGCTTGTTGGCCATTTGTAAATCTTTGGAGAATTGTGAATTCAGGTCCTTTGCCCATTTTTAAATTGGGTTATTTGGGTTTTTTTGTTGCGTTTATTCTGGATGACTCTTGTGAGATTTGTAAAGCTTGTCTCCTATTTTGTGGGTTTTTTCACTTTATATTTTTTACGCATAAAATTTTTTAACTTTTATGGAGTTTAACATTTTTTAATTTTTAGTTTTCATGTTGATTATTCTTTTGGTGTCATATTTAAGAATCCATTGCTATGTCCAAAGTCCCAGAGATTTACAAATTCCTGTTTTTTCTAAGAGTTTTTTAGTCCTTTCTCATATATATGGTCTTTGATACATTTTGAGTTAATTTTTATATGTGGTGTGAGGTAAAAGTACAACTTCATTCTTTGGCATGTTATCCAGTAGTCCGAGCATAATTTGTTGAAAATATAGTTCTTTCCCCACTTAATAGTCTTTGACATCTTTGTCAAAAATCCATTGACCACTCATACATGCTGGATTCTCAGTTCTGTTCTGTTGGTCTGCATGTTTATTCTTGTGCCAGCACCACATGGTTTTGATTATTGTGGTTTTGTAATAATTTTTGAAATTGGGATGTATGAATCCTTTGACTTTGTTCTTATTTTTGTCCAGCCTTCTTCAAAATAGGATTCTTTGGGCTGTAGGAGCTCCCTTGCGATTCCATATGAATTTTTAGATTACCCTGTCAGTTTCTACAAAAAACTTAGTTGGTATTTTTTTTTTATTCCTTTCTTTTAAATTTTTTTATTAAGGTATCATTGATATACCCTCTTATGAAGGTTTCACATGAAAAAACAATGTGGTGACTATTTTACCCATATTATGAAGCCAACACCCATACCCCAATGGAGTCACTGTTGATCAGTGTAGTAAGATGCCACAGATTCACTGTTTGCCTTCTCTGTGCTACACTGTTTTCCCCATGACCCCCTACACCATGTGTACTAAACATAATACCCCTCAATCCCCTTCTCCCTCCTTCCCCATCTGCCTTCCCACATCCCTCCCCTTTGGTAACCACTAGTCCCTTCTTGGAGTCTGTGAGTCTGCTGCTATTTTGTTCCTTCAATTTTGCTGCATTTTATACTCTACAAATGAGGGAAATCATTTGGCACTTGTGTTTCTCCACCTGGCTTATTTCACTGAGCATAATATCCTCCAGCTCCAACCATGTCGTTGAAAATGGTAGGTTTGTTTCTTTCTTATGGCTGAGTAGTATTCCATTGTGTATATGTACATCTTCTTTATCCATTCATCTACTGATGGACACTCAGGTTGCTTCCATGTCTTGGCTATTGTAAGTAGTGCTGCAGTAAACATAGGGGTGCATATGTCTTTTTGAATCTGAGAAGTTGTATTCTTTGAGTAAGTTCCAAGTAGTGGGATTCCCGGGTCAAATGGTATTTCTATTTTTAGTTTATTGAGGAACCTCCATATTGCTTTCCACAATGGTTGAACTAGCTTACATTCCCACCAGCAATGTAGGAGGGTTCCCCTTTCTCTGCATCCTCACCAGCATTTGTTGTTCTTAAGTCTTTTTGATGCTGGGCATTCTTACTGGTGTGATATCTCACTGTGGTTTTAATTTGCATTTCCCTGATGATTAGTGATGTGGAGCATCTTTTCGTGTGTCTGTTGGCCATCTGAATTTCTTCTTTGGAGAACTGTCTATTCATATCCTCTGTCCATTTTTTAATGGGGTTATTTGTTTTTGGGGTGTTGAGGTGTGTGAGTTCTTTATACATTTTGGATGTTAACCCCTTGTTGGATATGTCATTTACAAATATATTCTCCCATACTGTAGGATCCCTTTTTGTTCTGTTGATGGTGGCCTTTGCCACACAGAAGCTTTTTAGCATGATGTAGTCCCATGTGTTCATTTTTGCTTTTTTTCTCTTGCTCGAGGAGATGCGTTCAGGAAGAAGTTGCTCATGCTTGTATTCAAGAGACTTTTGCCTGTGTTGTATTCTAAGAGTTTTATGGTTTCATGACTTACATTCAGGGTATTTGATCCATTCAAGTTTACTTTTGTGTATGGGGTTAAACAGTAATCCAGTTTCATTCTCTTGTATGTAGCTGTCCAGTTTTGTCAACATCAGTTGTTGAAGAGGCTGTCATTTCCCTATTGTATGTCCATGGCTCCTTTATCATGTATTAATTGACCATATATGCTTGGGTTTATATCAGGGCTCTCTAGTCTGTTCCGTTGGTCTATAGGTCTGTTCTTGTGCCAGTACCAAATTGTCTTGATTACTGTGGCTTTGTAGTAGAGCCTGAAGTTGGGCAGCGTAATGCCCCCTGCTTTATTCTTTATTCTCAGGATTGCTTTAGCTATTCAGGGTCTTTTCTGGTTCCATATGAATTTTAGAATGATTTTCTCTAGTTCAGTGAAAAATGCTGTTGGTATTTTGATAGGAATTGCATTAAATCTGTAGCTTGCTTTAGGCATGATGGTCATTTGACAATATTAATTCTTCCTATCCATGAGCATGGAATGTGTTTCCATTTATTGGTATCTTCTTTAATTTCTCTCATTAGTGTCTTATAGTTTTCAGAGTATTGGTCTTTCACTTCCTTGGTTTGGTTTATTCCTAGGTATTTTATTCTTTTTGATGCAACTGTGAATGGAATTGTTTTCCTGATTTCTCTTTCTGCTAGGTCATTGTTAGTGTATAGGAATGCCACAGATTTCTGTGTATTAATTTTGTATCCTGCAACTTGGCTGAATTCAGATATTCGATCTAGTAGTTTTGGAGTGGATTCTTTAGGGTTTTTTATGTATAATATGTCATCTGCAAACGGGGACAGTTTAACTTCTTCGATACGGATGCCTTTTATTTCTTTGTGTTGTCTGATTGCTGTGGCTAGGACCTCCAGTACTATGTTGAATAGAAGTGGGGAGAGTGGGCATCCTTGTCTTGTTCCTGATCTTAAAGGAAAAGCTTTCAGCTTCTCGCTGTTAAGTATAATGTTGGCTGTGGGCTTGTCATATATGTCCTTTATTATGTTGAGGTACTTGCCCTCTATACCCATTTTTTGAGAGTTTTTATTATGAATGGATCTTGAATTTTGTTGAATGCTTTTTTATTTATTTATGCTTTAATCTTTATTATGTCCCTCCTTCTACTGACTTGGGACCTCATTTGTTCTTCTTTTTCTAGTTTGATTAATTGTGAGTTACAGTGTTTATATGGGTTGTTCTTCTTTCCTGAAGTGGGCCTGTATTGCAATATACTTTCCTCTTAGCACAGCCTTAGCTCCATTCCATAGATTTTGTGGTGTTGAGTTATTGTTGTCATTTGTCTCCATATATTGCTTGATCTCTGTTTTTATTTGGTCATTGATCCATTGGTTATTTTGGAGCCTCTTGTGAAGCCTCCATGTATTTGTGGGATTTTTCATTTTCTTTGCATAATTTATTTCTGGTTTTATACCTTTGTGGTCTGAGAAACTGGTTGGTACAATTTCAATCTTTTAAAATTTACTGAGGCTCTTTTTGTGGCCTAGGATATGATCTATTCTTGGAAATGTTCCATGTGCACTTGAGAAGAATGTGTATTCTGCGTGGTTTGCGTGTAGAGGTCTGTAGATGTCTGTTAAGTCCATCAGTTCTAATGTGTTGTTCAGTGCTTCTTAATTATTTTCTGTCTGGTTGATCTGTCCTTTGGAGTGAGTGGAGAGTATTGAAGTCTCCTAGAATGAATGCATTACATTCTGTTTCCCCTTTTAATTCTGTTTGTATTTGTTTCACATGTGTAGGTGCTCCTGTGTTGGGTGCATAGATATTTATAATGGTTATATCTTCTTGTCAGATTGACCCCTTTATCATTATGTAATTTCCTTCTTTGTCTCTTGTGACTTTCTTTGTTTTGAAGTCTATTTTGTCTGATACAAGTACTGCAACTCCTGCTTTTTTCTCCCTATTAGTTGCATGAAATATGTTTTTCCATGCCTTCACTTTTAGTCTGTGTATGTCTTTGGGTATAAAGTGAGTCTCTTGTAGGCAGCATATAGATGGGTCTTGTTTTTTTATCCATTCAGTGACTCTATGTCTTTTGATTGGTGCATTCAGACCATTTACATTTAGGGTGATTATTGATAGGTATGTACTTATTGGCATTGCAGGCTTTAGATTGGTGGTTACCAAAGGTTCAAGATTAACTTCCTTACCTATCTAAGAGTCTAATTTAACTCACTTAATATGCTATTACTAACAGAATCTAAAGGTTCTTTTTTTCTCCTCCTTTTTCTTCCTCCTCCTTTCTTTACATATTAGTTATCAAAGTCTGTACTCTTTGTCTATTCCTTGATTGACTTTGGGGATAATTGATTTAATTTTGCATTTGCTTAGTAATGAACTGTTCTACCTTCTTTACTATTGTTTTATTACCTCTGTTGACAGCTATTAAACCTTAGGAATACTTCCATCTATGAGTCCCTCCAAAATACACTGTAGAGATGGTTTATGGGAGGTAAATTCTCAGCTTTTGCTTATCTGGAAATTGTTTAATCCCTCCTTCAAATTTAAATGATAACCTCGCCGGATAAAGTATTCTTGGTTCCAGGCCCTTCTGCTTCATTGCATTAAATACATCATGCCACTCCCTTCTGGCCTGTAAGGTTTCTGCTGAGAAGTCTGATGACAGCCTGATGGGCTTTCTGTTTTATGTGATGTTATTTCTCTCTCTGGCTGCTTTTAATAGTCTGTCCTTATCCTTGATCTTTGCCAATTTAATTATTATATGTCTGGATGTTGTCTTCCTGGGTCCCTTGTGTTGGGAGATCTGGGCACCTCCATGGCCTGAGAGACTAGGTCCTCCCCCAGATTGGGGAAGTTTTCAGCAATTACCTCCTCAAAGACACTTTCTATCCCTTTTTCTCTCTCTTCTTCTGGTACCCCTGAAATGTGAATATTGTTCTGTTTGGATTGGTCACACAGTTCTCTCAATAGTCTTTCATTCTTAGAGATCCTTTTTTCTCTCTGTGCCTCAGCTTCTTTGTATTCCTCTTCTCTAATTTCTATTTATCGTCTCCTCTACCGTATCTATTCTGCTTTTAAAACTTTCCATTTTATGTTTCATTTCTGATACTATTTTCTGTAATGATTGGATCTCCAACCAGAATTCATCCCTGAGTTCTTGAGTATTTTTCTGTACCTCCATGAGCATGTTAATGATTTTTATTTAGAAATCCCTTTCAGGCAGATTCATGAGGTTGATTTCATTTGAATTTTTCTCAGGGGTTGTACTCATAGTTTTACTTTGGACCAGATTCCTTTGTTGTTTCAATTTGTAAATGGCACCCTGTAATGCCCAGAAGCTCTACGCTCTGGAGCTGCTCAGCCCCTGAAGCAATGTTGGTTGTCGCAGGGGAGCCGTATAGGCGCCTGGGGGAGGAAAGAGCTGTTTCCTGCTACCCTGCTGCTATGCCTGTCTCCACTGCCTGAACTAGTGGGCCACACAGGTGTAAGCCTCTATGCTTTGTGTTTGTAGTTGCTGTAGATGAGTCTTCCCCCTGGCTGGCCTAATGCCAGGGTAGGGTTTGCTGGTTTGTGAGCCATGTGGGGCTGGCTGGGAGAAAGGCTCAATAGGCTGCTTATCACGGAGGGGGTCCTTGGAGCTCTGTAGCCAGCCAGGGAGCTGGAGCCCCTGAAGATCGTGAAAGTTCCCAACCTGCTGGGCAGAGTGCACCCAGACAATTTTGTCTACCTGTCCTTTCTCCTGAGCAGTAAGCTCTGTGCAATCCCAGTCCCTTTAGCCCTCTTGCTGTTAGAAAGTCTGTCAGACTGCCCACCTTCCTTTTGTCCCAGAGCAGCTGGGTATGGATCCCTGCTTTCCACAAGTGGCTGGAATCTCAGTCTCTCCAGGTATTCTGCCTGTCGTAGCTTTCCAACCGCCTAATCATGAGAGTACCATGAAAACACCATGTAATGTAGGTTTGTGCTCCCAGATCAGATCTCCGGAGTTAGGTATTCAGCAGTCCCAGGCCTCCACTCCCTCCCTGCTTTGTTTCTCTTCCTCCCACTGGTGACCTGGGGTGGGGGAAGGGCTTGGGTCCTGCCGTGCCACGGCTTTGGTTTGTTCTGTGAGGTTCATTCTTTTCTCCAGGTGTATGCAGTTTGGCGCAGTCCTCTTTCCTGTTGCTTTTTCAGGATTAGTTGTATTAATTATATTTTTGTATTGTGTGCAGTTTTAGGAGGAAGCGTCTGTCTCACCTCTCATGCCACCATCTTTAATGCACTCTCCTAACTGGTGTTTTTGTACAGATTACATTGATTCAGTAGTTTAATTCGAGGAGAATTGCCATCTTAACAATATTAAATTTTCAAACCTGGGAAGATGAGATGTCTTTCCATTTTTTTAGGTCTTTTTTTAAGTTTGTTGCAACACTCTTTTGCAATTTTCAGTGCACAAGTCTTCCACCTCCTTGATGGAAAGGAATAAATTTATTCTTCATTATTTTATTCATTCTGATATTATTATAAATGGATTTTTCCGTAATTTCAGATTGTTCGTGGCTAGTGTATAGAAATACAAGTGATTTTTGTATATTCTTGTATCCTGCAATCTTGCTGACCTTGTTTATTAAGTGTAATTTATTCTTTGGATTCTTTAAGGATTTTCTATGCGTAAGACCATTACATCTGCAAAAAGAGGTGGTTTTACTTCTTCCTTCCAATTTAGCTGCCTTTTATCCCTTTTTCTCTTACCTAATTGCCCTGTGTTGAACTTCCAGACAGGACAATTACTGTGAACTTGCATGCCAGGTTGAATAGAAGTGAAGAGTGAGAATCTTTGTCCTCCTTCCTCATCTTAGTGAGCTTTCAGTCTTTTACCATTACGTTAGTTTTGAGTTTTTCATAGATGCCCTTTATCAGGTTGTGAAAGCTCCTTTCTGTTCTCAGATGTTGAGTATTTTTTATCTTGAAAGTGTGTTAGAAATTGTCAAATGCTTGTCTGTGTTACCTGAGATGATCATATTGTTTTTTTCCTTTCGTTCTATTAATATGGGGGTTGACGTTTTCAATTGATTGATTTTTGTATGTTGAACCACACTTGCTTTCCTGGGATAAATCTGTGGTGTAGAGCTCTCTTAATATGCTGCTGAATTTGGTTTGCTGGTATTCTGTTGAGGATTCTTGCATCTATACTCATGAAGGATATTGGTCTGTAGTTTGCTTGTGATGTCTTTGATATCAGGGTAATAACCTCATGGAAACAGTTGGAAAGTACTCATTCCTTTTCTGTTTTTTGGAGGAATTCGAGAATTGATGTTATTTCTCCTTTAAATGTTTGGTAGAATTCATCAATAAAGCTATATGGCCCTTCGTTTTTCTTTGTAAGATTTTTTTAAAATCATTTTTAATCTGTTGTTATAGCTCTTTCAGAATTTTATTTTTGAGTCAGTTTGGTAATTTGTTTCTAGGAATTCATCCATTTTATCCATGTTACCTATATTTTGGCACACACGTGTTCGTAGTATTCTTTTGTAATCCTTTTATCTCTGTAAAGTCAATAGTAATGTCGCCACTTCATTCTAATTTTAGCAAGATGAGTCTTTTTATTTCTTAAGTCAGCCTAGGTAAAGAGTTGTCAATATTACAATCTTTTAAAGAAGTTTGGTTTCACTGATTTTCTCTTTTTCTATTCTATTTTTAAAATCTCTGCCCTAATCTTTATTATTTCCTTTTTCTGCTTGCTTTGAATTTAATTTCTTTTTTCTAGTTCCTTAGATGGAAAGTTAGGTTATTGATTTGTGATATTCTTTCTTAAGGTAGGTGTTCATAGCCATAATTTCCTTCTGAGCACTGCTTTTGCTGCATCCTGTATCTTGTGGCATGTTGTGGGGTTTTTTGTGTGTATGTGCTTCTCAAAAGTATTTTCTTATTTCATTGGGATGGAGACTTTGACTCCTTGATTGAGAATGTGTTATTTAATTTCCACGTACTGGTGACTTTTCCAGTTTTCTTGTTGTGGATTCTAATTTTATTACATTATTGTTGGAGAAGATACTTTGTATGATTTCCAACTCTTTAAATTTATTGAGACTTTTTTGGCCTAACATGTTCTACCCTGAAAAATGTTCCAGTGCACTTGAGAAGAATGTATATTCTGCTTTTGTTGGGTGGAGTATTCTATGTATGTCTGTTAGGTCTAGTTGCTTTATGGTATTGTTAAAGTCTTCTGTTTCCTTTTTATCTTTTATCAAGTTTAATCCATTAAAAACAGGGTGTTGACATCTACAACACCTCAAATATTATTGTTGAGTTTTTTCTCCCTTCAAGTGTGACATTTTTGGGGGTCATATGTTTTGGAGCTATGTTATTAGGTGCATGTATGTTTTTAATTGTTAAATCTTACTGGTAGATCAGCTCTTTATCATATAATGTCCTTTTTCTATTGTAACAAGTTTTATCTCAACATCTTATTTTGTCTGATATTAGTATATTCACTCCATTTCTCTTTGAATTGGCTGTTCTCATGGGCTGTCTTTTTTTCACCTTCAAGCTCTTATGTCTTTGGCTCTAAAGTGAGTCTCTTGTACACAGCATATAGTTGGATCATGTTTCTTTTATTCATTTTGCCTACCTCTGCCTTTTAATTGGAGAGCTTAATCCATTTAGATTTACTGTAATTACTGATAAGGATCTTTGCCTTTTTTTCTATTTTCTACATGTCTTAGGTCAATTTTGTTCTTTAGTTCTTCATTAATGACTTCTTTGTGTTATATAAATATTTTCTTGTGTACCATTTTGATTTCCTTTTTATTTCTTTTACTATATAATTTTTATTTTCTTAGTGCTTACCCTGAGAATATATAAAATCTTAATTCATAATAATCTATTTCAAATTAATAACAACTTAGTTTCAGTAGTAAACAAAATACTTTGCTCCTATATAGTTCTGCCCCCTTACTTTATGTCTCAGATTACATGTTTCTACATTATATACATAGTAACAAAGATCTATAATTATTGTATGTAGTTGTCTTTTAAGTCATAGAGAAAAAAAGAAATTACAAACCAAAATACAACCTCCCTCCCTTCTTTCCTTTCTCAAGTATTTTGTAGTATAGTGTTCCTATATTCTCTGAGATGCTATTCTAAACAGTTTGCAAATATTTATTTAATTTCTTAACTTTTTGAGATCAAAACAATTTTATAGCCAAGGAAGGTGAGGCACAAAGAAGACAAATAACATGCCCAAGGCCATAGAGCTATTAAAAGGCAAAGTCAGAAATTTGAACTCAGGTAATTTGGCTCCAGAATCATGCTTTTAACCACTAGACTCTTACTTCCTAGAGTACTAATGTTCCTTCTATTCCAACATTGATGTAAAATTCAGTTGGATACATAAAACATATGCATTCATGTTGAAAATTCAGGCCAGAAAGACAAAAGTGAAGGATACTGGGGGTCAATTGATAGAAAAAATAATATTTGGGAAGCAACATTTTATGGCCTTGAAGACCAAGCAAGGATTAAGACTTGAGATTTGAGAGGACATTTTAGGCAGAAGGAAACTGGGTGAGAAAGAGGGATAAAGACAAGCAAAAGCAAGTTATGTTCAAGAAACAGAGTAGTTTGAGTTGAGTGTGCTTGAAGGAAATTGGAGGAGAGAGTGTTGAAAAGGTTCACTTTTAAAAGGATTTAAAAGCCAGACTTCATAGTTTGGATTTTTTCTGCAGGATTTAATGTGTTTGATCAGTGGAAAATACTAAGAATTTACTTTATGTAAATACATATATAAAGCTGGAGGCTAACTCAAACTTTGGTATAACTTAAAATTTTCTAAAACATGCCGAAGCTTATTCCACTGGGGGCCATATTGAAGTATGATATTTTGTACTGTATATATTAAGGTATGTGGGAGGTGTTATTAATTTTTAAAATATGCAAATTAGAATATTTAAAGAAATCTGATTATATCAAAAGGGATGCAGTTCCTTTCAAAGAGGTGGAAGGATGTGATACACACTTACTTTAATTATGTCCCATATACAGTAGCTCAGATCAGCTAGTACTTTTTTGAGTGTTTACAGCCAAGTGGTTTGGCAGATGCTGGAAATATAACCATAAATAAGACCTGATTATGTATTTTTAGTCTCTTTTGCTTTCTAACTTAAGCATTAGAATGCTCCAGTTCTTTTTTTTATCAGCCTCCATTAGCCGAATATGATCTCATCTAGTTCTCAGGCTTTAAATCCTATGCATAGTTTGATGATTTCCAGTTTTATATCTCTGATCTCAGCAGCTCCTTTTAACTTCAGATACACCTATCCAGTTGCCTCCATTTTGATTTTTAAGAGGCATGTAATACCTAATGTGTTCAAAACTAAACTTGATTTCTCTCTGTTAAACATGTTTTTCCTTCAGACTTCTCCATATTAGAAAGTTACATTATAAGTTACCCAGTTCTCAGACTGAAAACCCAAGTATTGTTTTAGCTCCTTTCCCTCACAGTCCACATCTTGAGCATCATCAAAACAAGTTGGCTAATTTATCTACAAAATATACTCTTATCTTATTTCTACCTGCTACTCTCTGCTTCCATTTATTGCCATTCCAGTTCAAGCCACCATTATCTCTTGCCAAGGCTATTGTAATAATAATCTCTTGGTAATGCTTTCCTCATAATCTGTTATCCATGCAGCCACCTGGTAATCTTGAATAATATAAATTTGATCATGTTACCTCCACCACTACCCAAATGTAAAACTAGTAGATTCCTGTTAGATTAAAAATCCAGGCTCCTTACCAAGACATACATGATCTTATTTCTCAATCTCTGACCTCATCTCCTTCCACCTTACTTACTTTGCTCAAACCATACCAACTTTCTTGCTGTTTCTCTATACTATGCTTCATACCTTATACTGCTTCAGTGCTGTTCCCTCTACCTAGAGCATTCCTGTTCTGGATCTCTACATGACTTGTTTCTTATTTCATTCAGTGCTCCAAAATATTGCCTCCTAGAATCTTTCCAGACCTCTCTAAAAACTCTTCTTCCCTACTCAGTTCCTCCCCAGCATTTCTCAGTGTTAGCAGTCAGGGTTTATCAGGGTTTATTTGCTGTCCCTGTACTCTGCTATATTCTTCTTCAACCATTACTACTTCATCTTACACTTAACCATACAATATTGATCATCATCATCATTTTTATCATCTGGCTGTGTACTTTGCCAGAATTAAAGTTCCAAGACAGGGACTGTTGTCTGTATTGTTTACATCTGCATCCCTCATGCTTCATAGTAGACATTCAATAAATTAATCCCCCTGGGAAAAAAGAGGCTCAAAAACAAAACTTTTTTTTTTAATGTTCAGAAAACCTTTTTACTTCATTCAATCTTAAAAGGAAAAAGACAAAAAAAAATTGCTTATCCCCTGCATTGTTGTATTTTTAGTATCTTTGAGAAAATATGTAATGACAAAAGGCTTTTATGAATTCAGTAATGTTTTTTAAAGAAGTATGTATTTTGTTAATAGCAAAATGTGTTTGGAAAAGTAGTGACTGTATATGCAGGCACATTTTTATTTAATTTACAAAGTGTGCTCATATGGATTTACTGACCTTGTAATGACTGAGTTCCTCTAAGGAATTGAGGCCTACAGATTGTGAACTCTTGGTGTAATTGACTCATTCCTAATCAACTTCATATTTGCATTTTAATGGCTTCTTTTTAGCATAATTACTCTACCCAAGACAGTTTGATACAACAGAAAAAAATGAACCAAAACTCCCTTGGATTTCCAAAGAACTAAATGTATCTGACTTAGCTACTTACACCTTTATGGTTTTGATTACTTAACATCTTGGAATCTCCTTTATGGCATTATGTATATAAATATAATTATATGAAATTATTTTGGTAATGTTTCAGCTTTTCAGTATGTATTCGTTTTCCCTTCTTAATGTATTAATACCACTATTTTTCAGAAATTCATCTTTCTCAGTTTATTTCTGTCTTTGCTGTGATTATAGGTTTGCACAAAGTGTCCTGTCATCTTTGTTCATGGGCCAGCAAAGCAATCCATTAATTATGTTCTGGTTTTAGTTCATAGACACAGGAAACCTGGTTGAGCTGGAGCAAGAAACCATCCTTTTCCCATCAGATATCAATTATGTTTTATTTACTTTATTTCTTTGGATCTTCAACATGCCAGACACACAAAACGGAATCATTATAAAATCTCAAACCACTCAAGATATATGAATGTTAGGATATAGGAATTAGTAAGAGTATGTTTGAATTCATTCAACAAACAGTTACTGACTGCAGTTTAAGGAACAGGCTGGATAAGAAAAAGAGGAATAGGCTCACATGGATGAATTGCAGAAAATATAAGTAGTTTATAAGTAGTACACAACTTTGACACTGATGAGGGTGTTCCTAACTTTTTGTCTAGGGCTTGTGGTATGAGATACAGGAGGCCTTAGAATTAACTAGGTTGAGGGTTGTAGGAGAACATTCTCAGCAGAGGACATGTTCTCAGAAGGCATGGAAGTATGGACATGAGTATAATGACTGAGAAATCAGTCTGGCCAGAGCATTGTGTATGTAGACAGAAAATGGTGGCAGGGATGACTGAAAATGTAGTTTGGAACGAGACAGACCCTTAATGGTCTTGCATGTCGTCTAGGAATTTGAAGTCTTCTGTATTATCAATGGAAAGCCATCAAAGGTTTCTAAAACCAAGAAAAGATGAAAAAAGTTCCACAGCAGTGTGGAGGATAGATTACAGTGGAGATTATAGTGGTAGTATAGGGTTATGTTGAAATAGTAAGGTGATTCAAGAGATGTTATTAATAGTAGTATGATGAAGTGAAAAGAGCCTGGGCTTAAGAATCACAGGCCTGTTTTTAAACCTAGGCTCTGCCTCTCTGTAGTGTTAAAAAAAATTAGCTGCTTTGATTTTCAGTTTTCTTATTTTTACTTAGTAATCATACCTATTTTATAGTGTTCCTCTGAAGATTTTCTTAAAATAGGTATGAAGTGCTTGCCTGATACCAATTAATGATAACTGCTGTTATCAACATGAATGACATGTACTATAATTATTAAGGTTAGAAATGGTGAAGGCCTGAATTTAGAGATGGAAAAGAGAGGGAGAGTAGAGTCATGACTGTCTGAGATTTGTAACCTGAATAACTTGGGGAAAAGGGGTTAGTGATGCCATTTTCCTGACAAGGAATATGGATGAGTCACTGGTGAAGAGTAAGGGAAAAGAGTAAAATTATTTTGATTTGGACTTTCTGAGGTATTTAGAATATCCTGGTGCTGATATATAAAACAGGCAATTAGAAATAAGGTCTGGGGCAAGAGATAAGAGATTGGAGAGTTATCAGTATATGCATAGTAGCAGAAATGTGTGTAAATCTTAATGGCAGGTCATGTATTTTGAACACATCTCCTGTATTCCAACACTATTGAGCTCTGTATAAACACTTGATTGGTTCTTGTTATTGAATGTGAAATATTAAAAATAATATCTTCTAGGGTGGCCTTGTGTATAGAAAAGATAATGCATAATTACTTTGATTTCTAACTTAATGTTCACTTTATTTAAATTTATATATTTAAAACCTGATTTTCCTAAAATATAGATCTTAGTCTAATCTTAAACTTCTGAAAAATATTTAAGTTCAGCTTCTTAAAACTTTTAAATTTATAAGTATAAAGTTTTTTTATTTTCTATTTAAATATTCATATAACAAAACCTCCATAGTTACTTAAATATTACAAATCTAATAATTTAAACTTACAAATATGATTATTAAAGTTGTGGTTCTCATACATCATGCAAAGTGAGTAAGATTTCAGTCGAAACCCACAAGTCTAAATTAGCTAACTATTCAGTTCCACATTTTAAATTAGAATCATGAGCTGTCTCTTTACTAGGCCAAAAATTTAAAACATTACAATATTTACTAAATATGCATACATTACTTGTTAATAGCTTTATTGAAATACAATCCACACACCTTACAGTTTATCCTTTTTGTGACAAATTGATTTTTATTTTAGAATATTAGGTCCATCACCTCAAAAAGAAATATGGTGTCCATTTTCAATCATTCCCATTTTCACTCCCAGCCCTAGGAAACCACTAACCTACTTTCTATAGATTTGTCTTTTCTGAACATTTCATATAAAATAATATCATGTGGTGTATAGTCTTTTTCTTCAGGCCTTTTTCACTTAGCATTATGTTTTGAAGTTCATTCATCCATGTTGTAATAATATCCCATTATATGGATATAATTTATTTATCCTAGATTATTTCTTAATATAAAATAAAACTTAAGTTCTCTTAAATCATTCCTATACTTAATTCTTTGTTCAAAAAAAAGGGAAACCTGAAAATAAATGAACTAATAAACTTTTACCATAAGTTACAAAAAGAACAACAGAATAAATCCAAAGAAACTAGAGTGAAAGTTAATGAACCCGAAAACAAAAATATGATAGAGAAGATCAGAAAAAGTCAAAAATGGACTTGTAGGGGAAACAAGCTAAGAAGATAAATCTGACAAGACTGATCAAGAAATAAAAGACACAAATAAACTATAATAAGAAAATAAAGGAGAGGATTAAAGATGGCAGTGTGAGAGGTGAGACAGAGACCACTTCTCAAAACCACATATGATATGAAAATATAATTAATACAACTAATCCTGAAAGAGCAACAGGAAAGAAGGCTGTGCCAGACTGAATACACCTGGAGAAAAGAAGAGAGCTCACGGAACAAGGCAACAGTGCCGCTCCCCTGCGACCCCCAACATCACTCCAGGGACTGAGCAGCTTGAGAGAAGAGCTTTTGGGTGCTAGGGGGTGTCACATACAAATATGAAAGTCAAAGGAACCTGGTTCAACCCAAAATGCCACAAACACCAGAAAAAGGGCCAAGTGAAACAGAACTCATCAGCCTTCCTGAAAGAGATTTCAAAATAAAAATCATAAACATGCACATGGAGGTACAGAAAAATATTCAAGAAGTCAGGAAGGAATTCCAGATGGAGATTCAAACATTACAGAATACAGTATCAGATGTAAAACATACAATAGGTGGATTTAAAAGCAGGTTAGATACAGTGGAGGAGACGGTAAATGGAATAGAGATTAGATAAGAGGAATACAAAGAAACTGAGGCACAGAGAGAAAAAAGGATCTCTAAGAATGAAAGACTATTGAGAGAAATGTGTGACCAATCCAACAAAACAATATTCGCATTATAGGGGTACCAGAAGAAGAAGAGAGAGAGAAAAAGTGATAGAAAGTGTATTTGAGGAGGTAATTGCTGAAAACTTCCCCCCCCTGGGGAAGGAGATAGTCTCTCAGGCTATGGAGGTGCACAGATCTCTCAACACAAGGGACCCAAGGAAAACAACACAGACATATAATAATTAAAATGGCAAAGATCAAGGATAAGGACAACCATTAAAAGCGATCATCAGACTTCTCAGCAGAAACCTTGCAGGCCAGAAGGGAGTGCCGTGATATAATTAATGCAAAGAAGCAGAAGGGCCTCGAACCAAGAATACTCTACCTGGACACATAAGCAAAAGCTGAAATTTACCTCCCACAAACTGTCTCTACAGTGTATTCTGGATGGACTGCTCTAGATGGAGGTATTCCTAAGGTTTAATAGCTGTCACTAGAGGAAGTAAAACCACAGTAAAGAAAGTAGAACAATTGATTACTAAGCAGATGCAAAATTAAATCAGGTACCCACAAAGTAAGTCAAGAAATAGAGGAAGAGTACAGAATATGATGCCTAATATAAAAGAATAGAGGAGGAAGAAAAAGGAGGAAAAAAGAAAGAACCTTTAGATTGTGTTTGTAATAGCATATTAAGTGAGTTAAGTTAGACCCTTAGATACTAAGGAAGTTAACCTTGAACCTTTGGTAACCACGAATCTAAAGCCTGCAATGACAATAAGTACATACCTATCGATAATCAACCTAAATATAAATGGTCTGAAAGCACCAATCAAAAGACATAGAGTCACTGAATGGATAAAAAAACAAGACCCATCTAAATGCTGCCTACAAGAGACTCACTTCAAATCCAAAGACATACACAGAGTGAAAGTGAAAGGATAGAAAAAGATATTTCATGCAAACAGTAGGGAGAAAAAAGCAGGAGTTGCAGTACTTGTATAAGACAAAGTAGACTTTCAAAACAAAGTCACAAGAGACAAGGACATAATGATATAGGGGTCAGTCCAACAATAAGATATAACCATTATAAATATATATGCACCCAACACAGGAGCACCTACATATGTGAAACAAATACTAACAGAATTGAAGGGGGAAATAGAATGCAATACATTCATTCCAGGAGACTTCAACACTCCCACTCACTTCAAAGGACAGATCAACAGACAGAAAATAAGTAAGGAGACAGAGGCACTAAACAACACATTAGAACAGATGGACCTAACAGACATCTACAGAACACTCCACCCAAAAGCACCACGATACACATTCTTCTCAAGTGCACATGAAACATTTCAAGAATAATTATATACTAGGTCACAAAAAGGGCCTCAATAAATTCAAAAAGATAGAAATTGTACCAACCAACTTCTCAAATCACAAAGGTATGAAACTAGAAATAAATTATGCAGAGAAACAAAAAAGCCCACAAACACATGGAGGCTTCACAACATGCTCCTAAATAACTAATGGATCAATGACCAAATAAAAACAGAGATCAAGCAACATATGGAGACAAATGACAATGATAATTCAACACCACAAAATCTGTGGGATACAGCGAAGACCGTGCTAAGTGGGAAATATATTGCAATACAGGCCTACCTCAGGAAAGAAGAACAATCTCAAATGAACAGTCTAAACTCACAGTTAATGAATCGAGAAAAGGAAGAACAAATGAGGCCCAAAGTCAGTAGAAGGAGGGAGATAATAAGGATTAAAGCAGAAATAAATAAAATTGAGAAGAATAAAACAACAGAATCAATGAAAGCAGGAGTTGGTTCTTTCAGAATATAAACAAAATAGATAAACCCCTAGCAAGCCTTATCAAGAAAAAAAGAGAATCTACACACATAAACGACATAAACAGAATCAGAAATGAGAAAGGAAAAACCACTATAGACACCACTGAAATACAAAGAATTATTAGAGAATACTATGAAAAATTATATGCTAAAAAACCGAATAACCTAGAAGAAATGGACAACTCTCTAGAAAAATACAACCTTCCAAGGTTGACCTAAAGAAACAGAAAATCTGAACAGACTAATTACCAGCAATGGAATTGAATTGTCATTCAAAAAACTACCTAAGAACAAAACTCCCAGACCAGATGGATTCACTGCTGAATTTTATCAGACATTTAGAGAAGACATAATACCCATTCTCCTTAAAGTTTTCAAAAAATTGAAGAGGGAATACTTCCAAACTCATTCTATGAAGCCAGCATCACTCTAATACCAAAACCAGGCAGAGACACCACAAAAAATCAAAACAAAACTACAGACCAATATCCCTGATGAACATAGATGCAAAAATACTCAACAAAATATTAGCAAACCAAATTCAAAAATACATCAAGAGGATCATACACCATGATCAAGTGGGATTCATCCCAGGGATGCAAGGATGGTACATTAAAAAATCCATCATCATCATCCACCACATCAACAAAAAGAAGAACAAAAACCACATGATCATCTCCATAGATGCTGAAAAGCATTCGACAAAATTCAACATCCATTCATGATAAAAACTCTCAACAAAATGGGTATAGAGGGCAAGTTCCTCAACATAATAAAGGCCATATATGAGAAACCCACAGCCAACATCATACTTAATGGTGAGAAGCTGAAAGCTTTTCCTCTAAGATCAGGAACAAGACAAGGATACCAACTCTCCCCGCTTTTATTCAACATAGTACTGGATGTCCTAGCCACGGCAATCAGACAACACAAAGAAATAAAGGCATCCAGATTGGTAAGGAAGAAGTCAAATTGTCACTGTTTGCAGGTGACACGATATTGTCAATAAAAAATCCTAAAGAATCCACTCCAAAACTACTGGATCAAATATTTGAATTCAGGAACGTTGCAGGATACAAAATTAATATGCAGAAATATGTTGCATTCCTATACACTAACGATGAACTAGCAGAAAGAGAAATCAGGAAAACAATTCCATTCACAATTGCATCAAAAAGAATAAAATACCTAGGAATAAACCTAACAAAGGAAGTGAAAGATCTATACCCTGAACACTACAAGACACTCATGAGAGAAATTAAAGAAGATGCTAATAAATGGAAACACATCCCGTGCTCATGGATAGGAAGAATTAATATTGTCAAAATGGCCATCCTGCCTAAAGCAATCTAGAGATTCAGTGCAATCCCTATCAGAATGCCAGCAGCATTCTTCAACGAGCTGGAACAAATAGTTCTAAAATTCATGTGGAACCACAAAAGACCTGAAATAGCCAAAGCAATCCTGAGAAGAAAGAATAAAGCAGGGGGGTATTGCACTCCCCGACTTCAAGCTCTATTACAAAGTCACAGTAATCAAGACAGTTTGGTACTGGCACAAGAACAGACCCATAGACCAATGGAACAGACTAGAGAGCCCAGGTATAAACCTAAGCATATATGGTCATTTAATATAAGATAAAGGAGCCATGGACATACAATGTGGAAATGACAGCCTCTTCAACAGCTGATGTTGGCAAAATTGGACAGCTACATGCAAGAGAATGAAACTGAATTATTGTCTAACCCCATACACAAAAGTAAACTCGAAATGGATCAAAGACCTCAATGTAACTCATGAAACCATAAAACTCTTAGAACACAACATAGGGAAAAATCTCCTGAATATAAACACGAGCAACTTTTTCCTGAACGCATCTCATCAGGCAAGGGAAACAATAGTAAAAATGAATAAATGGGACTACATCATGCTAAAAAGCTTCTGTACAGCAAAGAACACTGTCAGCAGAACAAAAAGGCCTCTTACAGTATGGGAGAATATATTTGTAAATGACATATCTGACAAGTTGTTAACATCCAAAATATATATAAAGAACTCATACGCCTCAAAAACCAAAAAGCAAATAACCCAATTAAAAAATGGGTGGGGGATATGAACAGACAGTTCTCCAAAGAAGAAATTCAGATGACCAACAGGTGCATGAAAAGATGCTCCACATTGCTAATTATCAGGGAAATGCATAGTAAAACCACAATGAGATATCACCGCACACCAGTTAGGATGGCCAGCATCAAAAAGACTAAGAACAAAAAATGCTGGTGAGGATACGGAGAAAGGGGAACCCTCTTACACTGCTAGTGGGAAAGTAAACCAGTTCAACCATTGTGGAAAGCAATATGGAGGTTCCTCAAAAATCTAAAAATAGAAATACCATTTGACCCAAGAATTCCACTCCTTCCACTCTTAGGAATTTACCCAAAGAAAACAAGTTCTCAGATTCAAAAAGACCTGTGCACTCCTATGTTTATCACAGCACTGTTTACAAATAGCCATGAAATGGAAGCAACCTAAGTGTCCATCAGTAGATGAATGGATAAAGAAGATGTGGTACATATACGCAATGGAATACTATTCAGGCATAAGAAAGAAACAAATCCTACCATTTGCAACAACATGGATGGGGCTATAGGGTATTATGCTCAGTGAAATAAGCCAGGCAGAGAAAGACAAGTACCAAATGATTTCCCTCATTTGTGGAGTATAACAATGAAGCATAACTGAAGGAACAAAACAGCAGCAGATTCACAAACTCCAAGAAGGGTCTAGTGGTTACCAAAGGGGAGGGCTGGTGGGGAAGGAGTGAGAAGGGGATTGAGGGGTATTCTGATTGGTACACATGGTGTGGGGAGATCATGGGGAAGACAGTGCAGCACAGAGAAGGTAAATAGTGACTCTGTGGCATCTTACTACACTGATGGGCTGTGACTGCAATGGGGTATGGAGGGGGGACTCGATAATATGGGTTACTGTAGTAACGACATTTTTTTCATGTGAAACCTTTGTAAGAGTGTATATCAATAATACCTTAATAAAAAAATTGTAAAAAATAAAGAGTAAGAAAATAAAAACTAACTACAAATGAAGAGTTTTGAAGGATAGGGATTTATAGCAATATTATTTACAATAGCCAAAAGGTAGAAGCAGCCCAAGTGTTCCATTGATAAATGAATGGACAAAATATGATCTATATATCAATGGAATATTATTTGGTCTTAAAAAGGAAGGCAGTCTTGTCATATACAGCACAGATGAACCTTGACTCCATTGTGCTAACTTAATTAAGCCAGTCACAAAATGACAAATATTGTTAAATTCTACTTAAGAGATACTTAGAGTATGCACATTCATAGAGAGAAAGTAGCATGGTGGTTGGCAGGGCTGTGGATAGTGGGGAATAATAAGTTATTTAATGTTTATAGATGGACTTTCAGCTTTGCAAGATGAGAAAAGTTCTGGAGATGGATGATAGTACAAACAGTGTTAGTGGTGCACTTTAAAAATGGTTAAAATGGTAAATTTTACATACATTTTAACACAATTAAAATAAGGGAAAATACTGTCAATAACCACCTGCCAAAATTTTGAAATTAAAAATACAACTTTTCAAAAACTAACTCAAGAAGAAACACAAAGCTCAAATGGTTATATAACCAACTGTAACATAAGTTTAAATACTTTAATTCTTCTCTCGAAGAAAATAACCCTTAATAGTTTTACATATGAGTTCATCCCAACTTTTAAAGAAGAGAGCTTCCCAGTTTGTCTTCTTTTCCAGAAAATAAAAAAAGAGGGAATATATGAAGCTCTTTCTATGAAGCTAGATGCCAAACCCAAGCGGAGATAGCATAAGAAAATTATAGGTCTATTTCATTCATGAACTAGATTACCATTTTAATAATAGAAAAATTCTTCATTGTTTTGTTTGTGCTTTTACTCTTGAATTCTCTTTTGTTTGATACTGTTTTGTTGCTTTCTTTTTTACATTTTTCTCACAGCTTTTCCTATTTCATTTTAATATTTCTGTGTCACTTTGAGTCTTATAAACTGCATATTGCTGTGCCTTATCTCACAATTTTTTTCTGTTCTACTCAGTTAATTCAATTAGTTAACATTTATTGTAACTTGTACATGTTTGGTATTACTCCTGAAAGTGTTTTTGTGTTTCGTGCTTAGCATACATTTTGCTTAGTTTAATTTATTTTACATTTGTTGTTGACTTTTTTTGTTGTCCTATTTCCTCTGGTGATTTGGAAGTTCATAGGCTTTACCCATATATCTTGAGCAAATGTATTTTAAGCCTACATTTCTTTATGAATATCAAAAATTAGTTGTGTTAATTACTAGAGGTTGCCCCTTCACCCTACATACACAGTTGATCTTAGCATACTGTGCTTAAGCATATTTTACTTCTTCACCTAAGATTTTGTTGTAATAACATGGGGTATTATTCCTAAATCATTAATTTTTAAAGTTATATTTATTCAAAGAATCCTTTATTATATTAAACTGAACCTCTGTATTAGTAACAACTGTTTATGCTTAACTTAGTTTTACTGGTATATTACTTACCATTATTTTTTATATATAAGCTTTTTTTAGGTCTTTGTTCTGAATCATTTTTTGTTTAGCTGAACTACTTTAGCTGTTACACACACACACACACACAAGTGAATGGGTGTGCTACTTTTCAAATAAGCATAATCTAGTGATTTCTTTCTTTAACTCACATCTGTGAATAATAAATTGGCTACAAAAATTTTTTTAATCTCAGAATTTTGTAAACATGGCTGCCCTGGCTTTTAGCATTTACTTTTATGGATGAAATGATTGGCAGCCTAAATATCCTCTTAACTAAAATTAAGTGAAAATACCTCCTTATTTGGAGCTTTTAAACTTTTATTTTTGAAATTCAGCTATTTTACTGGAGAGTTCTATATGCTCTTTTCCCTCCACCCCTAAGTATTCTGCTCTAGTACTTCTCAGAGCCCATTTTACATATGAGGACTCAAGATGGTATTCACATTAGGAAGTTTTCTTCTTTTCCTTCTCCTCCTTCATTCCTCCCTTAAATTAATTTTTCCCACTTAATATTCCTTGCTTTTTCTTGTTCTGGAAATCCTATTTTACAGATATTGAATGTCCTGGTCATCTTGTCTCTAATCCCTTTCCCACGATTTCTGTATCTTCATATTCACTATACATTATTAGGACATTTCTTAAATTTGGCTTTTCAAACAACAAATTTGTTGTATTTTCTACTTATAACCTATATTTGGTTATTTTGGCAGTGTTGTTTTTCCTTTTTCCCCTTCTCCAAACACATGTATTCTCTATTCTTTTTTTCAGAGTAGCTCTCTCCTATTTTAAACTGCTGTTCCTCGTTGGTCTCAATAGAAATACTATTTATAATTTTTCTTCAAGTTCAAATATTTTTTCCTCAATTCTGTTTTAGTTTGGGTCATTAGTTGTGATTACATTATTGTTTCTCTTCAGTTTATCTGGACAGGTTTTTTCCATCATTCTTGTGCTAGGTAATTCTGAGGGTCATAGGTAGGACACAGATGGGCTCCTTAGAGTGCATGGGCTGGGAGAAGATGCTTAGAGAGAGAGGAAGAGCTAATGTAGTTGCCCAGCAGTGGGGTGTATTGTCTAGACTAATGAGAAGAAGAGCCTTTTTTTGTTCATTACCTATAGCAGTTCTGCCAGACTTCTTTCGTTGTGTGACACACTGAAATAGCTGAAACATAAATAAAGAGGGATTAATTATTTTATATTTTAGGTAGAATATAATAGATTATGTAATCTGGTGCTTTTTAATTTCAGTTTGGGGCTCACTTGTAATGAAGTTCAGTGTGGCGTTGGCAGGTTATACACCCTAAGTTTTAAGCAAAGAACTCCAAATACTGTCAGTCTCCTTATGAGCACATTAGTTAGTTAATGATGGTTACCAGCAAGCACCTTTGACTGAAAAAGTAATTCTCTGTTGAAATTGAGCTCTTTTATACCAAGCACCAAGCTTTACAAAATACCCAAGGAACCTTAATGTAAAAAATTGCTTGTTTTCTGAAATATTCCTAGGTTTTTTTCCAATACCTTTTTTTCTTTCAAACTGCTAATCTTTGTGCTAGTTATCTCAGAGGAGAGGTTCCCAAGACCCACAAACTGGTTTTTCATTCAGTCCTTAATATATTTTTTTTTTTCAAAAGTACAGGCTATAGTGTTTACCTTAGTTGGCTATATATTTCATGTTCCTATCTTGTTAATTTTTTAACCTCCCTTTTCCCTTTTGGTTAGAAATAAAGACAGAAGAGATTATAACTTAGATTAAAAGCGAAATAAGTGAGAAAATTTAATTTTCTATCTTTTGTTTTTGAGAACTACATGATTACATTGGAAGCTAAAAACCCTCTGCATGTAGAGCTCTAGTATAAGAGAAACATTGTGTAAAAAAAGGAAGACCTTTCTAGCCATCCTGGAGCTTTACATCTCCTTAAAGAGATAAAACATAAACGTATAGGGGGTAAACTCGAAATGACTCAAAGACTTAAATGTAAGTCATGAAACCATAAAACTCTTAGAAGAAAATATAGGCAAAACTCTCTTGAATATAAACATGAACAACTTCTTCATGAACATATCTCCACGCCCAAGGGAAACAAAAGCAAAAATGAACAAGTAGGACTATATCAAACTAAAAGGCTTCTGTACAGCAAAGGACACCATCAGTGGAACAAAAAGGCATCCTACAGTATGGGAGAATATATTCATATGTGACATATCCAATAAGGAGTTGACATCCAAAATATACAAAGAGCTCATGCACCTCAACAAACAAAAGGCAAATAAGCCAATTAAAAAATGGGCAGTGGATCTGAACAGACACTTCTCCAAAGAAGAAATTCAGATGGCCAAGAGGCACCTGAAAAGATGCTCCACATCACTAATCATCAGAGAAATGCAAATTAAAACCACAACGAGTTATCACCTCACACCAGTGAGGATGGCCATCATCCAAAAGACAAACAACAACAAATGTTGGCAAGGATGTGGAGAAAGGGGAACCCTCCTACACTGCTGGTGGGAATGTAAATTAGTTCAACCATTGTGGAAAGCAGTATGGAGGTTCCTCAAAAAACTGAAAATAAAAATACCACTTGACCCGGAATTCCACTCCTAGGAATTTACCCTAAGAATGCAGCAGCCCAGTTTGAAAAAGACATATGCACCCCTATGTTTATCGCAGCGCTATCTACAATAGCCAAGAAATGGAAGCAACCTAAAGTGTCCATCAGTAGATGAATGGATAAAGAAGATGTGGTACATATACACAATGAAATATTATTCAGCCATAAGAAGAAAACAAATTCTGCCATTTGCAACAACATGGATGGAGCTAGAGGGTATTATGCTCAGTGAAATAAGCCAGGCAGAGAAAGACAAGTACCAAATGATTTCACTCATGTGTGGAGTGTAAGAACAAAGCAAAAACTGAAGGAACAAAACAGCAGCAGACTCACAGAACCCAAGAATGGACTAACAGTTACCAAAGGGAAAGGGACTGGGGTTGATGGGTTGGAAGGGAGGGATAAGGGGAATAAGGGGCATTACGATTAGCACATATAATGTAGGGGGAGGCACGGGGAAGGCAGTATAGCATAGAGAAGGCAAGTAGTGACCCTATAAGCATCTTACTACACTGATGGACAGTGACTGTAATGGGGTATGTGGTGGGGACTTGATAATGGGGGAGAATCTAGTAACCACAATGTTGCTCATGTAATTGTATGTTAATGATACCCCCCCCCCCCAAAAAAGTCACATTCCTCAGTCAGGCTGGAAAAAAAAAAAGAATGAAGATACCACTAGACAACAATAACAGAATTTCCTTCTCTGCAGTGAGAAAACCATCCAGACAAAAAGAGGCCCCAAGCAAAAAGAATGTGGGATTGGTACAGAAGTGGAAAAATGAACTGCCTAAAATAGGATCAGTTGAACAAGGATGGGAAGAAAGGCCATACAGCCTTAAAAAACAAAAGATATACTTAGAGAACAACTCTTACTTTAAAATCACCAAGTGCCTAGACTCAAAGGAGAAGCATTAAAGAAGCTGTAATGTCTGATATTGGCTAAAACTGTGCTGTGATACCATGCAAAAAACAAAACCTCCGAATTCTTCAAATTTATCTTGCAGTTTGAACAAGAACACCTACAAGCTCCTTCTCCAGAAAAAAATGACTAGTGTTTTTATTCTTAGGCACTACAGTGTGTGCCTTGGGTTAAATTGAAACCCAAGAACACAAGCTCTGTGTCACTAGCAATGATATCTGATTTGGTTCTTCATTTTGTTTCTTGCTACATATGGCCAATTCTGCAAGAGCAGGTGTCATTTCTTGAATGCCATTAAGGGCAGGCAGATTAAGGTAAAAACAGGTTCTCTCAGCTGCCACACAAAACCATAAAAGTCCCCTAAGACAAGTTTGCAGTTAATGTAACAATATGAATTTTAAGTCCTGATACCCAAATTTCAGAGTCCTTGGCAAAGGGAGATTTCATGTACCTAAATAATATGTGATGTGTGACTGTTTTTGGAAATTAGAACCTGGCTGTAGAGCATATAAATAAAAGGTAGTAATTCTCAAAAAAAGAAAAAAATATATACGGGGGGGGGGGAACAGAGTTTAGATAGCTTATGACAAGTTTTATTTTACAGAATACTTGTATAGACAGTGCTTTTTTTTTTTGCATGTGACAGAAAACATAAGGCAATGGACATTTATTTAAAAGGAAGTAGTGATACGTGAATTCTGGTAATGAGAAAACTGGAAACCAAAGTTTCATCATGGCAGCAAGTACCAGTCTGTTTGCCACCACTTACTCAGTGCCTGCCACTGTCCCTGGTAGGTGGTAGGCTCTCAGTTATTGTATGTTGAATAAGAAAATGTGTTTTTGTTGAGCAAATTGAAGAGTGCCATGAAGGAGGTATTTATTTGGGAAGAGGTGAAATGCAAAAAGGCTTGAGACAATATTAGGAGATACAAGTAGTGACCTCTATCTCCTATTACAATAACAACCAGACTGGAGCTATGAGAATGAGCAGGAAGTTCAGAGAGAGAAAGACAGATACCATGTTATTTCCCTTATGTGTGGAATCTAAAGACCAAAGTAAAGGAACAAAACTGAAATAGACTCAATAAACACAGAGAAAAGACTGCTGGTTGCTATAGAAGGGGGAGTGGGAGATGGGTGAAATGAGCTAAGGGGGAAAAATGTAGTGATAATATTTGATACCTTCATGTGGTTGATGGTTACGTAAGTGTGTATACACACATCAAGCTGTACACTGACATTTCTACTTTTTATTGGATGTACCTCAATATAAAAAATTTTTTTAATTAAAAAAATTGAATGAGTGGGAAGTTCTATAAGGCTGCTAATAGTAGGTTGGAGTCAAATTATAATTTGCTTTGATTGCTGGACTTAGGATTTGGAATTTGTTTTGTAAACAGAGTGGAATTTTTCTGAACAGATAGTGGCATTGTCAAAGCAGTATTTTAGGAATACAGTCTGAAGACACAGTGCAGGTTGCAGTGAGGAAGAAACTGGAGACCAGCTTTGAGACCAGTTGTGATGTTGGATAAGAATTCTTTGGAAAGTAGTCATGTCCAATAAAATTATTAACAATTCTTTATATGTAATATATTACATAAAGGTGCTTTTTAAGCCCTAGTAATTGAACATGATGACATGGCTATCTTTTTCAATATTTAATTTTTCCATGGCATTTTGCTGTTGATCTTTATGGCTTTTCTGTGAGATCATGGTAAAAATTTTGAATACATTTGTTCTTCCCTTATTAGCCTTTTGTTAATGTCAAGCATAGCACATGAGACATTTCTTGTTGCTATGCAACTGCTAGATTCAATATTTAATATTAATAAAACTAAGTCATATTAAATTCAGTTCACAGAGGGTAGCAAAATAGGACCTTGCAGTGTCCAGTCAGTAATACTTACAAGGTTTAATATTTTGTTGCAGATATGAGCAAAAGAGGGGTAACTTGTTTACAATTACTGTTTTGATCAAAATTAGTTGCAGTTAAGTCTTTTCATTTATGGCCAGATTTTTCCTTGTTTGATTCCTTTTGATCTTTCCCTTTCACTGCTTTTTGATCTGTGATTCGGTTTCTGTAGTGTCTGCGTTATTGGTGTTCTTTTTTTATTTTCTTATTCTTTCCGATTTATTATCATAATTTAAAAATTTTTATCTCCCAAAGTTTTTATTTGCTCTTTTCATTCTCAGTATTATTTCTTGCTAATTTTTCCTTTTCAAGAATTTAGGCTTAGTATGGAAGTTTGGAATTTGTTATAATTTCATGTAAACCCAGATGAAAGCATATTAGATATGCTCTTTGGGATAAGAGCCACTTGCAATCCCCTTTTGCTGTTTGCAGTGTGTACTTGGTACTTCCAAGATATTGAAATGTTTCCATTAATATTTGTGAAATCAGTTCCTTTCTGGGGGTAGGAAGACTTTAGAGGCAGGCTATGGGGTTTATTAAAAAAAAAAAAAAGACAGTGTTGAGAATACCTAGTTTGCAAGCCCAAGATGGACAGTATCTGGCAATTCTTTCTCATTCTCTTACCTCACCTCGCCACCCTCAAAATCCCCAGCCAAACCTTCTCTCTTTCCTAGTGTGGGGAAGGGAGGCCATGGTAATTTAGTGGAAAACGTTTTAATTATAGTAGGTAAATAATAAACAGGCATAGATACCTCGCATTTTCTTGAGTGGGTAGTTAGAATTTGCTCATGTCCTTGGAATAATTTGATGAGAACTAAAGAAATCTGAGAAACAATTGTTCCTTAAGAATAAATGAAAACTCTAGAATCTAGTAATCTAGGAAGTAGTGTAGAAAAATCAACTTTCTATAATGTAGAACACAAACTCTACAGATTACTCTATTGAAAATGATGGCTTAATACTATGAACAAAGAAATCCCTTACATTACAATGTTATTTTTATAACCAGATAAAATACATTTCTAAGGACCATCTTTGCTACCCCTCTTACGTTCCAAACCCTTTATGGTGATTTTAATTGTGGTAAGAAAATTTGACCTGTATGTGGGCCTCATGTATACACCTGGCTGTAGTATTTTAAGCTAGTGTTTCTTCCCTTTTTAACAGAAGAGTACTTTTTAACAATTAAAACAAAACCCTTAAGTGCTATTAGGTTATGTGACAAAATATGCCCTTAATTACTAGAAATTCAGTAATACTTTTTGTATTTTCTTAATTGCAATAACATTTCTGTGCATTTGAAAAGTAAGTACATGGAATGCACAAGACATTAATTCTTTCTAAAGATTATAGTAAAGTACATATGGAGTCATAGACCTCTTGTAACTGAGCTCCCTGTGAAGTCTGTAGTTGGGGAACCACTGCTCTAATCCATTATTTCTGTTACGTTGTATAAAGGTACAGTCTGATCCCCTTCTTCTTTTTCCTCCTTATTCTCATAATAACCCATAGAAAACAGCAAGATGTCAGTGATGTTTGTTTTTTGTTGAGCTGATAGCAATATTTGAAGGTAATACATCAAAATTTTTTTGTTTTTCATTTCTCCTTTATACTGGTGGAAGGTGAAGTGATAATCATGTATGTACAGATGTACATGACTCTTCTTTCTCTTTTTATTTTGTATGTATAATGAATGTGTCATATCTTCATAAAGGAATCAGCAAGTAGTTATTATGGTAGTGTGAAATAATTACAGAAGTCTTTTAAAATATTATGTTAAAACTTTTTTCTTTACTGATGTAAGTATTCTCAGTGAGCCTTTTCCTTCAAAAACTGTTAGCTTGATAAATCTGTCATCTCGGTTGATATTTGGAATGTTGTGGAAATTATGAGGCAGTTTGACTCCTTGGTAAAGGTGTCACTAAAGTGGAGTTTGAAAGTCTATGTAAAGAGGTATTTGGAATTTTGTAAGATGGTAAGAGAACCCTTGAATTTCCATTCCTTCATTGGTTATTTCTAGTGTCTGTTTTCTTTGTTCGTAAATGTGCTCTGAGTTTGTATTGAGAGTTAATCATGGAAAAAAATGCAAATACTTCTTTTAGATTTGTAATTGACACTCTCTCCTCAGCATCCCTTCAATAATAATCTATAGATCCTTGAAAACTGGAAGAAAACACCATTGTTTTTTCATGCAACAGATTAATATTACCATAGGGAGTATTACGGTAATAATGGATTTTTTTCATCCTTTCAGGGTTTGAAAGTATTCTTGAAGGGCTGTTTGGACCTGCATTATTAAAAGATCTCAGTTTATTTAAAGGTACTCAAAATTTTTTTTTAATATTTCAGATTTGTGTTGATGACTTTTATGAAACATTGGTGAATTAAGCCTCAGGCTCCTTTTCATTCACGGTTTTATGAGTTAAAGCTTTATGCATGCAAGCACCTTTTTGTGTTTAGTTGATAATGCAAATATGTGTATGACTAATGTGTATTAACTAGTCAGCAGTTATTAAGAATTTTAAGACAACCTGTCTACTACTTAGTGAGGGCTTTTTGTGGTCATTGTTAAATAATATTTTTGAAGTTCTCAGTTTCCTGAAGAATTCTCTTTTGTGACTATTAATTTGTTTTTCCTTCTATTTTGCAGACTGTGAACCGGAAAGCATTTCTGATTGGACTTTCGATGAAAATTGTCTGTTTTGTTGCTTGAGAAGAGATAAAGTAAAGGTAACCAAGAAACTTGTGAAATTTAGCTAGTGTGGTATTTTATAGTTCTTATTTTTTCAAATGATTACTTTGTTGTTGTAGGAAAAGGAAGGTATGATTCCATATTTATTTATAAAGGATTTGTAACTCAGTTTTGCAATTTAGACTGTTTCTAGTCTGTTGATTAGCCTATTGAGAAATCTGCATCCCACCATGCATTGCTTTATTTATATAGTTCACTGGGCAGAATAATTAACTAGGTCTCAAACTGTTGTGTTTATTTTAAATATGAAATGTATGGTAATTCAAGTAATGGGAGTCATTTGTACAAAAAGAACAGTAATATGGGTCTGGATCAAGTTACTAATTCATGTAGATTTATGATGGACTATGGTTTATACTTTAGTATAACATATTTCTTCATAATATTTGAGCATATATGCTGTTTATATTCAGCTGTAGAAATTGGCTAGACTTTTGGGTCTCTATGCTTTGTGTCAAACGTAAATAGAATTTTGATTTAGAAATACTACTTAAGTTGCTGGACACATGAATAATGGTTTACTGTCTTGTGTTTGTTTTAGTGGTAAGTCTGTTCCCTATTATAAAGCTTTGGAAATACTTTGAATTCCTTCCTCTCCCTTGTACACTTCTAACTTCAAATCACTGACCAGGTTCTATCAGTTCTTTCCTCATACTGAATTTCATTCTTTTTCTTTCCACAATCATCACTTTCAACTGTAGTTAGATAGTTAGCATTATTTCTGGATGACGGAAATAACATAATGGGTCTCTCTCAGTTTTTTTCAATCTTTTCAGCAGTCTATAACTACTACAAGGTTAAACTCCTTCCCCCTGAAAGAATGTGGAAATGTTAGCCTGTACACAGCCTCCATTGACTTTCTCATTGTCTTCTGGATTCACTATCTAATGCTCATTGCTTCTGTGCCGTCCACAGATCAGTCCACTTCTCTTTCTAAAGCTGCCCTATTAGTCTTCTATACATATTTCTTTCAGTTTAACTGATCTGATCATTTGTATTAAACAATATGCTTTTACTCTTTGGACTACAGCACTCCATGCCCATTGTTCTCTGTGGCTTGATATTCCTTTGCTTTTATTCTTAGCTTAAGCCCTTCCCATCCTATGAGTGACTGCCTGCCTACCTGGCTTGCTTTCATTCTTCTTTCTTTCTGTTTGCTCTTACTGCTGTTAAAACTTCATACTGTTTTGGTAAGTATTTATGAATTAATATTCTTCCTTATTTTGTTCAGCCTTTTCTGTGCTTGAATTTTGTGTTCTGACTACATTGTCAGCTTCTAAAGACTATGAACCATGTCATACGCTTCTTTGTACCCTTGCATGTAGCCACTGCACCACTGTTTATGATCACTGGCAAGTTGCTTTAAAATCTGATCACCAGTTCAAGAGCTTCTTAATGTTCTTCCTTTGTAGCATCTTTTATTTTTGCTGACTACAGAAAAAAATTATTGCTGTGACTATCCAACATGGTCTGTTTTCATCAAATTAATGAGGAGAGTGTTTTGAAATTTAATGTGACTTTAAAAAGAGGCACCAGAAAATTAAGCAACTACCAGTGAAGTTGAAGTTCATTTTAAACTGTGTGTGTGTCTGTGTGTTGGCATGTTGTGACTATTTATTGAGCAAGTCCTTTAATAGATATTTTGGTGGAATAAAACGAGCAACTATTATTTACCTTCTTTCAGGATAGGGTTGGGAGGGAAGCCCTTCTATGTTCAGTAATTAAGTACAATATATTCTTGTAATATGATTGAATGTTCCTTTTCTATGTGAGGGTAAAATATCATATGAATGTTTTTAGAAAAAAATGCAGAAAAATAGCAAGGCGTGGAACCATGTAGCACTTAAAACATTTGTCCTTACTGTTTGTAGTTCTACAGTTTTTAGTTGGTTTTCTCATTAGAAAGAATATTTCCATTTGACAACTCAGCTTCACTGTCTGTCTTTGGCATTTATTTTTTTCAGAGACAACCATACATCTATAATGAAACATAGGAAAAGAAAGAGCCTAGAAAATGTAAATTTTCAAGTATATATCTTTGTGTTAGATTTAAAGTGGTTGTGCTGGAATCTTTGCAGGCACTTGGAGCATCTCTGAGAAAGACGAGACTGTGAAAACTAAATATATCCACTGGTTTGAGTTTTGCACTTTAGGGCTGGCTTAAGATTCCAAAAAAGAAGGAACTTGTCTGGAGAATATGGTAATAGCCAATAGGTTTCAGCATAGAACATGCTTTTAGAATCTTGATTTTGAGATTGGCATGGTGAGATAATCTAGAAAATGTTTGCAAAAACTGTTAGAAGTAATGCATCTGATATTTGGAAAGAGAGGGAGATCACAAATATTTTTTAGTTAATTGGATTTTCAGTGGATACTGAAGCTGTTAGAATACACTACCTAAATTTATGCTTTAAAATACATAAGTGAAAAATATGAAGTGGCCTCTTTAGAAAATAAAGAGGGATTCACCTAAAGATTAGCAAAATAATCTTTGATCCATACTTCAGGATCCTACAGCACTTAGAAAATATAATTTGTAAGGGAAAGGCAACTAACATTTTTGAGCAGCTACTGTGTGCTGGTTACTTTTAGTTGTTCTCATTTAATTCTCCCAAGAACCCAGTAAAGTTAACTAAAGGCATCCCAGTTTTACAAATAAGGAAATGAGAAGGCTCAGAGAGAAGTTTTGGGCAGTCACATAGCTGGGATTTGATCGATGTTTTTAGAGTACATGAATTTTTATAACAAACCTAGGAACAGGAACACAGAAAGTGGAGAGCAAGGGTTAAGTGGGACTTGGAATTAATCAGTTTGAAAGAGGGAGAGAATAAGAGTTTAAATGGGCATAGCCAGTCTCAGCTGTGCTAGGAATCTTAGAGAGTGACTGCCTGCCTGTCTGATGCTTGCTTGCATTCTTTCCTTCCTTCCTTTTTCTGTTTGTTGGGCACATAGTAGGCTCTCTGTAAAACATTTACTAAATGAGTAAGAAGTGAGGAAGCTTAATAAACTTGGAGAATTATAATGTTAATAGCTGTTTTGAGTGCTTACATGTACCAGGCGTATAAACACAGCTCTCTGTGTATTACTCACTCATGAGGCTTTTACACTTTCTTTAGGTTCTTTTTGAAATAATTGTAGACATAAAACACTTGCAAAAACAATGCAGAGGATTCCTGTATACCCTTTACCCAGATTCCTCAAATGTTAACATATTATGTAACTACAATACAATTATAAAAGTCAGGAAATTAACATTGAAATAATACTATTTAATCTGTAAACCTTTCAGAATTTGCCAGTTATCACAATAATGTCACTCTTTCTGGTCCAGCATCCAATTTAAGGTCATACTTTTTTTAGTCGTAAGGTCTCCTTAGTTTCCTTTATTCAGGAATAGGTCTGTTTTTCTTTGCCTTTCATAACACGGAAATTTATTTGTAGGATGCCCCTCAATTTAAGTTTGTCTTATGTTTATTCATGATTGAATTCAAGTTAGGCACTTCTGGCAGGAATTCCACAGAACTGGTGCCTGTCATTCTCAGAGCACCACATCAGGAAGCACATGGTGATGTTTACTTTGCTGAGTTAAGGTGGCATCTGCCAGTTTTCTCTATTGTATTTCTGTTATTTTCCCTTTCCTACATAATAGGTGTCTTGTGGAGAGGCACTTTGAGGTTAACCGTTTTCTCATCATACTAATTTCTCTCATAGGCTAATTTTAGCATCCATTGATGGATGAATCTTGCTTGAAAAATTTGCAGTGGTTACCAAATGATTTCTGTGTTTCTTGTTACTTCTGCCTCTATTAGAATTCTGCTTTAAGGCATAGTGTCCCTTCTCCTCCATTCATACATTTATTTGTTTACCTGTCAGAATGGATTTTAATTTAATTCTGTGGATTATAATTCATTACAATCACTGTTTATGTTATAGTTCAAATTGTTTTGGATTTGGCCACTTTTCAAGTTGGCTCCTCATCTTTTTTGTCATGTTCCTTTTTTTAAAAGCATTTATTTACTTTTTGGCACCAAAAAATGTTCCAAGTTTCCCCTGTCCCAATCCTCAATTCTCCAAAAACCTTAGTGTTTTTTTTTTTTTTTTTTTTTTGGAGAATTGTCTAAGAAAGCAAGGCCTGGCACTAGGTGTATTCATTGGTACTAGAGTATTGTTTCTTCTTGGCCTCTTCAGTTGTCTGAGCTAGGAAATATGTATGTTTACTTTTAAATATACATACATCTCTATTTTTTTTTACTATATTAAAAGCCATCTTTGAGGTTCTTACTAAGTGCACGATTGTGTGGATAGTATGAAGAGCTGATCCAGTAATAGAGTGTACTGGAGAGGTGGGAAGAATGAAAAATTGTCTTCATTATTTAATATTCCTAAAAATACATTAATTCTAAGTGATGAATTGAGCTGTGGTATGGCTGAGGTAGAGTAGAGATAGCTGTTGTAGAGAGCATGTATGCTTTTAGGTCTATTGTAAGACTGTTAGTAAGTTACGTAACTGACTAGAAAATCAGGAGAATGTTTTAAGTGGAATTTAGGGCTTGAGCTGCCTTTTTAAAGAATACATAGGACTGGGTAGGCAGAGATAAGAGATGCACATCCTGGGTGGAGCAGAGTATTATTCTGGAAGTAACCAGTTATAAGATTGGAGCCAGTTGATACAGATATCCTTCAATGCCCAGCTAGCTCAGGAATCATGTAACTAGATCCTTTTCATGTTTATCGTTAGTCAGTTACGTTGTGTTTACTCTGAACATTTCATAATTTCTTCTGTTTCATGAGTATGCAGTAATTAAAAAGTTTAGATATATTCTAACAATTTAATTTTTGGTACTCTAGCACATTAAAGATTTATAGTAAGAGAAGGTGTTATACTTACTGTTTTCTCATATTCTGTATTCTACAACATGTATTTTTTTGACATTTCTTTTTTTTATTATTAAACTTATCATTGATATACACTCTTATGATGGGTTATCATTGATATACACTCTTATGATGGGTTTCACATGAAAAACAATGTGGTTACTACATTCATCCATATTATCGAGTACCCCCCCATACCCCATTGCAGTCACTGTCCCATCAGTGTAGTAAAAGTAGTCACTACTTGTCTTCTCTGTGCTACACTGTCTTCCCCATGATCTCCCCCACACCATGTGTACCAATCATAATACCCCTCAATCCCCTTCTCCCTCCCTCCCCACCCGCCCTTCCCCACCCCTCCCCTTTGGTAACCGCTAGTCCCTTCTTGGAGTCTGTGAGTCTGCTGCTGTTTTGTTCCTTCAGTTTTGCTTCATTGTTATACTCCACAAATGAGGGAAATCATTTGGTACTTGTCTTTCTCTGCCTGGCTTATTTCACTGAGCATAATACCCTCTAGCTCCATCCATGTTGTTGCAAATGATAGGATTTGTTTCTTTCTTATGGCTGAATAATATTCCGTTGTGTATACGTACCACATCTTCTTTATTCATTCATCTACTGATGGACACTTAGGTTGCTTCCATTTCATGGCTATTGTAAATAGTGCTGCAATGAACATATGGGTGCATATGTCTTTTTGAATCTGAGAACTTGTTTTCTTTGGGTAAATTCCTAGGAGTGGAATTCCGGGTCAAATGGTATTTTTGTTTTTTGAGGAACCTCCATACTGCTTTCCACAATGGTTGAACTAGTTTACATTCCCACCAGCAGTCTACATGTATTTATGTTGACTATATTAGTTCAGGCATATTCAGTGCTGCTCGAAATGACTTGTCTGTCATCTTGTTCCAGAGAACAATAAATCAATACATACTCACAGTACCTATTTTATAAAAGGAAGAAAAATGCAGTTCCTGTCTATTAGGACTGAGGAAGAAGAAACAAACATGAGAAGATTAAAGGTTATTTGTTTCTGAAATTTAAATAGATTTAAGGTAGAGTTAAATGGGTACCACAAGTTAGTATATGATTGATTTAATTGCTCAGTTAATTGTACAACTCTAAATTGTGAGACCTAACTTTGTATTTCCAGAGGCCTTTTATATCAATTATTTTAAAAGATTAAATGCTCTGTCCACGTTACCATTATAAACAACAGGGTTTTTTCCTCCCAGTCTATGGATTCTGCCCTAAAAAGGCTTGGATAAACCATTAATTAGTGATTAACTCTGCTGTGTTCAATTTTGTGTTGTCAGAGTCAACCAGTAGACTATTCATTGGCAGATTTATTAAATGTCTGGTTCTGTGGTAGGTCAGAGAGTGTACCAAAGAAGTAAAAACCCCAATCCCTCCATGCTTATGAAATGTTGGTGAGATCGTGGGTGGCTAATGAAATTAAAATAAACTTAAATTGGGAAGATTTAAATCACCCATCCTGCATACTGAGAATATCTGATATAGGTACGAGACATTTACAGTAAAATCCCCTCCTTCATTCCCATGTAACATTTAAAAGGTAGTGGATAATACAAGAAAATTTAAGTACTACAGCAGTTTATAGGTACAGTGGATGGCACTGGAGTTGCTTAATCAAGGAGCTGGAACTCAGCCTGAACCTTAAAAGGGTCTGTGTTTTAGAGCAATTGATTTGATAGTCATTTTGGGGATGTATGGAGAGGAATTTATAGTGAGAAAATTATAGGAGACTCTTACAATAAACCAGAAAATGAGCCTTAAGTAGGGTTGTGGTTGTGAAGATGTATAAGAAAGGGATGTATCTAGAGAATCTGAAATAGGAAATTGTTAAAACTTAGTGATTATGTGAATATATTATTTTTTTTTTATTAAGGTATCATTGATATACAATCTTATGAAGGTTTCACATGGGCAACATTGTGGCTACAATATTTGTGACTATATTATTAAGGGAGAGAGAAATGATGCTGATATTAGACTTTTCAAGCTAGAATGACTTAGAGTGGTGAGTTAATAGAAGTTGAGAAGTGAGAAGGGGAAAGTACAGTGGCCTGTTTTTATTGTGAGGACAATGAGCTTATATTAGCTGAAAGCAGTTAGTAGTAAAACTGAACATTTAGTTGGAACTATTCAGGAGACAGGGAGAAGTTGAGTTGAAATCAGAAGTCTGATCTGAGTACATATTTGGAGGGTTTCTGAATACATGTGGTGGTGGTTGGAATATTTGAGCAGAGGAAGTCTTTGTTGAGGGGTGTAAAACACAAAATACTGAGAATTGCAAAAGACCTTCATTTTGAGAAAGAGGAAGTAGTAAAGATAGAGTGAGAATAAATGAGGTGCCCATCTTGGATCAGATGTCTTCTGGCCCCACACTGTGTGACAGGTAGGAGGAAGGGTTGTGTCTGTTACATGAATATGGAATCATGCCATTACCCCAAATGGTCCCTAAATGGGCAAGTAACTGCAAACGTACTACAGTGGGCATTGAGAGAATACCTCCTTAAGAACACTGGTTGTGGGAGCCAGACTGTAATAGGTCTGACAGGGTTAGTGAGTTAAGTGGGTGTTGTGGGAGTTAAGAAAACTGATATAGATTACTAGTTTGAAAAGTTGTTAGTGACAGGAATGATGACAAAAACAGGACCATAGGAAGAAATGGGTAGTTGGTTTTAAGTAAAGATTTTGGAGGGAGAAGGGGGATGTGTAGGTAATATTTGTATTCTTGGAAGAAAAGCTGGAGGAGAAGAAAAAATTGCAGGTATTAAAAGAAGGGACAGTTGAAGAAGGCAAGATTATAAAAGAACCAGCAAGAAACTGACATGTTACTGACAGTGATGGGAGATTCCCATTGAAATTAGAATACAGTCTTTATAACTGTAGGAGTTAACAGTTGGCAGGAAGTAAATGAGGCAGGGATGCTTAAGCGTAAGCACCCTGGCTAACTGACTTGCTCACACTCTGCAAAGGATGGTGAGGAACTCTCAGATGAAAAGGTAAAAGGTGGTGGTTTAAAAAGTAGTAAGGAAAAATAGGCTATAGTAACTGTGCTCCTCTCACTTGAATTGCTGCTTGGAGTTTTCTAATTATACTGGCAACAAAACAGATAGTTTCAAGAAAATTAGTAAGGTTGCCTTTTTACCATTTTTACATTTTTTTCTTAATTGAAATATTGACATATTTGTTTAGGTATACAACATAATGATTCAGTCTTTGTATATATTGCGAAATGATCACAAGAAGTCTGGTTTACGTGCATCACCATGCAGCTATGACTTTTTTTCTTGTGATGTGAATTTTTAAGAATTACTCTTGTAGCAGCTTTCACATTTGCACTACAGTATTATTAACTATAGTCACCATACTGTACGTTGCATCCCCAGAACTTACTTTATAACTGGAAGTTTGTACCTTTTGACCATCTTCACCCCTCCTTTACCTTTTGAGTTTGTTATTGTAGGTTCCACATATAAGTGAGATCATACGGTACTTGTCTTTCTCAGACTTATTTCACTTAGCTTAATGCGTTCAAGGTCTATACATGTTGTCGCACATGGCAAGATTTCCTTCTTTTTTAGTGGCTGAGTAATGTTCCAGGGTGTGTGTGTGTGTACATGTGTGTGCATGTGTAGATGGGTAGGTAGACAGACGTGCAGACCAGCTGACCACATTTTCTTTATCCATTCATCCGTCAGTGAACACTTAGTTTGCTTCCGCATCTTGGCTATTTTAAATAATACTGCAGTGAACATGAGGCTTCATATTTCTTTTTGAGTTCCTTTTGGATAGTAGCCAGAAATACAGTCTCTGGATCATGTGGTATTTCTCTTTTTAACTTTTTGAGGAACCGCCGTACTGTTTTCCATAGTGGTTGCACCAGTTTACATTCCCACCAACAGTACACAAGGGTTCCCTTTTCTCCACATCCTTGCTAACACGAGTTACTTCTTGTCTTTTTGATAATAGTCATTCTAACAGGTGTAAGGTGATATCTCACGACTTTGATTTGATTAGTTACATTGAGCACCTTTTCATGTATGTACCTGTTGGCTGTCATATATTGAGTTTTATGAGATACATGTATATATGTCCCTTTTCAGACATGACTTGCAAGTATTTCCTTCCATTTTGTAGATTACCATTTCATTTTGTTATTTCCTTTGCTGTGCAGAAGCTTTGTAGCTTGATGTAGTTTCACTTTCTTATTTTTGTTTTTGTTGCCTTTGCTTTTAGTGTCAAATCCAAAAAATAATTGTCAAGACCGATGTCATGGGGCTTATTACCACCTATGTTTTCTTCTAGGAGTTTTATAGTTTCGGGGCTTAATATTCAAGTCACTGATCCATTTTGAGTTAATTTTTGTGTATGGTGTAAGACAGTAGTCCAGTTTAATTCTTTTGCAAGGGGCTTTCCAATTTTCCTACCAGCATTTATTGAAAAGATTATCCTTTCTCTATTGTATATTCTTGGCTCCTTTGTTGTAAGTTAATTGACCATGTATGCCTGAGTTTTTCTGGGCTCTCTGTTGCATTGACCAGTGTGTGTTTTTATGCTGGCTCTATACTGTTTTGATTATTACAGCTTTGAAGTATAGTTTGAAATCAGAAAATATGGTAACTTGTCAGCTTTGCTGTTCTTTCTCAGCAGTGCATTTTTAAGTAGGAAAAAATCACCAAAGTCTAGATTTTTTAAAATCTAATTTTTGTCAGTCGTTTATGCTTTGTCAGTGTAAAATTATTTTTTTGTATTTGATATTTTGTACTTGCAGTTTGAATGGGTAGACACTGAACTACTTTTCAACTCTAAAATTTTATGATTCTCTGAAAAGCTGTTTTGAAATCTTGCTTGATTTTTCAGTTTTATCAAAGAAGAGATTCTTACAATTAATCAAAGCCCTGAAAATGTTTAATATATGCCTACTTAAAACAAAAATTTAGGTTAGAAGAGTCATTATAAAGTATTTCATTTGAATGTCCCATATTGAATCCATCTTTGATTTCTTCCTGACTGTGGGTGTAGGTCTCACTTTCTTCTTCTTTCTTATTAACTAACATTCGCACATTAGGTCTTTCTCTTTGTTCTTTTCCTTCTATTATGGGGGCATATTCGTTCTGCTTCTCTTTCTTCTTCCCCTTTTCTTTATTAGGTTTTTGTCCTTCTTGAAATTGTTTACATTTAGCCATAGATTGTACCTTTTTTATTTCTTTTTTTGGTAATGTGGTAAAATACACATAACACAAAACTCAACGATGTTAACCATTTTTAAGCATATGGTTCAGTAATGTTAAGTACATTCACAGTGTTGTGCAATCTCTAACATATTTTCACCTTGAAAAATTGAAATTCTATATCTATTAAATAACTCATTTCCCCTTTCCCACAACCTCTGGTAAGCATTTATTTTTTGTGCTTGTGAGTTTGACTACTCTGGGTACATCATATAAGTGGAACGGTGACTCACTTATTTCATTTAACATAATGTCCTCAATGTTTAGCTGTATTTATTATAGCATGTGTCAGAATTCTCATCTTTTTTAAGGCAGAGTAATATTCCATTGTATGTATATACCATATTTGTTTACTCATTCATCCAGCAATGGACACTTGGGCTGTTTCCATCTTTTGTATATAATGCTGTTAGGAACAGTGGTGTACAAACATTTCTTCAAGACCATGCTTTCATTTCTCTTCAGTGTACACCCAGAAGTGAAACTGCTGAATCATAACAGTAGTTCTAATTTTAATTTTTTGAGAGACCACTAAACTCATTTTCTGTTTTGGCTGCACCATTTTATATTCCCACCATCAGTGCAGTGCATAGGGATTCCAACTTATCCATACTATGCCAACATTTGTTATTTTCTGTTCATTTTTTGTTTTTATAGTAGCCATCCTAATGGGCTTGAGGTGGTATCTCATTGTGATTTTGATTTGCGGGCCCTAATGACTAATGATGTTGAGTATCTTTTCATGTGCTCTTGGCCATTTCTGTGTGTTCTTCAGAGAAATATCTAACAAGTCCTCTGCCAATTTTTAAATCAGGTTGTTTTGTTGTTGTTGTAGTTCTTTCTAAATGTTAGCCTCTTATCAGATGTATGATTTACAAATATTTTCCCCCAACTTCTAGGTTGTCTTTTCACTCTGTTGATTGTGTCCTTTGATACACAGAAGTTTTTACAATTTTGATGTAGTCCAACTGACCTATTTTTACTTTTGTTGCCTGTTCTTTTGGTGTCATATCCAAAAACATCATTAGCAAATCTAATGTTATGAAGCTTTTCCCCTATTTTCCTCTAAGGCTTTTATGGTTTTAAATCTTTGATCCATTTTGTGTTAATTTTTGTATATGGTATGAGGTAAGGATCCAGGTTCATGTTTTTGCATATGTATGTCCAGTTTTCCCAACATTTATTTGTTGAAAAGAGCGTCTTTTCCCAGATTGAATAGTCTTGGCACCCTTGTCAAAAATCATTTCACCATGTATGTGAGGGTTTATTTCTGGGCTCTCTATTCCATTATTCTATATCTGTCTTTCTGCCAGTACTGTATCATTTTGATTACTGTAGCTTTGTAATAAGTTTTGAAATCAGGAAGTATAATACCTCCAAACTTTGTTCTTTTTAAAGATTGTTTTGGCTCTTTGGGGTCCCTTGAGATTCCATGTGAATTTTAGGATAGATTTTTGTATTTTCAAAAAAATGCCATTGCAATTTTGATAGGAATTACATTAAATCTGTAGGTTGTTTTGTGTAGTACTGACATCTTAACAATATTAAGTCTTTGCCTTTTTCTTATTTTTTTTCTTTTAAAAATTTTCTTCAGTTCTTTGTTTCTAAAGTTAAAATCAGCTACTTGTATTTCACCCTTACTATATCAAAATGCATCAGCCACAGTATTTGAAATAAAGGTATTGTGTGAATGATTAAAAAGTTTTAGCCACAGATTCTATTTTCAGGAAATTTGTAAGTATAGTGAGGAGGTAAGAAATATACATATAAGCAAATATAATACTGGTTATAAAACTAGGGCTGTCAGAGCAGTATAAATAAAATGTGCAGTTTAGAAAAAGGCAAGATTTACCCTCAGCCAGGCTTTATAATATTGTTGTGTCAAATATATTTGTGTTTATAATGATCTTGGGAATCTGGGGACATACACAGTCATTAAGGAGAGCAGATAGAAATATTCTGATCAGAATTGGGTTATCGATGAGAATTGGGATAGCATGAAGTTTTAATTTCCACTCTGTGGAAGAACATAAGAATCCCTTGACATTGACAAGGGCTGGGTTGGGGGTGGGGCATAGGTGGGTGGGGGGTTGGTGGCTTGCATTTATCTTCTAATGTTTTTAATAACTGTGCATATATAAATGGAAGAAAAACTGTTCCAGCAAATGTTGATTATAGATACTAGTGAATCAAGTATAATGGTAGTAATATTCATCTGCTACTTTACACCTCAGGCTTAATTTGCATGAACAGTAATAACAACTAGATGTACTGTTGAGTCATTGATGGTACGAGTGTTCCACATTTTGAATACTACTTTAATTCCTGATGTGTTTTCAGGCTTCAGACTTTTTTGTTTTCCTATTTTTTTAGTTTGATGGTCTCCTTAACAAAATTGAAGGTAACATTGTCATACATTAAAATGGCAATAAGCATAATAATTCATATTTTGTTAATGTAAAATAATTTATGTGAAGGAAGGTTTCTTTTTGGATAACTGACCTTAAAGATTATGAGCATTTAAAATAGTGGAGCCATTTTCTTTATGACTTGCTGGCATTTAAAATAATAAGACATAGGAGAGTGGCATTTAAATCAATGAGTTGCATCCTGTCAGCTCTTTTTAGCTCATTGCTTGAAATGTCAGTAAGCCATGGGTAGCGGACATGGCTGTAGCTGTAGACCCATGATCTACTTGGGTAGGCATTTCTAACATAATTATTACAAAACCCTCATGCATACATATGTTTCTAATTCCCAAATTTCCTATACCATACAGTTTGAATTTTAAAAATATATCATTTAAATTTGGAGAATCCAGGTACAGAGAAAATACTTTTATAGGCACTTGACCTAGATTCACCAGTTGTCAACATTTTGCCACTTCTGCATTATTACTCATTTTCATTCTTTCTCTCTCAGAGATATTACATATAAGAGTATTACAGAGTAATTCAGGAAGGTTAACTTTGAATTTAGACAGGAATGGCTCTAAAATGATGTCCTTGCTGTTTCAGGAACCAATGGAACTGCTTTTGTTACAGTTCTTGGGAAAATTTAGTAATTCTCTCCTATCAGGGATCAATAAGCTATGGCCTGTCTCCAAGTCCATCCCACAGTGTATTTTTGTAATACCTGTGAGCTAAAGACATGGTTTAAAAAAAAAAAGACCAAAAGAGAGAGACAAAAGGCTGTATGTAATCTGCAAAGCCCTAAAATATTTACTCTCTGGCCATTGACAGAAAATTTCTTACTCTTCTGTAAATTTTCTTCATTAGGTCATCACTGAGATATTAAGAGAAGTCTGAAAGGTGTTAATCTTCCATATCCTGCTTACTGTTCTTTTTGCTGTTCTTCCTCTAACTGTATCAGAGCAACCCATAACAAAAGCAGATATGATTGACTGGCAAGACAGCTGGGATTGTGGGGGTAGGGAGGGTGGAAGAAAGACAAGGAAGATCTGGCTTATGGGAGAAAAGAAAGTATGGTTCAGCCTTTTTCCACCCTACTTTTTTTTTTAACTTTTAGCTTTGAAATAATTTCACATTTATAGAAAAGTTGTAAGAACTGTAGGAACACCTTTATAGACCTTTGACCTAGGTTCACCAGTCATCAACATTTTGCCATGTATGTGTTATCACTCATTTTCATTCTTTCAGAGATATTACATATAACACACACATTTTCCTGAAAGTATTTGAGAATAAATTATAGGCATCATACCCCTCATAACCTCTTTACTCCTAAATATTTTCATTTATATTAATTACCCTGTTTTCTAAGAATAAGGATATCCAGTTACTAACTTATTATATGGTACTTATTACATGGTACATAAACGTACCCACTTATTACATGGTACAGTTATGAAAATTCAGGAAAGTTAGCTTTGATAAGATATTATGTAATGTATGAGTCTCATTCAAATTTTACCATTGTCCCAGTGACTATAGTTTTTTATCCCCTCCTTTAGCTCATCTTCTATTTGATTTTCTACTCCTTAGTCTCCTTTCATCTAGAATGGTTCCTCAGCCTTTTAAATATTTATTTTTAATGACACTGACATTTTGGAAGGCGCAGCCCATTTGTTTTATATAAGGTCTCTCAGTTTAGATTTTCTGATATTCATGATTAAAATTAGCTCATGATCTTTCAGTTGAAATATATAGAATACATGATGTCATATTCTCATCAGTGCATTCACATCATGAGTTCAGACAATGTCAGTTTAGTAAGTGATGTTAACTGATCAGTTGGCAAGGTTGATGTCTGCTAGATTTCTCCACTGAAATGTTACTACTTTTCCCCTTGTAACTAATAAGTAATTTGTGGAAACTTCATTAACGACCAGCCTTATCTTGATTTATATCTAAGGATATAGCAAAGAGTGAAATGATCAATTCATGGCCACTGACAGCATATCTTTTCAGAACACTGCAAAGAAGTGAATGGCAAGTAAAAGGTACTGTTTGTTTTCATCTAAAAGTAAGCTTGTTTGAGGAGAAAGATACTCACATGAGGTTTTGAAAATAAGTGTTACATTTCTTTGTGACTCTGAAAATGTAAAGATCATTTCTTTCATGTCAAGTGGCTGAAGAGTTGAAATTCAGTGATACATTCAGTATCTTAATGCCCTGAACATATTTTTAATGGTTTTTTATTGAGGTAATATTTATACACAATTAAGTTTATCCATTACAGATTAATGGATTTTGGTAAATATATACAGTTGTATACAGGATGGTTCCTCCCCTAGAAAGTTTTTTCATGCTTCTTTGTAGTCAGTCCCTATCCAGATCCCTGGGCACAGGCACTCCCTGTAGTTTTTACCTTTCCTAGAATTTTCTGTAGCAGGAATCATACAGTGGGTAGTCTTTCACTTCTCATAATTTTATATTCATTCTTGTTTTTGTATATAATTTTTGTTTCTTTTTATTGCTGAGCAGGTCTCCATAGCATGGATATGCCGGTATTTGTTTATCTATTCACTTTTTTATGGACTTTTAAATTGTTTCCTAATGTTGGCTCTTAGACTTATTCACATTAAGTCTTTGGACATATATTTTCATTTATCTGGGATAAATACCTAGAATTGGAATTACTAGGTATAATAATTATGTATTTAACCTTACAAGATACTATCATGTGGCTCACCAAAGTGACTGAAACATACTTCATTTTAGTGTATGGGAGTTCCAGTACTCCACATCTTGCTAGCACCTTATACTGTTGATCTTTTTAACTTTAGCCATTCTGATGAGTCTCCGTGGTATCTCACTGTGATTTAAATTTTCATTTTCCTGATGACTAGTGATGTTGTACATCTTTATATAAATGTATCTTATCTGAAACATTTATTTGAACCTTTTGCCCATTTAAAAAAACTTATTGAGCTATATAATAGTTCTTTGTATGCTCTGTGTAATACCCTTTGTCTGTTTTTTTCTCTTCAAATTCATGTTTTTTATGTCCTGTTCAAGAAATCTGCCTAATTCAATGTCAAAACCCAAGAAAGTCTCATATTTTCTTCTAGAAATATAGTAGTGTTAATGCTTATATTTTGATATCTGATCCATGTTTAGTTAATTTTCTATTAACTAAATACTGTGAGTTATGTGTTGTGGTTTATTATGTTCTGTAAGGTAATCCATTTGTTCCAGCATCATTTGTTGAACAGACCTTCTTTCCCCCATTCAGTTACCTTGGCATCTTTGTTTAATCAGTTTACCATATAAATGTGGGTGTATTTCTGGACTCTGTTCTTTGCTATTGAACTATATGTCTGTCCTTACACCAGTACCACAGTGTCTTGATTATTGTATCTGTATATCTGGAAATCAAATAGTATGAGTCCTCAAATTTTATTTTGCTTTTTCAAACTGGTTTTGCTAGGTTCTTGACCTTTATAAATTTTAAAGTCAACTTAATTCTTCAAAAAGCCTTTTAGAATTTTGATTAGTATTGCATTGAATCTGTAGCTCAATTTGGAGATAATTGCCATGTTAACAGTATTAAGTCTTCCAATTTATGATCATGGTTCATCTCATTTTTACTTACGTCTTCTTTAATTTCTTTAGGCAATGTTTTGTAGCGTCATTTCCCTTCAGCCTGAAGAATTTCCTTTAGCATTTCTAGTAGTACACAGAGATAACTACTTTAAGTTGTAAAGTATAAACTCCTTATTTGAAAACATCTTTTGTATGTTTGTTTTATTGCTCTTCCCAAAGAAGTAGTGAAGGATGATAAAAGACTATATTGTATGGATTATATAAGTAGAGTAACCAAAAACTTAATAAAAGACTTATGAAGAAAATCCTAACCTATTTAGTATTACATCTCCTTCCCTGCCTCAGTTGGTGGGTCAATCATCAGACCACAAAGCATTGGTGGCTTCTGCAGCTCTCTTTTTCTCTAACCTCCCTCTTACCACCCTCATGGCTCCCTTAAGAAATTACCTTAAGAAGAGGATATTGGAAAATTGACACAAACGGGTGAAGCTACTAGAGAACATAGCAACTGAAAAGAGATGACCTACACATTCCCCTAAAAGCTGTATATAAAATTAAGTTTTACAAACATACACACACACATATTCTTCATTTATACTAGCACTAGCAGTTAGAAAACATAAGAAACCATAATGACAATAATAATGTAAAATAATAAACAGGAACTATATGGTAATAACAATTTTAATTGAGATCCGTTAAAGCCCACTTGGATAAATGTAAAGCAGTTCCTAAAAGACAAGACTGAATATTTAATAAGTTATAAGGATTACTTCTTCCTGAATTGTTTTCTAAATGTAGTGCTATTCAGATAAAAAACATACTGTTATCTTTGGTGAGCTGGTAGTGATGGGAAAAGAACTAAGTGATTTTTCTCTCCGAGAGGAGTGGGTCATTCTCCCAGTCTCCAGTTCTGTACAGTGCCAGGAATGTTCTTCTGAAGGAAGAGTCATGGCTCAACAATAAAGAGCTCTTTAGCTCTTCCAAGGTGAGGGACTGTCTTTATTTGGGGCAGAGTTCATGAAAAATACATTGAAAATGATGAAGATCTTTGTGGTGAACAAGGAGGCTGGTAGCTCATAATACTAGTAGCAATAAATGAAATGGCAACCCAGTTAGAAATTTTACAGAGAGAAGGAAAAAACACAGCTAAGAACACAACCTCTTGGGGTTGAACAAGCCTCAAAGAGGCGTCACTTGCACTGGATCAGATCATGGTACAATTTATGCCCCAGGGTTTCGTAAAAAGAGTAAACAGTAGAGGCTAACAGCCGGGTGTGTGATAACCACTACAGGCAGATCAACTAGAAGCTTCTAAAGAGGACATCTGAGAAAAACTGCCAAAGAGAGCCCACTTGAACCCACAGTTCCTCGTGGACAGAGAAACTGCATATCTCAAGACCACATCCTATGAGATGTGGTATCAGAAGCTGCACACTGCCAGGAAACAGACTTAAGTGAACTGGAGATAAAGAGGGACATTTTTCAATGACAAAAGGGTCAATCTGTCAGGAAAAAAAATAATTATATCATCACCTAGAAACAGGCCCAAAATACATGAAGTAAAATGTAACAATTGAAGAGGAAAATAGGCAATTCAACAAAAATAGTTGGACACATCAGTAACCTACTTTCAGTAATAGAAGTAAATAGAATAAATCTCTCATTTAAGCAGAAGATCAACAAAGATGGAAGACCTCAACAACACTCTGAATCACTAGACCTAACAGACATTTTTAGAACACTCCATCCAACAAGACCCATTCTTCTCAAGTGCACATGGAACATTCTTCCAGAGAGACCAAATGCTAGGCCATAATGGAATGAAGTTGGAATGAAATATGTGAAGATTAACACACTTCTAAATAATCAGTGGATCAAAGAGGAAATTACAAAAAAAATTAGAAAATAGTTTGAGATGAACTAATACAAAACTAAAACATACCAAAACTTACGGGACTCAGTTAACAGTACTTAGAAGGTAAGTTATAGCTGCAAATGCCTATTTAAAAAAATATATCTCAACTCAGTACCCTCACTATCTATCCACCTTAAGAGACTAGAAAAAGAAGAGTAAACTAAACCCAAAGCAAGCAGAAAGGAAATCATAATGATTAGAACAAAAATAAATGAAATAGTATAGAAAAATCAAGAAAAACAACACAATCAAAAGTTGGTTCTTTGGAAATATCAACAAAATTGATAAACCTTTTTCTAGTGCTGAGGGGAAAGAAAACACTCAGGTCTTTAAATCACAAATGATACAGGGGAAGTCACTCCTGACCTTACAGAAATAAAAAGGATTGTAAAGACAAGACTGTGAACAGTATGTGTTCCAACAGATTAGGTAATTTAGATGAAATAGGCAAATGCCTAGACAGACAGAAACTACTGAAACTAACATAAGGAGAAATAGGAAATCTGAACAGACATATATTGGGGGTTGAATTGTGACAACGAAAGAGATAAGTTGAAGTTCTAGCCCCTGGTATCTGTGAATGTGACCTTATTTAGAAATAGGGTCTTTGCAGATGTAATGAAGTTAAGATAATGTTACACTGGATTAGAGTGGGCTCTAAATCCAGTGACTGGTATCCTTACCAGGAGAGAGTTGGAGACACGGACACACATACACACAGGGAAGAAGGCCATGTAAAGATGGGAGAAGAGATTGGAGTCATGCTTTCACAAGCCAAGAAATGTCAAGGATTGTTGGAAACTACCAAAAGCTGGGAAGAAGCAAGGAAGGACTCTTTCCTAGAGCCTTCAAAAGGAGCATGGCCCTGCCGATACCTTGATTTCAGACTTATTTGACTCCAGAGGTGTGAGAGAATAAATCACTGCTGCTTTAAGCCACCCAGTCTGTGGTAATATGTTACAGTAGCACTGGGAGACTAATACAATCTACAACAAGTAAACAGATTGAATTAATATTTTTTAAACTATCAAAGAAAAGCCCATGGCCAAATGTCTTCACTGGTGATTTCTACCAGGTATTTTTTAGAGTTAATACCAATTCTTTACAAACGTTATAAAGAGGAACGAGGGAAGGCTTTCTCGTTCTGTGAGACCGGTATTATTCTAATACCAAAACTAGATAAAGACATCACAAGAAAACTACAGATCAGTATCACTTATGAATACCATGCAAGAACTCCTCAGCAGACCAAATCCAGCAACATAAAAACTTGTACACCATTACCAGATGAGATTTACCTCAGGAATGCAAAGTTGGTTTAATACCTCAAAACCAGTTGATGTAATACAGTGTATTAATAGTATAAGTGATAGGAACCGCATGATCTTCTCAGTAGATGTCCCCCCCTAAAAAGCATTTGACCAAATCCAAAACCTTTTCATGACAAAAAACACTGGACAGACTAGGAATTGAAGGGAATTTCTTCAGCCTGACCTACAGATATACACAGCTAAACGTCATACTTAATGGTAAAAAACTCAACCAGTTGCCTCCAAAATCAAGAACAAGACAAGACTGTCCACCCTCATTACTACTACTTCTCCTCCAGTTTTTTTTTTAAACAAACAGAGAGTAGTTTGATAAAGCAAAGTACACAGTCAATGAGGGAGTGTGGGTGTGTTCCAGAGGTGAGCAGCATCATGGAGGGGTTTGGTTGGGTGGTCTTAATAGCTAGAGTTTAAGCAGGGGTGGAATATTTATTGGGTTAAGTGGGGTTTTTCTTGGAATAGGGAGGGGATTTCTGGGAACTAGGATGACACTCTCATTTTGTCCTTAAATGGTCTTCCTTGGAACTGTCATGGTGCCAAGGGGTGTGGTTTTTAGTATGCTAATAAGCATGTAATGTACTTTGAGGTGAGTCAGGGTCAACTTCTCCATGTTGGAACTAGTCAGTTTTGGTAGGTCTGGTATCTATACCTTCCCTCTCCACATCCCATGAGAACAGTTTACATGGAATGTTTAGAATATGAACAAGCATCTAACCAAATGTAAACACTGGCCAAAGTCTCCAACCCCCTCCCTACTCATGTCTGGCTATCTACCTACTATTAACGTTTCCCCCCTCAAGGAATGTAGACCCTTGAAATCTTTCAAGGGAAAGTGGGTGTTGATCATCTTTCTGTCACTGCTTCCTGCTGAGGAGGGGTGTTGACGCTGCCTGTGGGTCCATCAGTTTCTTACTGTCTGTCAGGGAGAGTTGTCTAAAAAGTGGCTGAGATGGACAAGGGCACATAAAAGGATGCAGCTGGGTTGTGGAGTTGCTGATGTGCATCTTCAGCCATGTGAGGGATGGGTTGAAATCCTTGTCTAAGCAACATCTGGAGTTGGATTTTCTGTAATCTGGAGGAAACAAACTTAACAAGGAGATTAAGAATGCATGGCCCAAATATGAGGACTAGTAATAGTAAGACCCCAACTGAAATGATGAGGGAAAATTGGAAATGTTTGGAAAGTCAAAGCCAGGTATTTTGAGGAAGCCAGAATTCAACATCCAGTCCATTTCACAATGACCAGTATTAGAATTTAATATCCATAAAGGTGTATTATCGAAATATAATTATTTTCTCTTTAAAATCACCCTCATTTTTATTAGGGGTAACCATACTAAGACTAATTTTTTTGTAAAATAAGTTTATCTTCAAAACACTGGCCTGATTATTTACAGGCCAAGTGCAGCAGGAATAGAAATTGATTACTTAGCCTCTCTTAAAGGTGCTTTGCTGGAACTTTTCATAAGGATTTTCAGATTGAACTCTCAGAGGCCTTTTGTGGTTGGGGAAGTGAAGCCAGGGACTTGCCATCAAGTTTCACCTGCAGTGCCTATAGGTTTGGGTGAATTCCTCTCTTCTCAAGATCCCCAAGATATTCTGAGGTTCCTGTGATTGTCAGGAACCTACTCACCTGGTAAGGCTTTTGGGGAACCCTGTAAGCAAGATACCAGGCCACTTCTTCCAAGCGGCTTTATTGGCTCCATAAAGTCAACCTTAGTTCCTTAAAGCTGTCTGACCGTATCTGAGTGTATGCATGTCTCTCTCAAATATGACATTCCAGTCAAAGCTGTGGTAATATAAACAGTGTTTTCAGTTGTGACCTGTTAAAAGGAAAACAGATTCTTACTGAAATTATGCAAAAAATATACTGCAGTAAAATATAAAAATGCTCACTGAGAGTTCCTAAATTCTGGAGGGATCAGCTAGAGAGAGATAAATGTTTTAGTTCTACTTATAAAGGTTTAATTTACTAAACTGCTGTAGGTTAATGTAATAGAAAAAGTTTAAAAAAAAAGATTTTTTGAGATAAACATTTGAAACAAAAATTGATAAAAATTAAAATCCTCTTACTCAGATTATTCAATCTTATGTAATTAATTCTTGTTCTGTTAACTCCAGTTTTTCTACTAGTTCCAGAGTATAAAACAGTATCCATAAATGACAAATGACTTAAAAATGCCAACGTTGAAATATCTGATTAGAGTTTATCATAAGGCAATTGACAAGGAAATTTTATTTCTGTAACATAACAGTTCAGTAATCTAAAGTTTAGCATTATTCATTTGACAGTGCTCCCCAGGTAATTTTTACATATCAAATTAGTAAGCCTAATTATTAGCTAAGTAGTTTTCCTTTGTGAAGCCTCTGACATGTTTCAGGGACCCTTAGGAAAATCTCAGAGTTAACTAGAAATAAAAGGACTATTTAGAAATTTGATTTGGGGAAGGTGTCAAAATTATCAAAAGGTTTTAAGGCATTGCCTAAATAGACTCTAGGTCACCATGAAACAATGCTTACCCATTTAACCAAAGTGACAGTAAAAGATTTTAAAGGCAAATACAGGAGGTTTCATAGTTGTTAGCAAAGCTTAGTTCTTTTCATATTAAGATTTTGTTTTCTTGAGTACTCAAAGACCTGATTCAGATAACACGAAGCACAAGAAATTATTCTGCTAAAACAATTAGGAAAACCCTTCAAAATCTCTTTAATATTAAGAGCAGACCAATAGTTCAAGATAACTTTGCCCTTTAACAGAGAACAAAATTCTAATCTTGCTGTGTACTTGATATCAAAACTCATTTACTTCAGTATTACATGGCATGACCACATTAAATGCATTTTTCACAAGCATTCTACAACTTTCTTTTTACATTCAGAATTTTCCTCTTTAACCAGCTGTACTTTAGGGAAACAATTACCTTCTTTTCCTGCAAAAGTACAATACTGTTTTTCACACCTTTTCTTGTCAAAACATACATTTTACTTTCCTTGCATGCAGAGATGTTTCCTTTATTATTTCAAGTAGTCTTAATTAGGACTTAAAACACTTAGGAATCTTAGTTTTCAGTGAAAACTAAGAAGTGAGCAACTGTCAGCTGTTCTAGTAGCATTTAGATTTGCAAATTTATGAATACATTTCATAATTTCTAGAAACATGCTTTTTCATAGTACAGTCTTTCAAAAAGCACAAACTGTTTACCAGTAGACCCAAATTTGTTTTTCTCTGTAATACGGAAGCCAAAAGTGGATAAACCTATATTCAGTAGTTAATGTTTCATTATTTTTTTTGCTATTATTAATAAACAATTACATGAGCAACATTATGGTCACTAGACTCCCCTGTTATCAAGTCCCCACCACATACCCCCATCGCAGTCACTGTCCATCAGCATAGAAGGATGTTATAGAATCACTATTTGTCTTTCTCTGTGTTATATTGCCTTCCCCGTATCCCCCTACCCCATCTCCACCCCCACTACATTATGTGTGCTAATTGTAATAGCCCCTTTTCCCCCTTCTCCCTCCCTTCCCACCCATCTTCCCCAGTTCCTTTCCCTTTGCTAACTGTTAGTCCATTCTTGGGTTCTGTGAGTCTGCTGCTGTTTCTTTCTTCCTTCAGTTTTTTCTTTTTCTTATACTCCACATATGAGTGAAATCATTTGATACTTGTCTTTCTCCACCTGGCTTATTTCACTGAGCATAATACCCTCTAGCTCCATCTGTGTTGTTGCACATGGTAGAATTTGTTTTCTTCTTATGGCTGAATAATATTCCATTGTGTATATATACCACATCTTCTTTATCCATTCATCTACTGATGGACACTTAGGTTGCTTCCATTTCCTGGCTATTGTAAATAGTGTGTTTCACTATTTTTATCTTATTTGGAAATGATCTAATTCATTAACTTGACCCATTACTTAGCAGAACGGTTAGATTTCAGGTTACCAAAAAGATTTTCTATCCGTTTTTAGGTGTATACTATAATACGTAATCATTGTTAAAAAAAGTACCTACTGCACCTATTTAGTTCACTTCTTGTTAACAGCCATGCTAGATTACCTGTAAAGGCTTCATTAAACATCAGACAAAGTCATCCATTCTCCCAAGCTTTTTTTTTAAGAAAGATTTAACAGATAATGTCAACTTTTATGACTTCAGGTAGACCTAGGCAGAATAAAACTTTTCATTTTAATGCTGATAACTGTAAAGGTATGTCTGTTTTAATTAGACTTAAATTAGCATGAATGCTGAATATTTTCTATCAGAATTTCTGAAAGTTTTGAATACCTATTTTTTACAAGTATTTGTCTCTAAACCAGTTAATTTTTAGCAATATCATCCTGAGGTAACATACACGAACACATAGAGAAACTGATACAAGGATTTTCTAGTTACTTATATCCAGTTGAAAAATGGTGTTGTAATTAAGGGTCTCATTCTGGGGCCATTTTTTTCTTGTAGCAGTTTGTATTGAGGTCAAGTGGTGTTACAGAAGGAAATCAGCTTCTCTCTTTTTAGCCCATCTAATTTAAAAGTCTCTCAGTTTTTAAGAGTGCACTTGAAGGGCAAGTAGTTTAGGGTACCATTTAGGGCCAGGCTGTGTTCATTTCTTCTGTTTCAAGGAGTCTAGTTTAAAGATCTCCCAATTTTTGAGGATGCACCCTAATGGGGAGTCAGTTAGAATGGAGGAGGTGTCACTCATGACTAAGTCAGGACCTGAAAGGAGAAAGAAATTTCCTACTGCCACCAGGGGGAACCAGGCATCCCTGATCCCCAAGGGACTAGTGGTTGTCCAGGCATCCGGAGAAACACAGAAGTACCTCTAGGCATAGGTCATATGAGGTGTCCCTCTACACCTGGCCCTAATTCTGGCATGCACAGGAGGTCCCATGGCTCACCTGAGCATGCATAGGCATCCTTATGGCTCAACTATGTCCCTAGTCATTGCTCTGGGAACAGTAGTGGGGGAGAAGCAGGGGAGGCATCAGGCCCTGAAGTGTGAGATAGACTTCTCTTGACTGAGCATCCTGATAACCTCACTTTCAATGGCCCTGAGAGAAGATGAAGTGTCTCTGTGGAGACATTAAATTAGATGGATTGTAAGATTGAGCTAAAACCAAGTTCTCATTCTTGGCTGTCTCATAGGTGCCCTCAAAATGGCTTAAATCATAGGCGACCCTGACTGGCATAGACAGATCCAAAAGACCCACCTGTCCCAAAGGAGAAGGTGATAGGCATGAAAGGCAAGAGAACAAGAGGGTAGAAGTTGGGAGTCCAGATGTGAATGAAAAGGCAAGAGAGATAGGTGTGTAGGCAGGAGGATAGACATGGAAGTGAGAGTAAGAAGTGTTAGACTGAGTCATGGAGGAGGTGCCAGGGAGCATCATGAGTAGAGGAAATGGATCCTTGGAAGTTGAGACTACAACCTATAGGGAGAAGGTGCTGTAGGGTGAGGTGGGTTGTTTTGTTTCACAGTGTACCTTAATGCACGGATATTGTCTTGAGGTTGGCAGGTGGGTGGCCTAGAGCCAATCTAACTTGTTCTGTGACCAACCAGTCTTCACATGGGAGACTTACTGTACGTAGTGACCACCCTAGTGGCTTTTAAATAGTTAACCTATGCCCACCAAGGAAGCCGGAAGAACAACCAAGGATCCAAGAGAAAAAACAAGGAGTGCCTTAAAGTAGCATAGAATTCCTCTTTACCAGATGTAGTGATAAGAATCCCTTCATGGTCACCAAAATGTTGTCAGGCAGTCCAATCCAGAGAGATCTCCCTGCACCCTAGGTGAGACCTCAAACCATAGGAGGGTTTATAATTCTGACTGGGAAAGAATTCAAGAGCAGGTTGAGCAGATACAAGCAAAGAGTAGTTTAATAAAGCAAAGAACACACTCAAGGAGGGAGTGTGGTCGTGTTCCAGAGGTGAGCAGCCCCCTCACTACTTCTATTCAGTGTTGTACAAGAGGTTCAAGCCTTGGCATTTAGGCAAATAAATAGAAACCAAAGTTATTCAGATTGTGAAAGATGTAAAGTGTCTGTGTTTGCAGATGACATGATGATGTATATAGAAAATCCTAAGGGATCTACAAAACAGAATTACTAAGTAAATTCAGCAAGGTTACAAAATATAGCATTTAAAAAAACATTAGTTGTATTTCTACATACTACCAGTGAACAGTCTGAACCTGAAGTTCAGAAAACAGTTCCATTTAAAATAGCATCAAAAAGAGTAAAATACTTAGGAATAAGTTTAACAAAAGTATGTATATTATAAATTGTAAAACATTGGTGAAAGAAATTAGAGATCTAAATGAATGGAAAAACATGTTCATAGATTTGAAGACTTAATATTATGAGGATGGCATTACTAACCAAAATGATATGCAGATTCAATGCATTCCCTGTCAGGACCCCACCTGGCTTCTTTGCAGAAATTGACAAGCTGATCCTAAAAATCATATGGAAATTCAAGGAGCTCCAAATAGCCAAAACAAATTCATAAAAGAACAAATTGGGAAGTCACACACTTCACAATTTCAGAACTTAACTACAAAACTACAATGATCAACACAATGTGTTTCTGGCATTCGAATAGATATATAGGTTAGTGGAATAGAATTGAGTGTCCAGAGGTAAAATTTATGGCCAATGATTTTTCCCAAAGGGAGTTTGACCCCTTCCTTTAAATACCATCTTAAAAAAATTTTACTTGAAATGGACCATAGACCTAAAAGTGAGTTCTAAAACCATACATTTTTTGGAAGAAGACATAAGAGTAAATCTTCATGATGTTGGGTTAGCCGGTAGTTTTTTTTGTTTTGTTTTTTTGTTGTTGATATAACATCAAAAGCACAAGTGACAAAGAAAGTAGATATATTGGAATTCATTAAAATTAAAAACTTGGGGAAGATGGCGGTGTGAGCAGGGCGGCAGAAATCTCCCAAAACTATATAAATCTATGAAAACACAGCAAATACAACTATTCCTAAAAGAGAAATCGGAGCACACAGTAAAGTGCACAGCATGCAGCCACACCTGGGAGGACTCAGCACCCTGCGAGGCGGGTAAGATACAGAGCCGCGACCCGGCGGCACCCGAACACTCACCCAGCCCAGGGCGCCGGCGGGAGGAGAGGATTCGGAGCCGGGAGGGAGTGGAAGAGCAGGTCCGCGAAAATAACCAGCCCTGGTGGTCTGCGCCGGAGCACCGGGAGCGCTGACACACATCACACAGTGCATCAGATATTGGAGAGGCAGATGGTGCAGGTTTTGAGCCGGGAAGGTGCCGGGACCGTGCAGCCAGCACCCAGGGACAAGAGAAAAGCGCGCGCCATCTGTAGCGGTCTCGGAGAGGCGAGGGGCCCAGCGAGGGAACACCAGCGCCCCGGCGGGCTCAGCCCTGCAGGCTGGAAGTCCTGGGGAACTTCGGTCCCCTTCGCTAGTGACAGAAAGAAGGGAAAAACCACGCTGGAACTTTATACAGAAAACAATAGTGTCCCATTCATTCCTACCTACAAAAACTGCGCGGCTGCGGCTGCGAATTAGTAGAGCAAAAGCGACACCTACAGCACGTGTAGAGACTCCACTCCAGAGCCCAGCTGACACACGTGGCACCTACCAGAGACCACTCCTGCCAACATGACATGACAGAAGAAAATGATACAGACAAAGCTCACCAAGATTCAGAGCCCCTCTGAGAAGGAATCTGAAGAGATGGAAATGCAGCATCTTCCTGAAAAAGAATTCAGAATAAAAGTCATAACCATGCTGATGGATCTACAGAGAAATATGCAAGAGCTAAGGGAGGAAGTGAGGAAGTCAGGAAAGATAATGCAGAAATAAGACAAGCCATCGACGGGCTCAGCAGCAGACTGGACGAGATGCAAGACACTGTTAATGCAATAGAAATCAGAGAACAGGAACACAGAGTAGCTGAGGCAGAGAGAGATAAAAGGATCTCTAGGAATGAAAGAATATTAAGAGAACTGTGTGACCAATCCAAACAGAACAATATTCACATTATAGGAGTACCAGAGGAAGAAGAGAGAGAAAAAGGGATAGAAAGTGTCTTTGAAGAAATAATTGCTGAAAACTTCCCCATGCTGGGGAAGGAAATAGTCTCGCAGTCCATGGAAGCTCACAGATCTCCTAACACAAGGGATGCCCGGAAGACAACACCAAGACACATAATAATTAAAATGGCAAAGATCAAAGATAAAGACAGGGTACTAAAGGCAGCTAGAGAGAGAAAAAAGATCACCTACAAAGGAAAACCCATCAGACTAACATCAGACTTCTCAACAGAAACCTTACAGGCAAGAAGAGAATGGCATGATATATTTAACACAATGAAACAGAAGGGCCTCGAACCAAGAATGCTGTATCCAGCACGATTATCATTTAAATATGACGGCGGGATTAAACAATTTCCAGACAAGCAAAAGCTGAGAGAATTTGCCTCCCATAAACCACCTCTACAGGGCATCTTAAAGGAACTGCTCTAGAGGGAAGCACTCCTAAAGATAAAAAGCTGTCACCAGAGAAAATAAAATCATAGCAAAGAAAGCAGACCATCCAAACACTAACTAAAATGCAAAGAATAAAATACCTAGTATATAAAGAATGGAGGAGGAAGAATACGAAGGGAGAGAAAATAAAGAAACATCAGACTGTGTTTACAATAACTTAACAAGAAAGTTAAGTTAGATTGTTAGATAGTAAAGAAGCAACCCTTGAACCTTTGGTAACCACGAATCTAAAGCCAGCAATGGCAATAAGTACATATCTTTCAATAATCACCCTAAACGTAAATGGACTGAATGCACCAATCAAAAGACACAGAGTAACAGAATGGATAAAAAAGCAAGACCCATCTATATGCTGCCTACAAGAAACTCACCTCAAATGCAAAGATAGCCCCAGATTAAAAGTGAAAGGATGGAAAAAGATATTTCATGCAAATAACAAGGAAAAAAGCAGGTGTTGCAGTACTTGTATCAGACAAAATAGACTTCAAAATGAAGAAAGTAGCAAGAGATAAAGAAGGACATTACATAATGATAAAGGGGTCAATCCAACAAGAAGATATAACCATTTTAAATATATATGCACCCAACACAGGAGCGCCAGCATATGTGAAACAAATATTAACAGAATTAAAGGAGGAAATAGACAGCAATGCATTCATCTTAGGTGACTTCAACACACCACTCACTCCAAGGGACAGATCAACCACACAGAAAATAAGTAAAGGCACAGAGGCACTGAACAACACACTAGAACAGATGGACCTAACAGACATCTACAGAACTCTACACCCAAAAGCAACGGGATACACATTCTTCTCAAGTGCACATGGAACATTTTCCAGAATAGACCACATACTAGGCCACAAAAAGAACGTCAGTAAAATCGAAAATACTGAAATTCTACCAACCAACTTTTTGATCATAAAGGTAATAAACTAGAATTAAACTTCAGAAAGAAAACAAAAAGGTTCACAAATACATGGAGACTTAACAACATTCTCCTAAATTAATCAGTGGGTCAATGACCAAATCAAAACAGAAATCAAAGAGTATATGGAGACAAATGACAACAACAACACAAAGCCACAGCTTCTGTGGGACGCAGGAAAGGCAGTTCTAAGAGGAAAGTATATTGCATTCCAGGCCTATCTAAAGAAAGAAGAGCATTCCCAAATGAATAGCCTAAAGACAGAATTACTGAAACTGGAAAAAGAAGAACAAATGAGGCCCAAAGTCACCAGAAGGAGGTACATAATAAAGATCAGAGAAGAAATAAATAAAAATGAGAAGAATAAAACAATGGCAAAAATCAATGAAACCAAGAGCTGGTTCTTTGAAAAAATAAACAAAATAGATAAACCCCTAGCCAGACTCATTAAGAGAAAAAGAGAATCTACACACATAAACAGAATCAGAAATGAGAAAGGAAAAATCACGACGGATCCCACAGAAATATAAAGAATTATAGGAGAATATTATGAGAATCTATATGCTAACAAGCTGGAAAATCTAGAAGAAATGGACAACTTTTCAGAAAAACACAACCTTCCAAGACTGACCAAACAAGAAACAGAAAAACTAAACAGACCAATCACCAGCAACGAAATAGAAGCGGTAATCAAAAAACTACCCAAGAACAAAACCCCCGGACCAGATGGATTCACCTCTGAGTTCTACCAGACATATAGAGAAGAAATAACACCCATTCTCCTTAAAGTTTTCCAAAAAATAGAAGAGGAGGGAATACTTCCAAACTCATTCTATGAAGCCAGCATCACTCTAATACCAAAACCAGGCAAAGACCTCACCAAAAAAGAAAACTATAGACCAATATCCCTGATGAACGTGGATGCAAAAATACTCAACAAAATATTAGCAAACCAAATTCAAAAATACATCAAGAGCATTCATACACCACGATCAAGTGGGATTCATCCCAGGGATGCAGGGATGATACAACATTCGAAAATCCATCAACATCATCCACCACATCAACAAAAAAAAGAACAAAAACCACATGATCATCTCCATAGATGCTGAAAAAGCATTTGACAAAATTCAGCATCCATTCCTGATTAAAACTCTCAACAAAATGGGTATAGACGGCAAGTACCTCAACATCATAAAGGCCATATATGACAAACCCACAGCTGACATCATACTTAACAGTGAGAAGCTGAAAGCTTTTCATCTAAGATCGGGAACAAGACAGGGATGCCCACTCTCTCCACTGTTACTCAACATAGTACTGGAGGTCCTAGCCACGGCAATCAGACAAAACAAAGACATACAAGGCATTCAGATTGGTAAAGAAGAAGTCAAATTGTCACTATTTGCAGATGACATGACATTGTACATAAAAAACCCTAAAGACTCCACTCCAAAACTACTAGAACTAATATCTGAATTCAGCAAAGTTGCAGGATACAAAATTAACACACAGAAATCTGTTGCTTTCCTATACACTAACGATGAACTAACAGAAAGAGAAATCAGAAAAACAATTCCATTCCCAATTGCATCAAAAAGAATAAAATACCTAGGAATAAACCTAACGAAGAAGTGAAAGACCTGTACTCTGAAAACTACAAGACACTCCTAAGAGAAATTAAAGAGGACACTAACAAATGGAAATGCATCCCATGCTCTTGGCTAGGAAGAATAAATATTGTCAAAATGGCTATAGTACCCAAAGCAATCTACAGATTCAACGCAATCCCTATCAAACTACCAACAGCTTTCTTCAATGAACTGGAACAAATAATTCTAAAATTCATATGGAACCACAAAAGACCCCGAATAGCCAAAGCAATCCTGAGAAGGAGGAATAAAACAGGGGGAATTACGCTCCCTGACTTCAAGCTCTACTACAAAGCCACAGTAATCAAGACAATTTGGTATTGGCACAAAAACAGACCCACAGATCAGTGGAATAGAATAGAAAATCCAAATATCAACCCAAACACATACAGTCAATTAATATTTGATACGGGAGCCTTGGATATACATTGGGGAGATGACGGCCTCTTCAGCAGCTGGTGTTGGAAAAACTGGACAGCTACATGTAAGAGAATGAAATTGGACTACTGTCTAACCCCATACACAAAGGTTAACTCAAGGTGGATCAAAGACCTGAATGTAAGTCATGAAACTATAAAACTCTTAGAAAAAAATATAGGCAAAAAGCTCTTGGACATAAACATGAGTGACTTCATGATCATATCTCCCCGAGCAAGGGAGACAAAAGCAAAAATGAACAAGTGGGACTATATGAAGCTGAAAAGCTTCTGTACAGCAAAGGACACCATCAGTAGAACAAAAAGACGTCCTACAGTATGGGAGAATATATTCATAAATGACGTATCCGATAAGGGGTTGACATCCAAAATATATAAAGAACTGACGCACCTCAACAAACAAAAAGCAAATAATCCATTTAAGAAATGGGCAGAGGACATGAATAGACACTTCTCCAAAGAAGAAATTCAGATGGCCAACAGGCACATGAAAAGATGCTCCACATCACTAATCATCAGGGAAATGCAGATTAAAACCACAATGAGATATCACCTCACACCAATGAGGATGGCCAACATCCAAAACACAACAAATGTTGGCGAGGATGTGCAGAAAAGGGAACCCTCCTACACTGCTGGTGGGAATGCAAATTAGTTCAACCATTGTGGAAAGCAGTATGGAGGTTCCTCAAAAAACTCAAAATAGAAATACCATTTGACCCAGGAATTCCACTCCTAGGAATTTACCCTAAGAATGCAGCAGCCAGTTTGAAAAAGACATATGCACCCCTATGTTTATCGCAGCACTATTTACAATAGCCAGGAAATGGAAGCAACCTAAGTGTCCATCAGTAGATGAATGGATAAAGAAGATGTGGTACATATACACAATGGAATATTATTCAGCCATAAGAAGAAAACAAATCCTACTATTTGCAACAACATGGATGGAGCTAGAGGGTATTATGCTCAGTGAAATAAGTCAAGCGGAAAAAGGCAAGTACCAAATGATTTCACTCATATGTGGAGTATAAGAACTAAGGAAAAAAAAAACTGAAGGAACAAAACAGCAGGAGACTCACAAAACCCAAGAACGGACTAATAGTTACCAAAGGGAAAGGGACTGGGGAGGATGGGTGGGAAGGGAGGGATAAGGGGGAAAAGGGCACATTACGATTAGCAGACGTAATTTGGGGGGGGCATGGGGAGGGCAGTACAACTCAGAGAAGACAAGTAGTGATTCTATAGCATTTCACTATGCTGATGGACAGTGACTAATGGGGTAAGTGGGGGGACCTGATGAAGTGGGGAGTTTAGTAAACATAATGTTGCAGATATAACTGTAGATTAATGATAACAAAAAAAAATTTGTGTACTCCTGACAGTATCAAGAAGTGGTAAGAAAAGTCACTGATGGGAGAAAATATTTGCAAATCATATATCTTATAATGGACTTGTACCCAGACAATATCAAGATTTCTTACAACTCACGGTAAAAAGATTAATACCCTGATTGAAAAGTGGGCAAAGCATATGAATGACATTTCTCCCAAGAAGATACAATGGCCAATATACCCATGAAAAGATGCTCTCAGCACCATTAGTCATTAGGAAATTTCAAATCAAAACCACACGATACCACCTCTCATGTTCTAGGATGGGTGTAATAAAAAAAGATAAGTGTTTATGAGTATGAAAAAATTGGAGCCCTCATTGCTGTTGGGAAAAGAAATGGTGCAGCTGCTTTGGAAAAAGATTTGGCACTTCCTCAAAATGGTAAACATAGTTAACATAATTCATAAATTCCACTCCTAGGAATGTATCTAAGAGAAATGAAAATAGACACCCATACAAAAAATTTTACACAAATATTAAAAGCAGCATTATTTGTATGATAGCAGATGATACAAAAAGTAGAAACAACCCAAATATTTATCAACTGATGAATGCATTAAATATGGTATATCCATACAATGGAATATTATTTGACAGTAAAAAGGAAGTAAGTATTAATACATGCTACAGCTTTGGAACATTATTCTAGAAGAATGAAGTCAGTTATCAAAAACCTGAATATTGTATGATTCTATTTATACGAAATGTTCAGAATAGGCAAGTCTATAGAGACATAAAGTAATATAATGGTTGGAGCCAGTGGAAAAATGGGGAGTGATTTCCATTGGGTGGTGAAAATGTTCTAAAAGTAGATGGAGGTTCCCATACCTCTGTAATACACTAAAAAAACATTCGATTTTACACTTTAAATGGGTGAATTGTATGGTATGTGTATTATATCTCAAAACTGTTTAAAAGCAAAACAAATAGGTGCGACTATGAATGGTATGAACCAACTAAATGTAATCTGTATATTTCAGAGTCCAGGTTGATAAAGTTGGTAATTGTTTGATTCAGGAAAGAACACATAACACTTGCCTTACAAGTGCTAGGTTAGGTGCTCTGTTGATTAGAAAGTAGCCTAAATGTCACATGAAATGTAGTTTACAGATACTCTGTTCAAAGTCTGATTGAAATGGCTGAATATAGGACTAAAGAGTTAAGTACAATTTATGCCATGTAAATGTCTACTTTTTTTAATTCACTAAACAATGAAGTGGCGTTAATGTATAATACAGTTGAGGATTTCATTGGACTTTCTAATTAATACCAATTTGATGCTAAATCTGTATCAAAAATTCCTTTTTAATAATTGCTTTAGTCCATAAAAGAGAATGTTGATACACAAAACTACAGTGCAGGTTTCATAATGACTTAAAATACTTAAAATATTTTGTTTAAAAATTTTTTAATTTTGTGGCAAACTTAATATGTCTTATATGGAAATGTTAAGGGACATTGTTCTAGTTTGAATATGCAAGAGAGTTCTTCTTAAACTGTTTACAATATGTAATGATGCTCAGTGTACCTTTGCAAAATACATATTTTGGTTTATACAGTTTGGGTGATGGGGAAATTATAGAAAGCTGGTTGCAAATATCATTGTATTTAAAATCTTTGAAGAAGCTAGTTGTGGATTGTAACATACCTTCAATATCTACTTTCTTTTCATTGTGCCAGTGTATGTCCCCTTTTTCTTATTTAGAGCACATTTTAAGTTTTTTTGTGATATAAATACATGCATGTGTTGATATACTGCAGTGATTTGAAGTAAATTACATGTATTGGAATGTAAAGAACACTTTAAAGATGTACTTTCCTTTTCTTTATACTCTTATTTTCTATTATAGTTTCCTATTTGTTTATTAGGTATAAGAGTAGAAGTAAGTCCATTATCAACCTAGTCCAGTGCTCCTGCAGTCTGAGAGCAGATTCTCAGAGTCTGGGATGAGTCTAGTACAGTATTTCAAAACTCTTTGGTCAGGCCCTACATTTTTATATTGCAGCCATGTTCAAGCTTAGATATGATGTTGAAATGTTTACCCTCAAGATACTGAAATGTTTACCTTTAGGACATGCGATGCACTCTATTTTTCAATTCTTTTTTTGAAAATGTTTTGATATTAATCTCATGACCCACTAAATATTTGAAAGCTACAGTTTGTAGAATCATGCTCTAAGGATAGAATTAAGAACTCAAATACATTCTTTGTGAGTTTTCCCTCCTAATTACCCTTTAGAAAGGTTTGTTTTGTTTCTAAAGAAAGCAGGTCTCATACTAGGAGGGCAAACAATTTTCAAATGAGATTTGGGCTTTAAGATAACTTTCTTGAGTTGAGTTGTTCAAATCAAATCCTGATGTGAACTTTTCAGATATTTTAATTGTATTAAACTGGTTTGTCTTAACTGTTACTAACATTTGTCTGTGATTTTGCCACTGTGCTTTTGATACTGAATGGGGAGAGATTTTTGTGCAAATATTTCACCAAATATTTTTGCAGGGACACTTAGTCGATCTGGATGAACCAGCTTCGGGAGCTGGGCAAGAAGCTCTGCTTAAACAAGAGCAAGCAAAAATCATTCGATTTGAGAGACAAGCCGAAGAGTTCCTCAATGCAGTCTTTCACAGAAAAGGTTGGTTCCAGTGAAGAATGACATTTAGCATTTGCTTGTCTAAACATTAATCTTAATTTCAATGTCATTTTTTAAAAGAGTTACTTTTAAAATACTTTTACTAGTAATACACTTTGTAATTCTCTGTATTCCTTTGGTCAAGTTAAGTTGGAATAGAGTAAGACAACCAGCCCCTCTCCCTTTTCACTCTGAAGTGATGGTGCCATTAGTTTTAGTTAAGTAGTGCTTAAAATTATTGTGAAAGTCTAAAAATTGTACTGTCAGTAGTCTGTGTTTTGTTAGACAAACTTTCTTACATAAACAGTCACTACTTTAATCACTAATAACCATAAAACCAACTATAAAATTTTAGTAATTCCTCACTGAAATTTCATTTGGGAAGAAAATGTAAAATTATGTCTTAAAATTTATAAACATTTTTTTCTCCTTGATACAGTCTTGTTTCACTAAATTTTCAAAAATTATTAAAATTAGAGAAAAATTAATTATTATATAATAAAACTTTCCCCCATACATTTGAGGTGGCCCTTAATAGCACCACCTTTTGCATTTTTCAATTTATCTTTTTCCTTGAAATTTTTGTAGGCATGTTTTTCATTTCTTTTCTCTATCCACAAAGCATAATTGCTGTCAGCCAAGACTTTTCAGGAAGCTTCCCTTCATGATCCATTCCAGTGAAGAGTCCTTATCTTCAAGAAATTGTAAAATGTATTTGTATTCTTTACCTACGCCTTTCCTCTAGTTCCAAGATGGAGGTTACTGTGATAGGCTCTAAAAAAAAGTTTCCTACAAGCTCCTGATAATCTTGAATATCTATTTAATCTTCAGCAGACCCAGTGATTCCACTTTCCTTAATAATTCTTGTGGTCTAGCTTATACCTCTTATTCCTTTGGAAATTCCCTCCTTCCTTCTGAAGTTTGAAGGGTGATTTTTGCCTGTACCCTGGTTAAAATCTGAGAAGTGCTGATTCTAATTGGTTGATTACAGTTGGACAAGGCTAGCTGGGTTTCTGCTTAATGTTAATAATATTTTCAAAAGGGAGTATGAGATGAAGTTTCACATAAAATAAAGGAATGCATCAGGTTATTGTTTACAGTGACACTTTAAAAATAATTATTCCATCAGAACCTTTGGAAAATTAAATCTTCAGTACATATCACTTCTATTTAATACCCTATAGCACTCTCTGACCTAAAACTCCCCATCAAGGTTCCCATGCTCACCTTATCATTCCCATAAAGTACCCTGAATTCCAAACTTATGTGGAAAGAGTAATTTTCTTCGTTTTATGAACATTTGATTGTTTTATTAAAGTAATTTGCGTTTAAAGTTTAAATGATAGAACAGTTCTGTCAGTTTATTAACTGAATAAAATATGTTTACAGCTCCTCTGCTGCTCCTCTCCTTTAGGATGTATACTAAGTCATGGGTCTAATGCTGCAACAAATTTCATTATCTGAAAAGAGGAACTCCTCTCCTTAATTTACATGGAGGAACCACTTTTCATCCACACTTTGATTAGAGGGAGGGAGTTAATAATGTCAATCATAAGCAGATTCCTAAAGAGAATTCTGGCCTACTTCTCTGCTAAGCCCATCCTTTTGTCATGTAGGAATGACTTACATTAAAGTTCTTCTAAGTTTTCTAATTTAGAAATTAAACTTTTGGGCATATAATCTTTAGAGGAGGACGTCTTACCTTGGAATCAGTGTTAGGGTAGACTCCAGCAAGTGAGAATCCTCTGCAATTGTATGTAAAGTTAAGTTTGTGTATTTGTATACTGGCATATGATGCTCCAAAAAAGAACTATTGCTTTGAAATTGGAGGTTCTTCCCCCTTGCTTTATGTATTAATGTTTTTATTTTTAGAAACTAATCCTTTTGGAAAAATCCCAGATGGGCAGTAGTACTCTCCACTTAATAGCAAAAATGTTCAATATCCAGAGATATGTCAGGCAATTTAGTCTGAAAGAGAATATTTTGTTTTAAATTCAGAATTTTGTTTCCAAGTATTACAAGTTGTATGATTTCTGTAATTGAGTATAAAAAAGTTAAAAATAGCAAGGCAGAAATACAGATGCAATAAAAGTAGGCCTTGGTGGTATGGACTCTATAATAAATCCCAATTTAAGGACAATATACCTTCTACTCTACAACTGTCATAATCATATTTCTTTTCAGCTTGCTTTGTCACTTGTTTTAGAAAATTGGACACTTCTAAAAGTTAGGTTTGGATTTCTGTAACATACGGGTTGCGGTGATACAGCATAAACATGTTTTTCTGTAGTTTTAATTTTGATCTGATTTGTTGTTTTTATTTGACTCAATGTGCATGTTCCCTAGGCATGGCTTGGTTTACAGACTTTTAAAAATAAGTGAAAGAATAAATGAAAGAAACTTGCACACATCCTAGAAATTCAAATGGCAGAAATGTCAATGATTGCATGAACATAATTGCATATCATGATTATGTTATTCATTCAACAAAGAGGCAAAATATACTGCAGGCATTTAAAGCTCAAAGATAGAAATTACGGTCTTTACCTTAGAATCTTTGACCTTTTATAAATCTCTTTATATTTATTGATCTAGTTAAACACAGAGATGTCCTGTAAATTACTTCATTTTGCTTCTTATTTGGAAACTTTCTTATTTATGTATTACATATTCTTCAACTTTACAGGGGATAAAAAGATACACTATTAAAACTAGGGATTATATACAGTTTTTCATTGGAGGATTGTATGCTGTATGCTATATAAGAAAAAAAATGGTTCTTAAGTGGAAAGTTAAAAACCCAGTGGGTAGAAAGATTTTTAAAAGCTTTGTACAACTAAAATGTTTATTAAAACATTTAGGAACCACAGTCAGTGATTGTAGTAACTTCGGAAGCTTCCGATTGAATACCTTTATTCTTAAACCATCTAGTGTACTCATAGTCTCTATTTATAGAGAGGAAACTTAGTGTTAGAAACACTTCTTACTAAAACAGCTGTTACTGGTAGAACAAACCTTGTTAAGCTCCAATTAATTAAATAGATATTCTGACTGTATAACCGTCTGCTGGTATTGAATATTGTCCTTCAGAAAAAAATTGTTCTTAGGAATCCTGTGGGTTTTGCTGATGTGTTTTTTTTGTGTGGATATTTTAGATTTTGATAGAAACAAGCCAGTTTTTCTCTAGATTTACAAATCAACCTAAGTTATTTGCAGCTTCAAAATATTTTAAGTAAAGTGATATACCTTCTACAGTTAATCTTTAAAAGACCAAGGAAACTCAGGTTTTCTGAGAACTATCTTCTAAAGCCTCAGAAATGTAGTGGGGAGGTAAAGGTCGCAGGTGGAACATTAAGATGATGGAGAGTTTTCATCAAGGGTCTACCACTAAACAGGCCTCTTCAAAGAGGCTGCTTTTTAGGTAACATTTCCCTCATTTGTTAAAAAAAAGAAAAACAAAATACTTGATGATGATTGATTTGATTGGTCCCTTTATTATTCAACTAATATGAATGCATACTTTACACCAGACAAGTTTAGGTGCTTAGTATACAGAGAGAAACAAAAATCTGTGTTCCTAAGATGCATAAGTCTCCCAGATAGTGTGGTAATGATAGAGATGGTAATATATTTATACAAAATATTTTCCTTTTTTAAATTTATTTTAAAATTAACATTAAGTAGAAATTGATAACTTAGACATTTATTTCCTTCTCTAGTTCTTGTGTTTAATGGTTGGCAGAGTGTATTTTAAAAACTCATGGAAAATACATTAGTCTTAGGTTTTTGAGATTTGGCATTTAAACCCCTAGTTGAGGGGTTCTAAAGTTGTGGTGCCCCAACAGCAGCATCTAGAAACTCTTTAGAAATGCTAGTTCTTGAGCTTACTCTAGAACCACTAATCAGTAACTGAGGGGATTGGACGGAGCCCAGCTGTTTTTACAAGCCCTCAAAGTGATTCTGATGACCATTAGTATGAGAACTATAGCGCATCCTATCGTGGATCTTAACATCAAGTATCAGATGTGATCTATAGGTGGTAAACAAAGGAGTAATTTTTTCATAAAGGAGGGTTTTGGGATTTCTGTGTCAGGTAAGTGATTCTTGCCCATAAGGTATATTATTTGTTATCCTGTTATTTGATTTCATAATCCTGGGGGAGGGGAATGTTTAGAAATAATTTTAAGAAAATTACATTTCAAAAAACCTGTGACTCATAAGCTTAGAGATTAAAAATATGACCAAGAGGGAAGACTATTCTTAGGGTATTGCATTTTAAGAAAAATATAAAATGAAATTTTATGTCTTCTTGAAAGCTGTCTTTTTTTTTTTTTTTTTTTAGCATATTGTCCCACTTTAAAAGTCAATAAATCTTTGTTTACAGACAGTCCCTGGGTCTCCGACCCCAATATTCCCTTAGTGGCCCGTGAGATCATGCAGCGAATGATCCAACAATTTGCTGCTGAATATACCTCAAAAAATAGCTCTACTCAGGACCCCAGCCAGCCCAATAGCACAAAGAACCAAAGCCTGCCGAAAGCATCTCCAGTCACCACCTCTCCCACGGCTGCAACTACTCAGAACCCTGTGCTCAGCAAACTTCTCATGGCTGACCAAGACTCACCTCTGGACCTTACTGTCAGAAAGTCTCAGTCAGAACCTAGTGAACAAGGTATGCTTTGATGTTAAGGTCTCCTCTGTCCAATCAGAACATGTTAATTTGGGGAGAAAAAAGTTATTGGCAAATAGGGCACTAGTAGTAATAATAGGATAAAAACTAATGTGATTCTTAAATTACTCCTGACTAAGCAGTGATAGAAAAGAACAGATAAAGTGGCTACCTTACCTATCAGTAGTTTGTAGTCATCATATGCTACCCAGGAAAGTTAGGTGATTAAGGTTATACTGATCTATAAGTTACTTGATATTTATGTAAGCATTTTATACTTTCCGAAGTCTTATCATATCCATTGTTTTTAAAATCCCTGTGAAAAACAAAGTTTTTCTTCTTATCTATCAGTGTTCTGATATTAGCAGTTGAGAAATAAATATGTATTTACTTGGTGAGTAGAAGAATCTATACTCTGCAAATGAAATCATAAGGCAAATGTATTATTTGCATTTTAAAAAAGAAACTCCTAGGGTTAGAAATAATGAGAGGACAGCAGACACACCTCAGGTTGTTAAGTCTATTCAGTATTTTATAAATACACAAACACATACATATGTACCTGCACTGTATTATGAGTTAATCTTAGAGTATTTCCAAAAGGTAATTTGTTGGTGAGGATCCTAATTAAGTGAAGAGCTTAAGAGGTTATCAGTTTTTCTTAACAAATATTTCTTGAAGCTTTGAAAAGTTTACTCTCTTAAAGAGATTAAATATATTCCTGTTGTTCTGTGATCTCATTTTATATTTAATTTCACAAAGATGAATTGAGCATTTCAATTCTGCCCTTGTTTAAACCACTACAAATTGTAAATTGGTGATGTCTGTACTATAGAGATATTATTGTCACAGAAATCTCATAAGAGCATGCAGAAAAGTTTTGAGAAGTGTGGATTTATTGGTGAGAAATGCATGTCCATTTTCCAAAGTAAATAAATTTAACTATTACAAGAACCTCTTTGAAAGGACTTTCTTTTACTTTATAATTTATGAAGGATTTACACTTAATGGTCTGACTTTAGTTTCTTATCAAACAATATATTTTTTAAATAATTTTCCTTTGCTTTTTTCCTGTTTCTGTATTCTATGAGCAGCAATTATAATCTTCAGTCTGAGAGATTGCCTAGCAGACCTCCTAATTGTCCTGTGTTCACATTGATCAGCAACCATATTAGCAAAGTTATTCTTTTCTTTTTTATTGAGGATTACTTTCACAGATGGGTAGCTTTCATTAAAAATCTCTTCGCTCCAAATACTGCATTAAAAGCTTCAGGTTTAATAGGAGACTGACAGCATAGAGGTTGTATTTAAACTATTAATAATGGAGATTAAAATACTAAGATACTACTTAGTCTAACTTACTATAGCTAGTTTAATGCTTAAGAAGTATGTTAACAGCATGCTCTTATAAAGAGAAATTTTGAACTTGAAAGGATTACAGTATACAGTCTTCAAATGAAACGAAATTTTAAAAATTGTATTTCCTAGATGAGTTTGTGTGTTTTCAACTTAAATCACAATATTTTTAGTGCCAGACCCAAAATATGTTGCCTATTTGATTAGATAAAGCTTAGAAGTTTTACTAGTACTGTCTATGGTTGAAAATATTTTAATGGTGCATTTGCTTGTTATATCTCTAATTGGGTTAGATAACTAATAGAATAATTGATTATGTAAGATTACAGTTAAGAGTTTTAAAAATATTAATGATTCTGAAGGGCAGAACTTTGTATGACTGTGGGCTTTTTTGGTTTGTAAACTCAGTTACACGTTTATTTCTAACACCCTGAAATAGTAGTATTGTCTTCAGACACAAGTCCTAAGTGGGTCCTATGTTAGAGCATTTTTTAATGTAACTAGATCTTTGCTGGCCAACTGAAAATCAGAGGCATTGAGTATTACCTTGTCCTATTATTTTTTTAGTGGAATGGCAGCTTTTAAAGTTACCCAGACTGTGAGTTTTCTTCTCTAGACATGTCAAGGGAAAAAGGTATTTGTGGCATAAGAAAATCTTCTAATTTAATTTCTAATAATGTGAATTTGTGATTTGGTCTAGCTTTGGTAAAAAAATGGTTAAACCTCTAGGTTCTCATCAGTGTCAAGACTGTTTTATTCTTCTTTTTTTCCTTAAACTTTTCCCACCAATTTATAACTGTTTATTAATTTTAAAAACTTTGCCTTTGTAAATATTGACAAGTGAATTTTGAATCTGCAGAATTTTTCCAAAAGCATGAATCCAATACATGTTTTTTTTACAGATGGGTTCAAAGAGTAATCAGGACACATGCAAATTACAAACAGTTAACAACTGATTCATCTTACAGACCGTCTTGTATATACATGTAATATATAGTATGTAAACTCATATTTTAAAGTGACTTATGTATTTTAAATGTTCTAAATTCAACTTCTATGTACTTTAGTGTTTCAGGTAGACCTACCTAGCTTATGAGGAATTTGTTTTTATAATATGTATGACATTGTGGCATTAAAAACTCATACACTTTGATTAAGGTAAATTTAGAAAATGAAGTCTAATAGTTCTCTTGCAGAACCTCATACTGTGTAAATTGCTGTTTCTGATATCTCACTGTATCTTCACATCTGCAGTGATAGTCTACATTTTCTTTTGCCTTATTAATATTTACTCCTTGGAGATATTAGCTGTAACAAGCTTTGCTAAATTTTTGTCACTTCAAGAGGGAAAATATCCTCATTCTATTAATGAAGTGATTTTATACCTCAAATATATGACTAGTATATCTGCTTAGCTGACCAGGCCTACCGCTTTGTCATTTTTAGCCTATTCAGTTCACATTTGCTCCTAGTTTTTAATATCCTCAGGTGTTTCTTTGTGTCTCTACAGACGGTGTACTTGATCTATCCACTAAGAAAAGTCCATGTGCTGGCAGCACTTCCCTGAGCCATTCTCCAGGCTGCTCCAGTACTCAAGGGAACGGGTAAGGGAATACATTTGTGTAGCCTTCCAGAGTTTCATAGGGGACAATTTATCAAAGATTGGTGCCAGTCTCCCTTGTTTGTTTTAAAAATTAATCCTTCAGAGTAACACTCTTACAAATAGGACTTCAGTAAAAATACTTTTGGTCCATCAGTCAAGTAAAAGTACAATATGTGAAATCTAGAATTGGTTATCATAGATCACTTTAGCCAGTTAAGTACAAATAGTAAATGACCAAGAATATGGCAAGAATGTCTGTGGACTTTTTTGTCATTGAGCATTTAGGAGTATGAAATCCAACCTGTACAATTCCAGAGTTCAGGTATAAAGACAATGTTATGTCTGCTGAAGGTGTTGAATGAAAATTGAGCTCCAGTATTTAACTTGGTCTCTAACGGAGTGTGTGGCTATTTGGGGACTGTTTTTTTCCTCATTTGTTTTGTTTTGGTTTTATTTTGTTTGTTGATTTGAACTGCAATTTTAATTCTTGTGTGGCAGTTCAGAAGATGTACTTGTATTTTTTGTTTCTTAAGTGGATTAAGACTGGTTGTAGATATTGATGGATAACCATCTGATGCTGCCAAGACATTATTACATACTCAGTTTTGATAACATTTAGTGGACAAAAGTGAATTTTCTGACCACCTAATTTTATAGTGTACAAATTGTCTTAATTCTCCCTCTGTGTGTACATATTAACCATTTAGAAAATTCAGGTATTGATGAAGTTATTTAGATGCCATATTGGGAAAGTATTTCCATATAACTTTATTGTGACCAAAAACTTCATCTAGATATGGAAAATTACTTTGGTAAGTTAAATTAGTTCATATTTAGGTTTATTTAACTTTTAGAATATCTACATGGCGAAGTTGTTTAAATATTAAAAGATTAAGTAGACACTGCGTGGACTAACCATTTTCAACTTAATCTTAATTACCTTCAAATTGAAGGATTCTTTTATTGAGTTGTAAAATGCTCCCTTTATATTCTCTAAAACCTCATCACTTTCCTTTTTCTTTTCTCTTTTAATTCAGTCTAAAAATAACTTATTAATTTAATGCATTTTGCATGGTTTACTAATCTTTTTTTCTTAAGCCCTTCTTTTCACTAAAGTTTAGATATATGTCATCATGGTCTGAAATCAGTGTGTTCCATTTATATATCAAAAAACTTGAGTTTTGTAATTAAGGACACATGTAAGAGAAGCTTAAGTGTGGTTTGCATAAATGAATCAATCCCTTACTTAAGATTCACTTTAAACTTGGCCACCAGGTCCATGTATTAATGTGGTTGAAATTGCTGTGTTTATCCTTCTGAGTGGAAAGTGTTTTCTATGTGGTTCTGTTTTCTGGAGGACAAAAGCACCAACAGACTTCCCATCTTTTAGGTGAATATTCATTGTTAACTGTATTATGTTATTTATTGGTAATAGCACAGAGTCCCTTTAGACTTTTGGAGAATGTAGCTGGTTTATCATTATTTCTGCAAAGTCACTCTTTTGTGCCTCGTTAATATAATTATTCCCCTTGGGCACGCTTTACCGTGCATTACCAGTTGCCAGTTTTATCATTGATGATCTTTCTCTATTGTGAAAAATGAAAACCTTATGAATTAACTTTGTGGAAGTAGTTGACTTTTTAAACATTCTTTGAAAGCTATACACTTAAAATTTCAAAATTGATGTTTGGTATTTTAAGAAGAGAATTCTTAAACTGGAAAGTGCTACAATATTGTTTATATACCTCTGACAATAATTACTTGAGTAAAACCTAAGGAACAAAGTTTGGGGAAAATAAAGGGCAGTCTCTTTAAAACTTAGATTATTTCAGTTGGAGAATCTGTGGTACTCATGTATCTGCAGCTAATAGTATTTTTAAATGAAGCAGTGTGGTAAGTTACAGTGTGATGGGTATTTTGGTTTGGGGTTTTCCCCCCCTTGGGACTGGCAACCGTATTTTTTTTCCCCATGCATAGTAAGAAATGTAATTTCCAGCTGTTTGTTTTTTGATGATGAACATCAACTTGTTTGTGGGATAAATGAGCAATTACGGGTTCCACCAATGTAAATGATTCCAGTATTATAGCTGGTTGTCATGAATGTTGAATATGTTGCATTAAAATAAATAATTTGGCTTACTCTTTTATTACTGTACTTGTTTAGTGGTAACGTCACATTGGTAACACAATTCTGTGTAGATCTATGGAGACTTGATGATTACTTTGTAATTAATAATTAAGGTGGTATTTTCAGACAGTTGCGCGAAACTTTTTCTCCGAAAATTTGTGAACCCAACCAGAGACCAGCTGACAGGTTTAATTTTTCTTTGCCCAAAAGCTCCTGGGTTTTTTTTTCTTTTTTTCTTTTTCTTTTTTTGTGAACAAGTTTTAAAACTAACTGCTGAGACCTTTTTTTTTTTAATTTTAGAGAAAAAATAAATAAATAACACAAAGTGATGTTACCCAAGCAAGGCCTTCTAATAAAGGAGTGGTCCCCTCACCCATCCCTCCCTACCTGTGCAAGTCCTGCTCACATCAGTTTCCTTCCATCCAATTAGGCGACCTGGGAGACCCAGCCAGTACCGCCCAGACGGACTTCGGAGTGGTGATGGGGTACCTCCAAGAAGCTTACAGGATGGAACCAGGGAAGGTTTTGGACACTCCACATCACTCAAAGTTCCTTTGGCTCGATCCCTGCAGATTAGTGAAGAACTACTGAGCAGAAACCAATTATCCACAGCTGCCAGCCTTGGGCCATCTGGATTACAGAATCATGGACAACACTTAATATTATCCAGGGAAGCCTCTTGGGCAAAACCACATTATGAGTTCAACCTCAGCCGTATGAAGTTCAGGGGAAATGGTGCACTCAGCAACATCAGTGACCTTCCTTTTCTTGCAGAAAATTCTGCCTTCCCAAAAATGGCACTTCAAGCAAAACAAGATGGAAAAAAGGATGCGAGCCATTCATCTCCTGTAGATTTAAAGATACCACAAGTTCGAGGAATGGATCTTTCTTGGGAGTCTCGCACTGGTGATCAGTACAGCTATAGCTCTTTGGTAATGGGTTCACAAACGGAGAGCGCGCTTAGTAAAAAATTAAGGGCTATTCTTCCAAAACAAAATAGAAAAAGCATGTTAGATGCCGGACCCGATTCTTGGGGCTCAGATGCTGAGCAGTCTACCTCTGGACAGCCATATCCCACATCGGATCAAGAAGGAGACCCTGGCTCCAAGCAGCCTCGGAAGAAAAGAGGGCGTTACAGACAGTACAACAGTGAGATACTGGAGGAAGCAATCTCAGTGGTTATGAGTGGAAAAATGAGTGTTTCCAAAGCTCAGAGTATTTATGGGATTCCCCACAGTACACTGGAGTACAAAGTAAAGGAGAGGCTGGGCACTTTGAAAAACCCTCCAAAGAAAAAGATGAAATTAATGAGGTCGGAGGGGCCAGATGTTTCTGTAAAGATTGAATTAGATCCCCAGGGAGAGGCAGCACAAAGTGCAAATGAATCAAAAAACGAGTAGGAATACTGTAGAGTGCCAATTACTGTACAGACTGGGTGAGCACTACTGCATTGTTCAGCTCTCATTGCTTGCACCTAACTTCATTTACTGTAACACTTGTTTCTTTGCAGAGTTTGCATTGACTTGTGTTTACAGAGGTGAAAGGTGTATTCTGAATGTTGGCATATTTTAAATTTTTTCATGTGCAGTATGGCTCGGTTATTGTTTGGCCTTTTGCATGTTTCTCTACAAAAGAGAATTGAGTTACCTCACAGAGAACAGATACATGGAAGTGGACTCCTTGCCTGTAGAGCCTGCATGCTTTTCTTTCTATTTTTCTTAAGTTATATTTGTCTTTATTTAAAAAAAAAAGAGAAAGAAAAAAAGCCCCCTTTTAGAAACCACCTTTGTCATACTGGGAGCTTTATCACTGCAAATTGGAAAGCCATCTTATAAAACCACATTTTTTCTTCTACGACTCAACTAATTGAAGGATTAAACTACAGAAAAAAACTAAGAACGATGGACCTTTGAATTTAAGAAATTTGGTCATTCAATGATAAATAATTATTTGGGTCAATTTACATTTTATGATTTTCTTCTCACTATTCAATTCCTTAACAAATTGGCAATCTATTTAGTGCTCACCCAGAGGGGAAGGAGGTGGAAAATGTGCACACACTACCTTCAGAATGCTTCGGTTAATTACTTTGTAACACTACCTTTGCTGTAATTTCATTTGGGACTTTCTAAGGGTAGAATTTGGTCTCACCAACAAGTGAGGATATAGCCTTATCTCATGGAGGACGAGCTCCGTTCTTACTCAGGAGCAGTCAGGGTACATTACGTAAAACAGTAGAGGATGCTTCATTTTAGCAAACTAAGTTTCTTTCTATTCTTAAATCCTTTTACAGATTTGATCGTGCTAATTAAGCAACTCAATGTCATTGCAGCAACTAGTTTAAAATATTCAAGATGTGTTTATTGGGGAATGGGAGAAATAGGGGAAGAATTGTGTATACGTAATTATAATATTGCAAAAGTGGTATCTAGATTTTACAGCCTCAGTAGTCTGCCCAAATATCCACATGAATGAAGGATCCATGTTTTGTGGTGAGAAAAAAAAACACAACCCCAAGATAACCTAATATGATTTAGGTTGCATTTCTGTTCTAATAATTTCCATCAGAAAGGAAGCTCATTAGAGTTTTTTTTTTAACTTAAGTCAGATAATAGTACAGGAGGGAGGGGTTGCTTTCTAGTTTTTATTTAGTTTGTTGCTTTGAATTTTCTTTTTTTGGCATCCTATATATCCCCTTCTTAACCTTTTCTGATATTTAACTGGATTTTATGGTTGTTTAGCACACACAATTCAGGACGTTTCAGATCATGTTTATACAGGCACTCCTTGAGAAACATTTAAGCTTTTTTTGAAATGGGCTTTTTAAATTACAGTAATTAAGTTTGGAATATTTAATTTTTACAATTTTTGCAAGAATAACTGATAAATAAAGCCCATGAAATTTAATTTTGCATTGTGACCAAATTAAAATTAGTTTGTGCAAAACAGAATCCACACTACATAATGTCCTGTATTCTAATCTGCTGAGAAAGGTGGTCAGGCCCTTCTAAATGCTTAACCAAAAACAAACAGAAAAAAATCACTGGAGTTTTTATGTAAAATAAAAGCAAACTTGGAGCAATAGTTAAATTGAGGCTGATTATTTCAGAGGGATACTAACAGTTTGAGGAGAAGTAGGTCCAGATTCCCGAGGCAAAAATTCTTGCCTGGAAACTTTGGAGCAGCTAAATAGGTTAAGGATAGTTTTCCCTCAGCAACCTATGTGTTCAAAGGTTAGGCACACCATTGCTGTTATTAAAATAATATGCACTGCTCATTCTTAACATAGCCTGGGCTTGGGTTCCTCTTTTGGTTTGGTTATTTTGTGTAGCAGTTTAATCAGTGGATGACTGAGCCTGTTTCCTCTTAGCTTTCTAGTGGTCTCAACAGAAAAAGCAGTTTGGATTCAGAGCAGTATATGATTCTGCAATATTTCCTAGCCTAGCTGGAAGTTGCAATAAAAATACTTTATGAAATGTATGGTTTTCATCTGCAGTTGAAGGAAGTTGTAGAAAGTTTGCTGAAAGCAAAGGGCTGAGCTTATGAAGGAAGCCTCCTTTGTTCCACACTCAATAATTTGTCACACACAATTAATTGCAGCTATGGTGCCTTTTTGCATGATGTTTGGGGTATTCAGTAGCCCAAGATTGCTGTAAAAAGGCCCTTTGAGCAATTAATTTGTGCTTGCTTTTATCCCCTCTCAGAAAGTCATTGTTAAAGGCCCATTTAAAAATCTGGCCCTAAAACAACTTTTGTAGTTTTACTGTTCAGAGAGGTTTAATCCTATGTGGTAGTCCTATAAAGTGATGTATGAGTTGAGTTATGTAAATTTTGTCATTGTAGTGTACATGGAGTGATCATTTACTAACATAAATATTTTCTATGTGTGTTTCAGTGGATGACAATCGAGCAGCAGAAGAATGGTGTGCCTACCCTTTAATGCTGCAGTTTAAATAAGAGAACTTACTTGTATTGTGTCATTTCAGATTGTAGGCTGAGAGTTGTAAATAGGAAAATTTGAGTACTTCTATTATTTGTTTTGGTTAGAAAGTGAATTTAATAAACAAACCAAACTCTAAACTTTCTCAGATTAAAAAGTCCTGAGACCTGAAGATTGTAATATTCATGTCTGTGAAGCTTTTAAACATTACACTTGAGATCAGTTCATGACTTGATGTTCAGGTAAATTTTCTTTTCCAAGAAGCTTTTTGAATAAGCGTATTTCCTCCAAAGGTCGGTCGGTCTCTCTTTTTTTCTTTTTTGAGTGTAGATTATTTTTTAAAGCACTAATTGCATTACATTGGTAACTGCAATATAAAATAGCCATTATTGTTTCGTGAAGCATGGTTGAAATTAGATAGTGGTCCCTTTTAAATTTCATGAGCCTCTCAAAAAGAAAAACTTTAAAAAAATACAGAAAGCTGCTGAATATTTCAAAAGATATATATTTTACCTTATTGTAGGTTTTGTAAAGTTAGTTTGTAATATTCAGGTGCACTTTTAATGTTAAATTTTGTGTTCAGAGTTCCATTATACCATGTATTTCTCGGAGATGGCTCATCACATGGCTGGCTGTCAGTCTTGGTGCCGCGATGATCCTTTAATATTTGATTTCTCTCTTGATTTGCCACTATTCTATATTGGCACTTTCAGTGTAGATATTCTAGTTTGGGGACATCCTCATAAATGTGTAATAGAGATTGGTCTATTCGCATGCTTAATTTCTGCTAATCAGAGTTTTGCATGGCCCAAACAACAGTTGACCATTTTTATGGTATGGGAAAGTATAGTTCACAACTGTCTGTCACAAAAGCCCTTTCTCCTCAAAATTTCCAGTGGGCAGATGATGACATTACTCAAACTAATGTTGGAAGATATGTATGTAAAATCAATTCTTGCATTTTTTGAGAGAACATTGATATAGAGTAGATAAACTATGGCACTTATATAAAATCAAGAACACTAAGTAATTCTGTGAAAGGTTATTTAGTTGGTATTTTTATCATTAGCCTTCTCATTTCTGAGACAGTAGAGTCATCAAGCTTGACAGTAATGTAATGTATTGTATTACTTTGTTCAGTAGGCTTACAAGTGACTCTGAACCATGTTTGTGATGAGCTATACACTTTTTTCTGTTCCACAAATACCATGAAGGACAAGGTCTCTCTTTCAGGAAAAATAATTTATATTTGTGTATAATACTTTTTAATATTAAGTTTGTTGTTATTCTGAAGTTTAGATGTTGCTTGATAAACCTTTGCTGCAGCAGATCATGAATATGAGTAAGGCTTTGTGTGATAATAGGGTCCTTATGTGAAGTTAATTACTGTTCAGTTCTGGTGAGCAAGCTCAACAATTGTGAAGTGTGTATTAGCTTTATTTGGTACACTTTTTCTTTACAATATTGAAGTGCTTTTAGAAAACTCTGGTTCTTATATAAACCATTACCTCAACCAATTGGCATTTCCATTCCCCAACATTTTACCTGAGCTATAATATGAGATAGTAAAACAGTAAGACACAATGAGAAGTTTAGTTCCCAATTTTCTGGAGAGAACTCTAAATTAGACTAAAAATGACAACCTGCAAAGGCCCAAATTATAGGCAGTACTTAGCAGCCTTTGAGCTGCTAGTGAGCTGTGTGTTCTCCTTCTGACCCCCAAGTAAGCACATGGTAAGAGGCCTTGTGCTAAGCCTTTGTGATTCTCTTACATTTCATTGACCCATAATAGTGAAGCTTGGATTCAGTTAGCTATTTTTATATAACAAATTAGTGAGTCAGCCCAATGTCAGAACCTGAAGCTGTTTTTAGTAGAACAGATATATAACAGTTTGGTATCATTTACCACCCTTTTCTGTATATTCAGGTTTCTGTCATTGGTGATACAATATGGGAATAGACTGAATTGCTCTACATAATCTTTTATAGGAGACATTGAAAGTTAGAGGTTAAATTTTGACCTTCATGAAGATATCAAAGATTGTTTTCCTTGTTACTTTCCCATTATAATGAGGTCTTCATTAGTACTATGGTCAGGCCAGTGTTATTAAAAACTTAATGGCTTTAGCCAAGCAGCCTATTTAGAAGACTTCTAAGCTATATAGGGATTTTTTTTTAATTCATTTCAAAAAGGAAGAAAGTATAATTTTGGTAAAGGAATGCAGAATCTCCAAAGTCGTTATAGTTTTTTTGGATTCATTCTGTCCTTTGAGACTTGAGTAGGATTTGTGCACATGGGGACTGAAGGGAAAATAGAGAAAATTCTTTGCATATCCTGTGTCTCTTATTCCCAAATAAACTTGCAGTTGCCTTTAAAGAAGCAGACATTAACCCTGTAATTGTGTGCCCTAGGTGTTATGAAGGAAATTGGGGGAAGGGGGTGAGAAGTAGGATGTGAAAGTATATAGACTTTAGAAAAGGCTAAAGATTCTTTCTATCCTACAATACTAAACATGAGTTTCAGGATAGATAATGTGGTAAAGTTGGGCCATCTTTATTTAATGGAAAAATCTTTTAGATTGTTTGAAAATAAGAGTCAGGGCTAATTATTACTGATTTGACAAACAATAAAACACAAGTTAATTCTGCAGCTATTTGGGGGGTAGTTTTAAGGTTTCCAATTCATTTAGAGCTGTATCAATAAAAGCCGAAAAGCAAGCACTTTTAGTTAATCATAGATTTATTGGATGTAGCAAATATTATAATCATAATATTTAATCTTTCTTGTTTGAATATGGAAATGAACTCTTTACCCCATCTTGAACTGTCATTGAACAGACTCAAGATGATCTTTTCAACACTGGAAATGACCCTACACACATACCAAAAAAATCTAAAGCAGTAAGACATATTTGAAGATCCATACCTCTTAGACTTTATAGTTTGTCTTTATAGATTTGGGAAAGAATTTATGGACCTATAAACAGTATTAGTGCAGTCTTGGGTTCCTTGTTCTGCATAATTGCACCCTTTCTCAGGTATGTCCTGAAAACATAAATTTTAAAATAATCTCTTTAGAGATTAGATTCTCAGTGGATAGTGTGTAAGGGGACTGGGGGAGGGGGGTTGGGGGTTTGGACACAGGACACTGACACAGTAGCGCAGGGATTTTTAACATTCAATAGCCAAATAGAATTTCAGTCTAGACTGTTTTTACCCCCTCAGAATGAGTGAAACAACATCTATTATTTGGTAAATACCCGGTGCTACACTCCTAAAAGTCTTTTCTTTCATCCAGGTGACTTTTTTTTCCTGCTTGGTGGAAGAGTATATAGTTAACTTTACTGTCACCAGAAAAGCACTTGTCCAAAATCTTTTAAAGTACTAGAAAAGGGATAATTCAGCACTTTTTCTGTTACAACACTAAAGTCTTAATTTATCTTCAGAGTCTTAGGTACTGTAAGTTTTAGGGTGATTATTTAAAAATATAAAACATACTACATAATATAGGGTCAGATCACAGATTTATATAAATCTTGTCTTATTTTAAAAAGACAATAACATTGTGTACCTTTTAAACAATTCCAAGTGATTGCCTCATTTTCCCCATTTCATTAGGCATTTCAGGCTTAAGAATTTGGAATTTGAGAGGTGAGGGGAAAATTCCCCCAAATGAAAAGTTGTGTCAGACCATTTTAGAAAAATAAATCACTAGGAAAATGGGTAGGGATTCTCTCTCCCTTTAAGTCTTCAGGGAATGAGCAGTATTTAGAATCTTTGGCTGAAATTCAAGCCTTTTTACTGTGTAAATTTTAATATTCATTCACTGACATGCTTTTTACATCAGAGGACTGAAAATGGATCTTAATGTTTTTAAGTTGTGGAAGGGTATATTTCTAAAATGAGGGGGGATAATTAATTAGGTTAGTATACCAGCATTAGTAAGTTTAAGGAATTTTAGTATGTAATAGCAAAGTGTTTGATTAAAAGTCTAATCCTATATCGCTAGTCAAAATTAGTTACATTCTGATCTAGGAAAGATATAGTCATTGGATATTGATATGCTGTGCTGTCAGAAAACCAGACTAAGAAACCTTTATCTGACTCCCATATGTTGCTTGTTCTGATGGGATGTATACTTTACAGCAGCTTATTGCTGCTTTGAGAAGAGATGTATAAACTATACATTTGGAGTGTTTGCATATAATTCTTTATAACCTCCACTTTAAACTGTCAGACATTGGTATTTTATCAGTCCACACTGTTAAATAAAACCTAATGTTCTTAGGAATCCAACTTGTACACACTGTTTAAAAACCCTCAGGGACAGTTTACACACTATTCTCACTCAATTCAGGTACTTTGATGCTATTCTTAAACCTAACAGTGACTTGTATTTTTCTGTTTTGCTTTTATTTCAACGTGCTGGTAGCACATCCTTGATGAATGTCAACTTAAAAACTCAGTTCAGGTATCCAGGTATAACTCAGCCAAACAGATTTTAAAGCTGCATATAACTCTCCAGCACACGGTGCCTCACACTCTTATAGTGGCATTCTATATATTCAGTTATTACTACTGAGCAGATAATATGGGGGTTCCTGTTAACAGTGTATTTAAACAAACAAAATGTGCATAAATGTATAGCCAGCACATGCCGCACGTGCGCGCGTGCGCTCACACACAATTAAACTATATATTTTTAAATGCCACTAATAGCCAGCACAATTAAATGACATTCCTTGCTGCTTCTGTAACCTGTAACAGATGCAGTTCCTCCTTGATGTGGCTCTTGCTTCTTCACCACACTACTACTAAATTCAAGCACTGGTCCTTGGGTGTCTGACCTCTACATTCTAGTTTATGCAATGTCTTTAAGAGAATTCTGTGCACTGGCCACTGTGATGGAACCATTGGGCCAGGAGTGCTCTGAGTTTATTAGTAGTGATTCTGCCAAAGTTGGTGGTGTAACATGAGTACGTAAATGTCAAAAAATTAGCAGAGGTCTAGGTCTGCATTTTCACAGACGATTTTGTCAGGATATATTGTAGCCTTGGAGTCCTCAGTGACAAGTTTCTGATGCAAATTTCTAATTCCAGTGTTTTAGCCCTTTGCATCTTTAATGTTAAGACTTGTCTGCTGGAGGTGTTTATTCTTTAAAATTCCTTTTGTTTACTGCAGTATTGTCTGTAGTTAACAAAATAGACTATTCCTCTGCTTAAATATTTGGTAACTTAACATCTAAAAGGAATTCTCCATATATAAAACCCATAGCCTTTGAAGATAGAAAACACAGCATCTTTCAGATTTCTAGAAGTTCAAGTGTCATGCAACAAAACAGGAACCCCCTTTACTCTTATGGACCTCATTTCAATATACTGTTTACAGTTTGACGGAATTGTATAATTTAATATTTCTCTTGTACTGTAGTTTATATTTATTTACAGATTTTTTTGTACTGTGTGATTTGAACTTTTGTTCTTGCTATGATCAATGTTTATGTAGTAGAGCACTTATGATCACAAATTAATATTTTTGGTTTGATTGCACTACATTAAATTTTTTAATGCAGTTCTGATTTTTGACTGGACTTAAAATAAGCTGTCTTAATGTATGTGATGAGTACTTAAAACTTTAATCCATGTGGTCCCCTTTTTTTTGCATTGTATGTCAGAAGCGCTAGTTCTTTCGTGCATGTGTAAGATTTAATGGTTCCACTGTATTATTTGACCATGACATTTTGGATAAACATTCCCAGGTGTAATGTTGTGTATGGTAGTTCTCACTGGATGCTAGACTTTTCAAAACCACTATTCTTCTAATAAATTTTGTTGTGAAAAACTGTTTTAGAAGCTTGGGTTCTACTTCTTAAAGTTTTAATGCTTTTTTTAGAACCATAAAAGGGGTAAGATTTCAAATGTACTGGAAATACATGTGGTAATCAAAGTTGGCAGTTTTTATGATAAATTCTTTCCAGATGAAATCTCTTAGTTAACTGAAATTGCCACTTCAAATTCATGCTTCAATATTTGGTTGCAATACTGCCTTGTAACTCTGCCTTCACTAATTTGATACCCTCCTACCTGAGTTTTCTTCATTGGATTATTCACTTCTAAAAAAACAACCTTCAGCTAAGCAAGACACATTGATACTTTCATAATACCTGCTTATTGGGCTTAGTTTTTTGTAATTTTCTTAGACTAAAACGTTATGTTGGGACTGCTTGCTAAAAAGAATAAAGATTTACTAATTTTTGTTTGCTCTTTTTTTGAGGCATAAATATGAAAGTAACACTGTCAATCAGGTTATTACATAGTTGGATTCTTGGAAGGAAGCTGGTGTTTCCTTTTACCAGGACAAATGAAAGAATAGTATATGTGTTGCTCAACATTTATATTGTGGTTTTTAGAAACTAGGTCTATAAAGAAGTTTTGTATCATAATGTAATTCCTTTTGTAAAGTGGTTAAGGGGACAGCTGCATTATAGTGGTAAAGATTAGAAATGTATGTGCAAAATATTTTAGAAACCTTTTTTTAAGATCGTGATATACATGTGGGCTGAGATTTCTTATAATTTCTAATGGCCTTCTGTATTCAAAAATATTGTAGTTCTAGATTATTTTTCAGGTAATACTTTTGTCTTATTTCTTTGGCTGTCTAGCCTTTTCTGCCTCTTGGTCCAGTGTTTATCAAATTGGAAATATTGTTGGTACTACAGGCCTATTCATTGGCCTCATTTGTTTTCCTTCGTTGTGCCAGATATTTATAGAACATTTTTCTGGAAATCTAATTATTACTTCTTTGTAGATTTCAAAACTATAACTACTTGTTTCTTGTCATTGTCCATTCTAAAGTGGTGTCTAGATCAGTGTAGTAGGTTTATAATCTAGCCATTTCATAGATGAATTTATTTTAGTGATCATATCTTCAAATTAATAATTAGCTCTTCAATTGTTATGACCTTATTTTTTAAAGGACTTATTTATTCTAATCCTTAATTTTCTTCTCTGATTCTGCTGATATTTTGGAATTAGTTGAGGGTCTTATAGGTCTTAATAAGGTGTAGGAATCATGAAAACTGCATTAGAGGAAATGGAGTGGAAAAAATAGAAAATGGTATAGCTTTCTACCACTTCCTAAGTTGTGGAGTTGTAATTTTTTTCCCCAAGGACTATGAATTTCTCTTGCCAGACACTTCTTTTCAAATGTGAAATCATATACTCAAGTCATATGATGTTAGATTTTTTAGCTAAAATAAGTGCAAATTCCAATTTTTAATAGAAAGTATTTATTAAGTAACATGTAGATAACTTCTTGTAATCAGAGATTATCAGTATTTACTTCCAAATGGTAAGCATTTTAACTGAATTTTATTCATATTCATCTTAGAAGTCGTTGGACTTTCTGTTTGGAGGGGAAATGGTAGTGTGAATATCAAACAGCATTTACAATTGGAGTAGCAGGCTTATTTTCAGAGGTTAGTGAGAAAGGAATGTTCTTGAAACAAAACATTTTAAAAGGTTGGTTGGTATAATTAATAAATAGTTGAAGCCATGATTTAGAGTTCCAAGAAAGTAAGAATTTGGCCAGTAAGTACAATTCTATATAAATATTTGTAAGTATTAAATCTTGAGTCTGGAGCTTTTTATAAGCATGTAAGAATACTACTGTTTCCTGACTAGTAGTTTTAGAACATTAATTGTACTCTTCTTGACAACTCTTATTTTATCAGCAGTATGGAATGGTAAGGGATTATTTGGTACTTCAAATTTCTTTCAAGTTGGTATACTAGAAAGATCACTCATTTTTTTCTTTTGTAAAGTGAGAGTTTCGACTAAATGCCTTTTAGGCTTCATTTCAACTGAGTCTTATTAAAAATGAAATTTTCTCTTGAATGTGAGTCAAGTACACTAATTATAGCTGTTTCACCATTGAGAAATACAGTAGCAACACTTTATTAAGATCTTACAAACGTTTGTATTGCAGCATTTTCTTAAGGAAAAAAATAAATCTGGATGTCATTTTAGATGTCTTTTATTTAAATATCTTTTTACTCATATCCTTTTCAATTTTATTTAGATGTCTTTTATTGAAAACAAGTTCATTTTGTTAAGTGTTCATGAGCTGTGTGAATGTGATGATACTTGCTGCAAAAATTAGCTTGAGCAGTTAGTTTTGACTCAATTCATTTTAAGGTATGTTACTCATAATTTCTATTTCTGTTGTGTGCAGGCTAGTTCTGACTTAAATGTTAGAGCACAAAGAATTCTGGGCATCATTGGATATAATAAATCTTAATCAGTATCAGCCTTTTAAGAATACAGATTGCATGGGTCCTATACCAGAACCACTAAAGTCAGTAATGAGTGAGGCTTGAACATGTTAATGCAGCAAAGAAGGTTTTGGTTTGGGGTGGGTTTTTTTTGTTTGTTTTTGCATTTTAAAATTTATTTATTCAGCAAATTTTTTTTCTAATTGTGGCAGAAGACATATTTATCATCCACACCTTTTTTAAGTGTACTGTTCAGTACTGTTACATATATTCACATTTTGTGACCATTAGGAGGTTTTGATTAACCCACTGATTAACTACTGTTCATCACATTCTAATCTTTCATTCTTTAAATGAAAAACATGGAACTTGGGCGTTTAAGGGACTCACCCTCCTCACATAGTGAATTTCTCTTAATACTCATAATTCCAAACCATCACACTTAATTTCTATACCACTTTGGCACCCTTGACTCAATCTAGAATTAGAACGAGGGGCTTGCCTACTAATGCTTTTCTTTTAGATTCACTTTTAACTAATTAAGTCTCAACTATTAATATAGTTTCATTCTTGAATAAATTACATTACTCTTTAGGAAGAGAGTTAACTCAGTATTATGAAATTACCAGTAAAGATATTACATTTGAAGCATATGAACTTGCTTGTTAAATAGAAGTCCATATTTGTTGACTCATTGCTGGAGGAGGTGAATCTGAAAGAGTAATTAGGGCATAGAAAGGAGACTAGAGAATAAGTCAGGTTTAAGAGACAGGTTTTAATAGGCCTGGTTCATAATCCCAGCCCTTCTAGTATGCGCTATTGAACCTGAGTCTCAGTTTTCTTATCTGAAAAAGGGGGCTTATAATTCCTACCTTAGAGATTTGCTGTGAGGCTATTTGCTATTTGTTGTGATATTCTGTATGTAAAATACTTAGCACTACGCCAGGCTCTTTGCTAGTTAGTGCTCAGTAAACAAAAGCCAGGAGTGACAGCACTTGACAGGAGTTAATTTAGTATGAGGGATAGGAAGAGAATGAGAAAATCAGATTGAAAGTTGTAGAGGATGCTGTTTATATTGATGAGAACTTTGAAAATGAGGCAGATGAGTTTTATTCAGACTGGGACACTAGGCAACCAATCTTGTCTTAACACCTAAGACATAAAAATGTTGAAACCTGGAGTGTTGCTTTTATCAAGCTATTTAGTAGTTCTTTGTTTCTTTTCAAAGAATAAATGGAGTAAAAGTTGGAAAACAGAAGATGTTTAAGATTAAAAATTGTAAAGTTACATAGACTTTATCTCCATGTCCGCTGTACACAGTTTTTTGAGTATTCAGGGCTGAAATGTTAATGTGCTTTCAAACTAGATTTTTCTTTTTACGTGGTGGTAAAGTTTGAATAACAGAATGTAAGAGCCAAGTGTGGGGATATGTCCATGCATATGTGTTTCATCATCGAATCTTTAACTTTCCAATGAATGAATTTGGGGAATCATCTGCCTATTTAATGTGATTTTAGTTACACTCTTACCAAATGGAGTTCTGCACATTTCAAACAGATAAATCCGATCATAGCTAACACAGTGTTCATTACCGCATCTACCTAATTGACTTGAGACGTTTTTGCCAGGAAACCTGGCAGTGTAACTTCAGCCAGCCAGAGACAGATGAAGAAGAAATTAACCAGGATTAGCAGATTTTTATGAGGTGCTAGGAACTGGTGAGTCTGTGTAGACCAGTTTTTCAAACTGGATCAACCAGTTGCAACCTGTTGTAAGATCATTTTAGTGGGTCCTAAACATTTTAAAAAGAAGTTAAAAGAGGTAGAATCAGAGTGTATAGCATATAATAAGTATAAATACTATTTTATTGAAATTTGTGTGTCATTTTACACATACAGACTGGGATATGTGTACTGGGTAACTTCGTAAAAAGTTATTTCTTGTTCTGGGTTGCAGTCAAAATTAATGGCTTTTGAAAGCCATTATGTAAACCACACCTTTTCACCCGGTGTTTCTGGTACCTTGGAGAGCATACTAGCAACTTCCTGTGTGTTTGTAGTTAGGAGCCTACACTCTTAGTGTCTGAACTTCAGAATTCCCTTCTTCCTTTTCTACCTTGTTGATGTGAATTCATTTTCATTGAAAGCTTATTCTTTCCCCTTCTGATTAAATGTCAAAATGTTTCCTCTGCCCTTTTCAACTCCCTTGGAAAGTAATTTAGAAAAATTATTTTCACTACATTGTAATTTATTTGGTTAGTTTATTCATCACATGCCTGACATGAGCAGAGCCCAGAGTTTTAGTCAGTGAAGCAAAGCTAAGTGCTATTTAATAAAAGAAACAAACCATGAGAGTAGAGTAAGAACTCTCTCCCACTGCCCGTGGGAAAAAGGTGTTAAGGAGGATGGAGTGTGAGCAGTGAGAAGATGTTTTATGCAAAAAATGTGACAAGCTCAGATTTGGGCTTGAGGAAGGAAGGTGGTAGTCCTGGATAATGTGAAGCAAACTCTAAAATGAAGAGAAACTAGTGGCAGGAAACTTAGAATATAATATTCTCCAAGGGAAGTCAAATCAGTGTGGTTGAACTGGATGGTATATTGAAAGCAAGAGAAGTAATGGAACCAGGGATAAGAATTAAGGTAGAACGAATACCTCAGTTTAGTATATATGTATGTGTGTGTTTATATATATACAGTTGGATACATTGTCTTCCAATACTGTTCAGTAAAAACTTGAATATGCAGATGATTCTGCTTAGTTCATCCCACTCCAGTCCATCTCCAACAGTAGCCTTGAGTATTTCCAGAGAGGTGAGGTGGGAGATGGTTATAAAGGACTGAAAATTCCAAGAGCACTCCAGAGAGAATGGTAGGTAGAAAAATACTTAGCTTATCCCTATACTTTAATTTTTTTTAACATAGGATTTTAATTACTTTTTAGATCAGCCACATGGAGATGTGTAATAAATGGATGGAAACAGGTTCATAAACTTAGGAGAGAAGCAGGCATTTTTAGACCAGTTTAGGTTTAGACATTGACCAGATTGGATTACTTTTTAACATTTAAAATAAAACTTTTTTTTACCACGATAAAACAATGTATTAAAACTGACTTCGAGATTTGCCCAAATTGTGTTTTAAATATGATTTTAAAAATTTTTTCTTGGCAGTTTTTTCTTTGGAAAATTTATCCAAAATACTAAATTTTCATTAAGTTGTCATTCTCAAAAGATATTCTTGAAATTATGAACTAAACAACTTCAAATTCTTCATTTCTGTTAAAGTGTAGCAATTTATCATCTAACACAATAGTGGTCTCTCAAGTGAGTAAGGCTGAGTTTCTGTTTTTCTCAGATACAGCTGACTGCAACTCATACAGCAATGGCTGGCCACAGCTTTTCCACTTCTTTATCAGCAACTGTAACTGAGGTCATTCTTCGATTAAACAATTCTGACTAATTTTAGCCCCCAAAGAAGGTCTTCTTTCTCCTGAATCTGCTTCACCGATTTTGCTTTTTCTTCATTTAATTATTTTTTTGGAAAGATTCTCATTCACAAAGATCCCTGCATGACTCAGTTATATCAACTGATTTAGATTCACATACATTGATATTCTTCAAGGTATTTTTTTAAATGTACATTATTCAGATTCACTGTCTTATGTGTTTAATACTTTCTCGAAATTCCAAACACTTTTCTTCTGTTGAAGATTCTGGTTTTTCTGAATAGGTCTTGTCATTTCCTTCATTCTCTACTTGAAGGCGTTTTACCACATTGTAACAGGAATTAAATGAAGATCTAGTTTTCCTTAATCATTCTCTAAGTGTTGCATTCATAGGCTGTTCTCTTGATGTTGAACTGTTTGTTTGGGGAGATGGTGGATTGGCATCTGGAGTGCTAGGTAAAATCACAGCTGAATCGGATGGACTTTCCATCTTGAAAATGAAATCTTGGTTTACCTTTCCCTGTGCCATCCCCAGAGTGTAGAACATGCACACAGCCGAGGCCGTGAGCCGGTCCCCTAAATTTTAAAATATGTATACCATCCCTAACATTCAGCTGGTAAACAAATGAGAAATAACATTAAATCTTTTGTATAAAGCACCTTAGGAATCCTTGTTTCATGTTTTACATTTTATAAAGTAGCCAAGGTCCTGTAAGTAAATACTTAGGCTTACCATAAGTGTGTCAATTTTGATTTACTTTATGACAACAAAAGTAGAATTTGCCACTTCTAATGATACCACGGATTTGTATCGTTTCAAGAATGGAGATTAGGAACATCAGGAGAACATGAAAGTTAAGATATAGAAGATCCCATAAAAATGACAAAAAACTCAGAACTCTATCAAATACCTGCTTATTTAGATATATAATAGGCTTGTTCTCTTACTTTCACCCAAAAAGAAACTAGGAATATTTGTCAGAAACATACCACTTTATTTCTTCAGAGGAGAAAATACTTGTGTTGCTAGGATCTTTCGTGTGAACTGTTAAATGCCTTTGTATTCTGTTGTTTGTGTCAGTTTTCTGTGCCTTGGCATAACACACTACCCTGCAAGGTGGTGGGGGGGATTTCAGAGTTTACTGTTATTGTCATTATTATTACTACAGACTCTGACCCCGCTCAGTGCCACTCCAAGGAAACCTTGAACAGTCCTTGGCCTCTATTGGGCCTTGACAAATGTTCCCACCCTCCCCCCGCCCCCCCCCACCGTAAAAGAGCATCACAGGGCAGTGCATTTTCTCTCACTTGGGGAATGAGCACCTCTGTATTCTGCTTAAGCAGTGGCATTTTTAAGTCCATCATTGTCCTGGTCATTTAAATTGGGTCTTAAGGGGCAGTTTCCCCCAAAGAACAAGATAGATGTTAATCCCCTATCTGACAAATAACAAAAACAAAAAAGTAATAGGCCAGTTTCACTGGCTTGTTATGAGCTCCCATGTAATCCTGACCTGAAAAATGTCAGTTATGCCTTTAGCATCTAGATCTCTCTCTAATCTGGTTTCACTACTCAGTGAGGCTGGTGACAGATACTCTTTTTTATTTCAAGTCAGTCCTGGGCAGAGGTCTTCCCTCTTTGCCTGAAATTATTGTATTATATACTTAAGTCTATTTCAAAAAGTTTTCTAAGAATTGTTATGATAACTCATTGGATTAGGTCTGCACTCTCACCAACTCAGTATTTAGTTATATCACTGAGGGATTTCTCCCCATCCCCCACCCCCCACCACCAGGAACTATCATTTTTAAAACTTATGCCATCTAGTTCAAATTCCCATTTCTTAGCCCCTGAACCCACTCTACTTTCGTTTAACTTAGCACCAGATATGATGCCTGGGAGGATAAAATTTAATTTGGTGAAAAAAAAACTTCTTTAGAAGTTAATAGTTTGGCAGGTGTGTTTTGTGAGCCTCTTTAACATTCCTACTAAGGAGATGGAAGCATTAGACTTGTGCTTAATGACCCCTTGCTCTGACTTCTTATCACCAGGTAACTTTCTGATTATATTTCAGAGTTCCTGAGTACATTTGCCTATGGTGTGAAAATATGTTAAAAGAGTGAATATGGAATCCCTTGATAATTGTATTTTTTTTTCGATTTAATAAATTGGGCAGTTCAGTTAAATTAAAGAGAAATAGATAGAATATACAAGCCTTAAGCTACCTTTATCATATTTAGACATACTGTGAATAATAGTTCTTCCTCGGGGATAGTAAGCCCTGAGATACAGAAAAGCTAGCAAACTGACTTCATGCCCAGTAAGCATCCTTTGAAGTACCTCTCCTTTCCCTCAGTTTAGATTATTAATTCATAATTTTTTGAACCTTTGTTCTGCCCTGCTTTTAGTGAATTGGTTAAGAGCACAGTAAACTTAGAAAGCTATTTCAAAGGGATTGCCTGTCTTTTGTTTTAGATCAGTAGTTCTTAATTATTTTTCCAATCCATACCTGAACAAGATGCCGTGTTGCCATCGGCAATAGTAGCTCACCATGGCAGAAACTCTTCCAAAGTGAAGAGATACAGATATGTCCTGGATTTGACATCCCCTACCCCACACCATCCACCATGATTCTGACTTCTGGGGAGCGATAATTCTTCCTGAGAATTGCTTCTTCTATCTAAATCCATCTAAGTTCTATCTCAGTGACTTTAAGAGGTCACTTTTCTATTCTGTGATCTTAAGAACTTTATTTCTCATTTTTCCATGTCGCTTTGCCTACCCTTTTTATAGTTTAGTCCCATGGAAAGAAAACTTATTTTTTGGTAGTTCAGAGGTAAAACTATATATAACTATTTAGAGAGTGAAAAAATATCTCCACTACCTCCTCCACTATGTATGTATATATGTAGACACACACACACACACACACACACACAATTTTGTCATAGTCCTTGAAATATTCTTGTATCCAGGTATGGAAAATACACAGATGTGAAATAGTCAAGGGTAGATGCATTTCCCAGTGTAGAGCAAGGACTTTTCAGTAGACATATCTGGGCCCTTGAAGAACCAGAAGTAAAGAATTAAGAAATTTAAATTCAAATTATTGTCTGGCAAAAAAGTACAACTCTTATTGCCTTGAAGGGGGCTTATGATGCACTTTCATGTTTTCTTGTATTTAAAGAGAAGAATCAAGCTAAATTAGCTTACAACTCTTAACTCTTAATTCACTCTGTCTAAAGTGTTGTCTCTTGCTTTCTTTCCCCTTTTGTTTTCCTGGGACTACGTTTTTCTGGTACTAAGATTAGCTCCCATCCAAGCATCATACACTATCTGCTGATCCTTTTCAGTCAAGAAGTATGTATTTTGATTATCAGTGGTGGTATATTTGCCATCAAGCAGTTTTATTGGGAGAGAGCAGGTACTGAAGAGACTTACCTGAATCCATCAGCACCAAATTCTAGACTCTTAAAATTGTCATTTCAGTTCTTTGTCATATCTCTTCTCTATTCGATTGTCTTTTGCCCTAAGGTAACATAAGTATTGGCCATCCACCATTTATATTAACCACAGGAATGCTTCCCATCAGGAATTTAGGTATTATAGTATTGACAAAGTAGGTGAGTTCAGCTGTGTCTAACCTCTGATCTAGAAAAACATCATTAAGTAAATCATTAATGATAAGGTTGTGAAATGACACATGGTTCTTAAGCTGTGCCTTTCAAAGTTTTTATGAATATTATCTTATCTTTTTACCACACCCTTAAGAATTAGGCATGTGGTACTGGGGATAGAAAGACAAAGTAGTCAAGTCATGCAGTCCAGTTCTCACAAGGAGAGAAACTCAAAACTAATCCAGGTAATTGGAAATCAAATTTCCCTCATCTTCTGCAGGCCTTCTTCCCATTAACCAGTTCCTAGGATTGCGCTGCTCTGTGGTGGTAGTGGTGGTGACGTGTTTCTGATTGATAAATAATTCACTTAACTATTACAGAGAGTCCTGTTGTTGAGTAGAAAACACATGACATCACACAAGTGGTTTTTCAAAATCTTTGATGAATTACTGTTCTTGTAAAGATCTTATGTTTTAGATATGAAGGACATACATGATCCTGACTATAATCACTCAACTAAAACAGTGACTCCCGTAGGTCAACTTGAGTGAATGGTCTGCAGGACCGAGAGTCACCCTTCTCTGGTTTCCCTACTTCCTGCCTGAGAGCATTCTAAATCAGGGCAAATGCTGTATTTAGGTTCTACTGAAGGCCTAAGGTTATTGGAAAAATTGAATAACCAGAAGCAAAAGTAAAGACTGTTTGTCAGGCAAAACTGGCTAACACCCACTTTCTTAAATTTAAAAAATGTTTATTCTCATATAATAGAATTAAACTTCAGATAATTGAAGTTAATATTGAAAATTAAATATTCAAGGAAAAGAAATTCAGATTCATTTCAACTTAGGTCCTATTGAGATTTCTAGAGAAAATCAATGAAGATAGGAAGCTGGATAATTTAAAGGTACGTCAAATGTGATTTTATTACTATACTATAAGTTAGCTATTATAACCAGCCATTTAGTGTCACCTAGACAAAGGTTAGTATTAATGTGAAGGTTCTCAGATCCAGTTGAAGCTACTGGTGGGCTCGTGCCTTTGTCTCCAGTGGCCTACCAGACATCTCAGATTCAGAATCTTATGAACACCTCAACTTAATGTGTACAGAACAGAACTCATCAGGCACACACACACACCCCAACAGTCACCAGGTGCCAGCTTCATTGCCTGTGTTCCTCAGTAAATGGTGCTGCCCAGGAAGAAAACCCAGGAAACATCCCTGATAGTTCTTTTCCTTTCCCTTTTTTGCTAAGAAAAACATGAAATGTGGTCCATACCTACACTTAAATAGCTTACATCTGCCTGGAAAGATAAGACAAATTAGGACAGTAAAAGATAAAAACTACAGAATAAATATACAAGACCCCTTTAATTGCCAGTGAATTTAACAAACCACTATGGCCTAAGATTTCTAGAAAGGGTACAGTTATTCCATGTGGAGATAGTTCTGATAAAGACCACCCTACTTCTTGCTCTGATGACCTGTGGTTCACCAGTACATTGTCCCTGATCCTTGTGACCAGGAAAACACACATACAAATTGACCCTTTGTTGATGTCTTTCTCCCAAGGAAGGTTGACATTTGCAGTTTTAATCTTTTCATCTCTGGCTTTCCCAAACAACTGCTGGGAATGCCTCTTAAGGTTGGTGTAGCCTGAGTCCACCTCTCTGACACTGTTTTGCAGCATCCAAATGCTGTACTGCTTTGTCCAGGGTGGAGCTCAGTGAGTACTAATTACGTTTCTTCGTATGCCTTAGATGTGAAAACACCACCTCCCCTCGCCATGATGCTGTGAAAGAGAAACATACATGTGGGTGTCCATTCTGCCCTTGGGGACTAGCTGAGCCATATCACCACAGTCATTTCTTCAGGGCTGGTTTCATGGCCCTTTGAAAAACCTTACATTAGATGAGGGTAATTAAATATCGAAGCACTATTAAATTATTGAAAGATGTAGGACAGCAACAGGTCTAAGTCTTACAATCATAAAGGGAGTTAGATATCACCTGTGGATTAATTATTCAGTTTTTAAATTCTGTGTACACATCACTTTAGAAGAAGGTGCTTCCTCAGTTTCTTTCAGAGCACTCTCTCACTGGGTACATGCCTTTGTTTCACTAATCTCAGGCATATTGCTAATCCCCAATGCTGAAGCCTGCTTCCATAGTACAGCCACAGGCATGAAGCAGTGTCCAGAAGATTTTCAGACTGGTGATGATTATTCTTCCTAAGTTGGGGAGAACCATTTACCTCTTCAGTTTTTTCTACAATAAAATACCATGATATTTCTTAATTTGTCTCATAGGCTTTTGGCAATCTTCTTTGCCTTTTTTGTATCTTGCTAAAATGCACTTAAAGTATAAAATGCACTTGAAAAAGCAGTAATAACCCATTTATTTGTAGTCACATATTTCAGAAACAGCAAAAACACATCCAAGAACCAAAACCTGAGGAATAAAGGCCTCTGAGCAATTGAAATTGCTGTTAGAAAAATCTGTGTAATTCCTTCATAAAGCTATCGCTCAAACCTTCATCCATAGCCTGTTTTTACATAAAGTACCAGTCTGACCCTGGAGATGCAGTTTCTCAGTGAGTGAGCAGAAGTACTCTGCTCAAAGTAAAAGTAGAACTTCTAAACACAGCTGCTGTTTGGAAGCAATAAGAAGGAAGATTTTAATAAAATACAGGCTGCCAACTTTTCTTTATTAAGGCAGTCAAAGTTATGTAACTGAATAGCCCCCAAAACCATCAGTATATTACAGTTCAGTATAATAAAAATAATAGCTAAACTTCAGTAATAGTGCACATTGTAATGAAGCTAGTCATTAAAGAGTAAATTGGACTCAGAGAATGATAAAAGTTTTTAAAGATTTCCATCAAAAATATTTTTAAATTTTTAAGTGTTTTTTATATAAAGGATAAACCTTAATTATCTAGAAAATTCACTTTTTTAGGTTGTAAGAAAGCATTAGGGCACACTCCTCATCACTTTTTACTGAAGCATATTTAATGTGATTGGCTGACAAGAATGGTACCTACTGTCTGTGTAAACTTCATAGGTTTTCCTTTGCAGCAGTACTAAATGGTAGATAGGGTAGGCGCTCCAGTAAGACCCAAAACGTTAAGTGCTTTGGCCAAGGTCACACCACTAGTAAGTGGCCGACTACTACCTGCACTGTCTCTCAGTACTGTATCCCGTAACACACATGATGCTGTTGGTACCACCGGAAAGGCAGCCACAGGGTACCTCCAGGAGGGGACCTTCAATAGGGGCCTCCCAACCTCTCCATGAACTACAAAGTCTGTTAACCTCCCCTATACACCTTGCTGAGTCTGAGAGTTGGAAATGACTTAACAGGCACTCACCTGAGTGTGTCACTGGTTGTCTGTCCTGTTCTGAAGGAAGGAAGTATTTGCCACTCTCCCACAGCAGATGGGGCTTCCTCCTGCTGACATTCCAGATGTTGCCTTTTTAAAACTTTATCTGAAGGACTGTATACAGAAAAATGTTGTAAGTGTCCTGTTTAATGAGGTTTTTCCAGTTGGCTTTGGCTTTATTAGATTCTGGCCCCACTGCCATGCACTTTAAAGTTTACCACCCCAATGTACCTGTTAAAATATTTCTGTAATAATTTTTTTCTTGGTTTATTCACAATTCGGTGATCAATTTCAAATTTGAGGTAGGCATTTGCTAAGACATTTCTAGTCTTTCTGATCTGGAGTCTAAATAGGCCTTTTTGGTTACCCAGGGCACCACTGAATAAAATTCCTTTGGTAATTGTGAAAATAGAAAGAGTATAACCTTTTCTCTCTAAAGTGGTTTAGATTGAGCAATAGATTTGACTAATAGTTTCTGGGTTTTATTTGGTTTTATATTTAGACATGTTTCAGCAACTATTCACCATTTGGTCTCAAAAATTTCCCTAAGTCAAGAACAAACTAAAACTGCTTTGTGCTTTGCACTTTATGTATAGTATCTAACATCTCACAACAATCCTTTGAAATATTGACATTCAGTTCCAACTTACAGAACAGAAAGCAGTGTTCAGTTTGCCTAAGATCCTGTAAATAATAAATGTCGAGCTAGAAGTAAAATACAGGTTTTTCATATTCCACAATCTGTTCTTTTCACCAAAACTATACTACTTCAGAGGCCAGAGGATGGGGAGGTAGGAGGCCAATGTACACTGCCTAGGGTAACCCTTCTTATAAAGGTACCTCATGGCTGGGAGATAAAGTCAAAGATAGAAAAAAGAAGAATTAACTGGAAGAGATTATCAAACAACATCTGTTCAACACACATTTATTAGGCTGCCCTCAGTACTCTGCTATCTTACATGAAGAGTCAAAGTAATACCCTCTTGAGGAATTACAGTCCAAAGAGAGAAAGATTGAGAAATTGTATAAAATCCAGGAAATTAGAGCACTCCAATTACATGGACTTAGAAACCCCTCTTGAAAACACTCGCCCATCTGTCTAAGCAGGAATTGCCTTTTAGCCTGTCTTGAATCTAGTATCATTCTCTCCTGCTGCCCCACTGTCCAGGTGAAAGTATTAAGAGTTGTCCTGGATAACTTATGGAAATGGTTGAAAAGGGTCTCGAATATAGAATGATTTCCTGTGGATTATTGTAAAATGTTTGTTTAAGGTCTAGGCAAATGTAACAAGTGGATCTTGATGGAAAAGATATGATACAACTACCTTGCATTGATAGAGCTTTACATTTTACAGTGCAGTTCCATATCAATTTCCTCACTTAGAGGCTAGGAATCGGGAACTGCCTGTCACTCCATCGTCCAGTGTATCTGAAATGTGAAATTACTGATCTCTATTCCTCCAGGAAAGGGTAGAAGGATTCCTTTATCACTGTTTACAGAATTATACAGTCCAACTGATTGGTCATGCTGAGAAACCATGTTAAAACTATAATTTCTCTGAGTATTTCTAAATCAAGATTTATAATACAGTGTGTCTGAATTTCTGTCAGTATTGTGGGCTTAAAAACCAATGATTGTTTAACAGGAATACCTAGGCCTAAAATTGGTCAAATTTTGTTGATCAACTAGAGTTAATAAAATGGTCAAAATTTTGTTTTTTGAAGAAACTTTCTTTTCAGTGATATTTCTTCTCTATACAATAAAAATTATTTGTGAGTAATGAATCACTTTAAAAGTATGAAGGGTGTTGTCACTACAAATTGAGAACATAACAGGGCTGGCCTTGTATTTTAATTTGTAAATACTCCTCATTTGTTGAGTCAAAAGTATATGGGCACTTAAAAGCAGTTTGGCCAGTGTCTACTGTCTTTACAACATGAGTAACATCTGGTGAATTTCATAATGTAAAAATGGTTCTTTGGAAAATGACCATGCTAATTCCTTCTTTCTCTTTGTCTCTCTAGTGAGAACTCAACAGAGGCAGTAGCAGTAGATTCTAACAATCAGTCGAAGTCCCCACTGGAGAAGTTTATGGTCAAACTGTGCACTCATCATCAGAAGCAGTTCATTCGTGTTCTGAACGATCTATACACTGAATCTCAGCCAGGCACCGAGGACCTGCAACCTTCTGATTCTGGAGCCATGGATGCATCTACTTGCAATGCTGGCTGTGCCCAGCTAAGCACCAAACATAAGGAAAAGGATGGTATATATCTTGATATGAAGTCTCCTACTTCTGTAGATTTGTTCATAGACTCATCAGGCTCTAACAGCCCTCTACACTTGACAGAACAGCCCCTAAAGGAGCCTTCTCCTGAGACTAACTCTGTAGATGGAAGAGAGAATGCCTTGACTATTGTCCAGAAAGATTCTTCTGAACTTCCAACCACTAAACCTAATTCTGGTAGTTCCATGGATAGTTCCACTCTGGGATACCTCACTGCATCTAATTCTTCCTCATTAAACTTCCACCACATCTCTAAGAGCTTGGAGGGGCAAACCACTGGACAGGAGCAAGACACAAATGTGAGAATGTGTGAAGGTGGTAAAGACCATGTGCAGAGCTCAGCTTTAGTAGAAAGCCTACTTGCAGTAAAAGTGGCAGCTGAGAATGAGGAGAGCAACAGCTGTATTGTTGCTCAAAGAAATTCATTCAAAGCTTTATCAGAAAAGGCTTGGGATTCAGAATTTATGGGACATTCACCTGGAACTGCTGACAAAGAGAATGCTTTACAGGGTAGCTCAAAAACACCTTTACAACAGGATTTAGAGGCAAGTGAACAAGATTCAAGGCCAAAGCAAGAGAACCGTCTTCACTCATTAGGAAGAAATAAGGTGGGTTATCATTTACATCCCAATGATAAGGGGCAGTTTGATCATTCCAAAGATGGTTGGTTAGCCCCTAGCCCTGTGCCAGCTGTACACAAAGCATCTAATGGACATTCACGAACTAAGGTGATATCAACCTCCATTAAGACGGCTCGGAAAAGTAAAAGGGCATCAGGATTGAGGATAAATGATTATGATAACCAGTGCGATGTCGTTTATATCAGTCAGCCAATAACAGAATGCCATTTTGATAATCAAAGATCAATACCGTCTTCTCGGAAAACAGCCAGGAAGAGTACTCGAGGATACTTCTTCAACGGTGATTGTTGTGAGCTGCCTACTGTTCGGACGCTGGCCAGAAATTTACACTCCCACGAAAAAGCAAGCTGCTCAACACTGGTGTTGGAAGCAATGATCACTCCCAAGCAGACCCCGGAAATTTCAGCCCCTAGACCTACAGTAAGTGTACAGCATCCCAGAGAAGACAGCCCTGAAAAACTTAGTAAAGAAATAACCTCCCTCACAGAAGGAGACAGAGACACTGCATCTGAAAAGGAATCTCAAGACTCTGAGGTTTGTCCCATGATGAATAAACCAAATCCAAACAGCTCTCCTGGGTCAAAGGAAACAATAGCCTCCAGCCTGATGGGGCCTCTCACTGTTCACCTTCCTGAAGAGGACGTGCCAGAAAGCACCATAGTTTCAGCTCCCACAGTGAGTGGGATAACCTCTCCTGAACCAGACCAGCAACCAGCTGATGAACTGCTGGATACAAAGGAGTTGAGTGTAACCCAAGACTGTCACCTGGTTCCCTCCACTGAGAGCATTTCTGAAGGAGCCAGTGAAGATGTTGTTTCTAGGCCTTGTTCTTCTGCTGAAACAGTCAGTAGAGAGCAAAGTCCTTCACGCTCAGAAAATCAGAGTTCCCTTGTGGGCTTGGCGCCTCCCGCGAGCCTGGGAAAGGCCGAGGATGACCAAAGCATCAATACAGAGGCTGTGACTAAAGATATTCAGGAGCTAGAGGCCGACCCACTCTTGACGGAAAGCTGCACTTTTACTAACAAAAACCCCAGTGAAGTTGAGGAAAGTGAGGGAGCCAGTGGTACAGGAGAATTAGAGGGAGAGGACAGTGATGGAAAACATCCTTCAGAAAAAGATATGTGTGATCAAAACATTGACTCACTTGAAGAGAATTTGGACAAGAAGAAGAAAGGTAAAAAATTCCCTGAGGCCTCTGATAGGTGCCTCAGAAGTCAACTTTCAGATTCCTCTGCTGATAGGTGCCTAAGAAACCAGAGTTCAGCTTCTTCCTCTGCTTGTCCTGAAATCAAGGTTTCTAAAAATCCTGGTGCAAAACGTTCTAAGAAAGAAAGTTACCCAAGTGAGACAACACCTGAAGGCTTTCTGACTAACAGTTTCCTTACAAAAGCTCCAGAGGACATTGAAAACCCAAATGTTGATGAAAAGCCCTCTGCAAAAGATACTGAGCAGGAGGGTGAGGGAGGCGGGATCATTACCCGGCAGAGCTTTAAAAACCTGCTGGCAAAAGAATTCCACAGGGAAGAAGGAGCTATTTTCCCCAACAGTGATCCCATAACCACAGTTGACCAGCCCCTGCCTGGAGAGAAACTGGAGATCTATGTTCAGTCTAAGTTAAGTGAGAAGAATGCTCATGACCCCTTGGAAAGTATTCCTTGTACTTCCCCAGAACAATCAAAAGGGAATCCAGGACCTGTTGCTGCACAAGACATGGAGGAGGCTGTGAACGAGGTTCACGGTGCAGATACCCAGCATAATGATGCTGGTGGTGATGGGCCCTCCAGCTCACTTGGGTTGTCAAGTAGTGGAAGTGGCAATGCTGATGGACCCCCAAAATGGGTCCCAAGGCTTACAAGACTGACCTCTTCAAACTATAACCTAAGACATGCTCAGTCTCTGGACTCGTTGGATATTGCAAAAGTGACATCGGACAAGGAAGCAGCACAGGGGAACCCAATGCCAAAGGAAAATGGTGCTTCAGAGAGTGGAGATCCCTTAGATGAGGATGGTGCGGATCCAGGGGCAGAGGACCAGCCAAAGTTCGTGGAGTGGTGTGCTGAGGAGGAGAACCAAGAGCTTATCGCCAACTTCAATGCCCAGTACATGAAAGTTCAGAAGGGCTGGATCCAGTTGGAGAAGGAAGCCCAGCCAACACCAAGAGCAAGGAATAAGTCGGATAAACTGAAGGAGATTTGGAAAAGCAAGAAAAGGTCACGGAAATGTAGGGGTTCGTTGGAGGTTCAAAAGTTTTCTCCCGTTCAGATGCTATTTATGACAAACTTTAAATTATCTAATGTTTGTAAATGGTTCTTAGAGACAACTGAAACCCGGTCTCTGGTAATTGTGAAGAAGCTCAATACCCGTCTCCCAGGAGACACACCCCCTGTCAAGCATCCCCTTCAGAAGTACTCTCCTTCCAGCCTGTACCCCAGTTCAGTACAGGCTGAACGCTTGAAAAAACACTTGAAGAAATTTCCCGGAGCTACTCCTGCGAGGAACAATTGGAAAACGCAGAAACTTTGGGCTAAATTTCAGGAGAATCCTGACCAAGTGGAGCCAGAGGATGGCAATGATGTCAGCCTCAGCCCCAATTCTGAAGACAATAGAGAAGAAGTCAAGGAAGGTAGAAACAGCCATCCTCCCACAAACTCGCCTACTCCAGCCAGTACCCGGATCCTTAGGAAATACTCCAATATTCGAGGAAAGCTCAGAGCCCAGCAATGTTTGATGAAGAACGAGGAAATGGAAAGCCCATTTGGCCAGGCTGTGGAAAGCAAGCCAAGTTGTAAGAGTGTCTGCATCAACCCTCTGATGTCCCCCAAGCTCGCCCTTCAGGTGGATGCAGATGGGTTTCCCATTAAGCTCAAGAGTACTGATGGGATGAAGGGAAGGAAAGGGAAACAGGTGTCTGAGATTTTGCCAAAAGCAGAAGTTCAGAATAAACGCAAGAGAACAGAAGGCGGCAGCACTCAGGAGCGAAAGGACAAGGGACCTGTGATGAAAGCCATAAAAGAAAAGCATGCTGACGGCTCCACCAAGACGCCTGCTACCAAGAAGCCAGCTGCAAGAGACCGAGCCAGCCAGCTGCCCAGAAAGACATCTTTGAAGGAGAATAAAGTGAAGATCCCTAAAAAGTCCCCAGGGAAGAGCTGCCCTTCCTCCAGGAAAGAAAAAGAGAATACAAACAAAAGGCCTGCGCAGCCTGCCACCTCGGAGACAGTGACAAAACCTGCAAAGCAAAAAGGGGCAGGTGAATCCTCTTCCAAGCCACAGAAGGCCCCAAACAGGAAGCAAAGCAACGGAAAGACTCGGGCCAGACCTTTGACGAAAACCCCAGAAAACAGTGCAGCCCAGAGAAAACGAAAGCTGAAGGCGAAGCTGGACTCTTCCCGCAGCAAACGGAGGCGGCTGGATGCAAAGTGATTGGAAGGGTGGAAAACGAGAGTAACTGTTCTATAGAAGTAGCCCTTTATTTTGCATTAACTAAATCTGCTTTTATAAGCTTATCAAGCCTTTCAAATCTGCAGTTAATGGAGAACCCCACAATTTAAGATGTCAGAAAATGCATCTCAGATGGAGAAGGGAACTTGTAGAGTCTTTCTCTGAGGCTGAGTAAGGGAAGTTATATATTATATTCTGGTTGTTCCTTGGGTTTTAAACTTGGAACCAAGCAGTTTTAGTTTTTAAAAGTACAGTGCCTTATTTATCCTTTTTGTCTTTAAATTTACAAAAGCTAAAAAGCTGATCTATGTGATTAAAGGCTTGTATTTTATACTTGATGCACAAGCACTTGTACTGTAGCCGAGAAGACCACCATCATGCACATAAAAGTAGCTTTTCAGCAGCCACCCTACAGTATCTGTACATGAACAGATACTCCTCTTTGCAGACCCTAGCCGTGAACTTCCCTCTCTGTCTTGTTTGTTTAAATGATATTTGAAGGCTAAACCAAATCATTTTTTATGGTATGTGGAGAATGCAGAGGGAATTTATAATGATTTTAAAAGATTAATACTTCCGTTACCCCTTTTTAAAAAATCATATTCATTCTTGGCCACTCTTCTCACTTTTGATCTTTTGTCGTTTGAGAAAATGTATTCTAAATTCTGTGCCTGTGGGACAAAAGGTGTGTCACAAGGCATTAATACTCGTTTATGACCTCTAGAAATTATTTACATCCTCCAAATTATTTGCATTACTAATTCTACCATCCTTTTCATTTTTGGCCTTGCAAGCTTGATAACACTCTAAAAGGGTTTCCATTCTACACTGGGGGAAAAAATACCTAGAATTGTTTTATTTTTAACTGTGTAGCTACAATTTGACAATTAGTTCAAGAGTGACTATTCTAATTTTCTCTGACCCCGAGTACTTCCATATTTGAAGAAAGCTAAAATGTTATTTTCAGTAATATAAATATTAACATGTGTGCACGTGTGTTCAGATGCATTTGCACTTGGTCACCAGCCACAAGTGTGTCCCATTCCCAGTTCCACAGTAAAATTCTTTCTTCCCCATACAGTGTGCTAGGGTGTTCATGACCTGGATAATTAGCTCAGGCCAGGTGGTTTAAATGTGGCCCAGGGTCTCTGTGAGTATCCCCAAAGCCACTTTGCCATCAGACTCAGAAAGGTCTAAACAACACAGAGTTCTGTAAAAGTCAAAGCAATTTGCAGTTGGAGAAAGCCGCTCCAACATCTCATAGTGGGCCCACATCCCCCACACGCAGAGCTGATGTTCAGCTGCTATGTGCCAACTTGAAAGTACATGTTTCGAGTGGGTGTCCATTCTGATTGGTTAGTAGTTAATCCTTCCTGCCACTGTCCTGTTGGGCTCTGTTCCATGGCTTAAAAGTGAGAGCTGCAATATTTGTAACTGATGTTTGCCTTTCCCAGGTAAAGCCGAAGTGAGTGCACTGGCTTTCCCTTGATGCCTAGGACATTGCTCTGCTATAAAACAGTGTGTACTCAACATTTCCATTGAGCCACTTGACAAAAAGCCTTGGTTGTTGAAGCCTCAACCAGCTTCTCTAACATGCTGTGTCACTGAAGTAGACTCCTGTGGACAACCACTACTCTGTCCTTTCTATTAAAATTCTTTCCCATTAGAATGTTTCAGATCTGTTTAGATAAACCCAGATGGACTTGTTCATGCATTAGCTCATTCAGTTCATGATAAAACAGGCTTTCTATCCATTCTGTTAAAGGTTTGCTGTATATAATGAAAACTTCTGATGATTGGCTAGGACTGGAGAAAAACATTTGATTCATGGGAAACTGAGAATTGTGTTGAATTTCACAGATCGCGATGCTTACTACCTTCAGTGGAGCCTTGATTATTTCTTTTTTCTAATATCTTCTCTATCCCATGAGTCTCTTTTTTCTTTTTAATATCTTTGACTTCGGATATTCAAGAGCCACCTATATTAATGAAACTGCTGAGTGTGTGTGTTGGCAGCCCTTTTTCAGCATTAAGTTGCACGAAGCATTAATATGTTTTGAGTAAGTTCATTTAATCTTTAAAAAGTGGTTTTAAAGTTTTTTTTTAATCTTTTCGTATAGTCGTCACTGGATATTGTTTTGTGGTGACTTAAACCACTGAGGTTTGCTGATGTCAGGTGTGCTGATTCTTGTATATGTGTTCACAGTGCCCCCCTAGCTGTGTATAGGCCACCTTGCAAGGGTGCTTGGTTAGATTAAGGAGAGGTGTGAGGCATTATGTAGGGTGAAACTTTTCCAGTTCCAGGTTTGTAATTCATTCCACTACTTTTCTAAGTTTGTTTTCATTTTTAAAAGCGTACTTCAAAATAATAGATGTCTCTCCCATTTCAGGCAGCATTTAAGAAAAGGTATCAGTGTGTGTGTATTTATTTTATATACCTAACAATGCAATGGATCATCTTTAAAATCAATGTATACTTTATAGTAGTGGCTGCATTTAAATAGACTTGGATTCTATATAATTAGGACACTTAAAAATTTAGAATTATTTTTATATTTGTTGGATCTCGTTTTTGCTGATTCAGTTCATTTTGCTACTAGAAGAAAGAAAATAAAAAACCAACTTGATGGCCAACTCTGGAAGGCCCTTTTATACTTCCAGCTGTTGCTGGCAGACCTGTCTCCGAGATAGCTCCAAGCCAGGCTTAGAGCTGACTCAAGTCTCCCCTGTTTTCCCTCTCTTGGAAAGACCTCCTTCCTATAGCCATCTTCACAGTATGGCTTGCCACCAGATGCAAAGACAGTCTGTCCCATATTCTGGATCCCAGTCGGAAAGGAATTCTGTTCCTGGGCCTATACTTAGTAAAGTGACTGTCCCAACATTAGGGCTGATGTTGAAGTGATGACCAGAGAGCACTGGTATTACCCCTGAGCTTCGGGAGGAGCCAGGAGATGCTTCACCCATGGCTCCCCAGAGAGAGGCCCTCTTCGGGAGACCCATTTTCTATCCCATGAGACGCTCTGGGTTTAGGAGGACAACATGAAGACCACTGCCTCCTCAGGCCCAGAGCCGCACCCAGCCCTTCCTCAGACATGCGGCAGTGCGGCAGGAAGGTCATGACCCTCTGTTCAGCTCTCAAAACTTCCTTCATGAGATTGTTATCAATATCTGTTAATCTACAGTTGCTAGCCCCCTGGATCCCTTAGGCCAATTCTGTTGTGTCTGTATTTCATTAAAGATTTCCATACAAGCCTCATCTTAAAAAATAATCTTAGGCTGGGTTTTGTGCCTCACTGTTCTTGCAGTGTTTGTGAATAGAGGAGGCAATTAGTCTTCCCTTCACACATGAGGTGCCTCTGACAGGATCCTCTGCATTATGTACTGTGCAGGTGAATTTCTCACTGTCCAGATAGGCAGTAAGATACATCACTTCCAGATAGTTAGTTACTTAGAAGTTTGGTCTCTTCAATTCTCCTGCCTTCTCATGGATTCTGTGGTGAGGGCTAACACTGTAGCTCTCATTTATGGGCAGCGTTCCTATTGACTAGTGGACCTAAGAGCCAAATAGGAAAGGGCAACATGCTATGTGATACAAGCTATAGATGCTGTAGTGTTACCTTCAGTGAGTCCGGTGTCTTGTCATTGCACCTGGGACTGGGATGGAATTTCCCAAGATGCTGGCCCAGGGAGCCATACCCACTCCTTGTGGTAGTAAGTCAGCTTGTGCAGGTTATCTTAGCTTCCAGATGATCTATCAAGGGTGTATAGACTACAGGCTGGTCTTTTTTTGTCAGTAAGTTTATTGGAGCAGAGCCATGCCCATTTGTTTATATATTGTCTGTGGCTGCTTTCCAGCAGAGTTGAATATCTGCAACAGAGACCATGTGGCCTATTACTATCTGGACCTTTAAGAAAAAATTAACTGATCCTTGCTCGAGAAAATAATCAGGAACAGATCTTCCCTGATTTATCTCCTTTTTCCTGCCTCTTCCTCTCTGTGCTCTTTTCGTCCCCTTCTTACTTATCTTAACGTCAATTTTATCCTTCCTTTTACTTTTCTTTATTTCTTCTTGCTACTAAAGAGACATGTTGTGTTGCTCTAGTACACCGAATGCTGCAACGTGAGCTCCCTTAGCCTCACATCTTCCTTCTCGGAATCGCCTGTCACAGTATTCATAATGAAACCACGTCTAGCCTGCAGAAGCAGAACCCATGAGCAAACTGGGATTCAGAGTTCTGAAATTATGTGGCCTGGCCTCTCATTTCACTTAGACTCGATTCCAGCTTCACTCCTTGTTTGTTACTGAAGTGAGCCGAGATTTTGTTTCTTTCAAAATTAATTGAGACTACTTTAGTTGACTGTTCAGTTTTGTGAACCTCACATTTAGATACTGAAAGTCTTTTCATAGGAAACAAAGGTCAGTCACAAACCCAGAGCATTATTTATTATGTAATATTTTGGCCAGCTTCTAGGAAAATAAAAATGTATTGGGACTGATGTCTTATCAGCCACGTACTCTTCTTTCAAAATAATTTTATTAAAGGCAAGCCAACAAATAAAAAAATAGAGGATTGAAGTGCTTTGAAAAGAATAACAGAAAAATTGAAGCATATTATAACCTGAATGTGACTATGAAGTTACAGATAAAATCATTAGATCAAATTCACTCAACTGCCAAGGTATTAGTTCTCCCCCTCCCTAAAAACTCAAGGAGAAGCTTCTATGCTGTTTTTCAAAATGAAGTTGAATGTCATGGTAATGAAAAATTTTTTATCATTGGTCCCAGAAGTGACTGTTCCAATTGTTTTGAAATAGTTACCATTTTGAATTCTTATCCATTAATTTTTGTCTTCTTATGGCTTGTCATCTACTGAAATACTGAAATTTTTCTATAGGTAGGAACTCTGTATTACATCAGGAAGGCAATCCTCCCATCCTATCAGTAAGTACTCTTCCCATGCTTGCTCCCAAATCCTTCCAGGGGAAAAAAGAAAATAAAAAGATTATTGTACTTAAAACAGGCAGAATTATCGGAAGCCTTTTGAGGCAGCCTTCAATATAATTCATTCCTTCAAACATCAAAAGAAATTGTTATATTCTACAGTGGGTGGGTTGGAAGACTTGAAGGCCGACCCCTTTCTTTTAGATATTAAATCATACTCAAGCAGAAACCCAGAGTTCTCTGATGCTGCTCTCAGCTCAGGGCTTTGCTGTGCCACCCTAGGGACCTGGGGAACTACCTTGGGCACTTTGCAGGTGTCCTTGCTCTTGGATTTGCCCTTGGAATTGAACAAAGCCTGTCAGTTCCTTCTATTACCTCCTGTCTGTCTGATCTTCCTTTTTCCAGAGCCCTGGTGGTTTAAGCTCAGTGCTCAGGAGACATCCTTTCCTTTGGCCTTCAGAGGGGCATTTGTGTGGTCGTGCTCTCCTGGTGAGCACAGTGACACACAGGCTTTCTCCCCTGCCGGGGACCATTTCATGTAACACCACGTGCTCAGTAGGCAAGCCACACACAAGTATAGAATGCCCACTGACAAAGACCAGGTGCACACAGTTCTGTAATACATCACAGGCTGGAGGAATGCATTTTTACCTTTTTTTAAGGGTTATACATTTTTCTAAAAAAATAACAGACCATATGTCACCCGCACAACCTGATATATAAAATATTTACTACCTGGCCCTTGCAATATGTAATTCAAGATCAAATTGTGTGGACAGTTAGGCGCAAACTTACTTTCTCGTGTAGTCCAGCATTGTGCCATCTCTTTCCCTCTCAAATTTTAAGGTGTGTTACCTGTTCATCTCAGCACATGGCTGCTTCACACATTATTCCTGAGAAATGCTCACGCATTAAGAAAATCCCCCATGTTGGTTGGATATTTGCTGAATCATGAACTTATGATCTTATCTACGCGGATAAGTGTTAAAACTAAAAGTATGAAGTCTTTTAAACAAAGTACAACAGTCTTCATGTTTATGAATCAGGGTGAACTTGACTGTCATGCAGAGACATTCCCCTCTCAATACAGAGGGACTTAATAATGAACCCAAAGCCTAAAATAGTGCCTCTCCCCACAAGCACCGGTATATTAGTTTTATCCCCTGGAGGCCTCCTTTCCACGTACAGCATATTTGCTAATGTATCACTTCCCAAACTTCGGTCATTTTCCTGTGAACATAAATGTCTGGTCTTTGCCTATTGTAACCTCAGATCCAGACCACACCCATTCTCAGCTCTCTTAAAGATACCAGCATATCGATGGCACCTTTTGTAGCACACCAGCAGCTTTAGACTGAAGTTCAGAACTCTCCGGCCTGACCAGTGAAGCCCGACCCTGCAAGGCCCAACTCACCTCATTTTGAGGAGCCACCCTTTGCACCTTGCACCCTCAGCTCATGCCACCAGCCCTCTTCAAGGAGGCATCTTTTCTGGGACAGTCTTTCGCCTCCCAAGAGCTTCAGTGAACACATTTCATGATTCTATTGTAGTATTTAGCCATGGGGTCCAAATAATTCAATTTATCAACTTTTTCACCTTATTGTTTTCTATAATCTATATCTCATGTTGTCTGTAGGAGCTACTTTGTGGAAAATATGCTATGCAAACAAGATTTGCATAATTTTATGTATTTATACTACAGGTGAGGATTAGTTTTAGAGCCACTCTAGCTTAAGGTTATTAGTCTCACCAGTGATTTCTGCATTCTTAGTAGTTCTGAGAGACTGCTAGCAGCTATGGTTTCAAGTACATTGATAATACATATTTAAACACCACTATGGAATTTATTTCACTGTGTAAATAGTGATATTTTCCTATTCAAATGCTTCTATAGAAAATATTTATTTTAACAACAACAAAAAATTACAAAGGGCTTTCAAAAAAAGTGTTCTTTCTAGCCACCTGTCCTTCCCAAGTACCATGGGCATCTGTGGAATCTCTACACAGCACAGTAAAAGCAGAAGGGTGGGGCCTTGAAATGCTCACTGTATTTAAGCAGATGCAACATGGATTGGGAACGTGAGCACATACCCCGACTGTCACTCCATCCCAGAACAGAGTGGGTCTCCCACAGTCGGTATGGCTGTGCCCATGGTATCAGGCTTGCCTCAAGCATCCCCTTTTTGCATACCCAGTTGGTACAGTCAACCATAGCCTTCCACAGCCTGGGCAGGGAAAGGAGCCTTAGTTGTTAACCCCAAGGAAATCCGAACCCATACCTGTGGGATGTGGAGAAACCACTGGTTGCCTAAAGAAAGCATTAAGATGTATTTTAGTTTTTCTCATATTTGTGAAACATACCTTTTCAGACTCTCCTAACTGGGAGGTAACTGTTGCATGTTTTCTTCTGCACCTTGATAGTACTTGTGAGCACCTCAACTCACCTCCCCCTCCCCCTGCTGTCCCAGCAAGCATCTGTGCAGACGTGGGCCAGCCCCACCCGTAACTGATAGTTACAGGAGACCCTTTGGTCAGAGGTGTGTGCAGATTTACTTCTCAAGAGTCCTGGTCTGCAGTTCAGAGCACCCCCTCTATGTAATGGAACTGATGGTTTATGATCGTATTCCTCTTCCCCATGCCATTCCTGGGCACCCCGGGCTGAGTCATGATTCTCATTCTGCCCTGCTAGCTGGACTGAGAACCACAGCTCCAGGACTGCAGGGAGCTTGGGGTTTTTGTCATCCATCTGAACCATAATTGTCGTATTTATTTATGGCCTCCCTTTGTCTTTTCTAAACAAATGAGGAGGACCCTTGAGCAGTAATGCTGGAGAATGTTTTTGTCTAAGATACTCTTTGTAAGCAAATCTGTTTTTAAAGATGAAATGTGAATGGGTAACTAGGTGCCAGGGAATTTAGCACTGAACTAGACAAAAATTTTTACCTTTGCAGGAAGAAGTAAATTTTGCTCTCATCTAAATGTTCACAGGAAGTAATGTTGTAAATAGTTTTAAAAAAATATTTATTACATGTGCTGTGTGCAGATTCATGTTCTGAGTGATGTTGGTTTGCATTGTAATACTGTAGAATATATTTTGAGCAGTGAGCTTGTTTTCACAACAGTTCACACATGGAGAAAGAACAAAAACCAGCAGGTTGAGAGCTGTTTGGGGCATTTGATCTGTAATGTTACATCCAATCCAGGCTTTAATTGCCCCCTCTTCTCATCTGGTTATATTATATATTATTTGTATGTGTACACACACACACACACACACACACACACACACTAAACTGTGGTCAGTCCCCAGATCTGCAGAGTAGATTTCCAGGTATTCTTTCTGATGTGTTGCCCATAGCAATAATATCCTAGATAATAACATTTATTCCGGGAGCCACGTTGGCCCTTTGTCTCAGAGGATAGGGTGGGGGTAGAACAGCTCTTGCTAAGACCTCTTGCCTTTGCCGGAGAGATTGCTGTACTTGAATTTTTGCTTCTGTTTATCTGCACGCTCCTTCATGTCATACAGCTCTAGCAACAGATGAGAAATCTGCCAGCACCAGACACATCAAAAACTGGGTATAGAGATTGAAAAATTAATCAGTTTTCCATGAATTTGTGACTTTTCCAGAATCAAGTTGAGGCAGAGTTCATTTGGCTGTTGATAAATGTAAGAACTTTTTACATTAGAGATTAAAAGCCAGTTAAAAACTCTTTGACTATATCTGACCTACCCGATATTTTAAAAGCTAACCCATTTCCTGTCATCCTCCTCTATGCCTGGTTTGAGATGTCTGAAGCCCCCTTCATGTCTGGGGTTAACCCACTTAGGTCAGTGCACAGAGGGCAGTTGCTCCTCCGTCTCCCAGCGTGTCCAGTTCAACAGGTTTCTAAGCTGTTTTGCAGCCTCTCCTTGTGACCGTCCTAAACTTTATGAAAAATACCCCACACCCAAATAACCATTAGGAATAATGTAGTTTTTTAGGCTTTTGGAATATGTCTTCTCTTTTGTATTTATGATGGTGTTTGGAATTTTTCACTTGTGTTTTTTTAGATTGAAGTGGGTGCATTAGGATAAAACTTTCCATTGCTGAGCCAGAAGGCAAGCAAGAGGGAAGAAACTGACCTATAATGTATCATTGGGAAGGTGACTACTTCTTGTGGTGGTGGGAGGGCGGGGAGGGGCATTGTAGATTATGTGGTAAAATAGAATTCTGGCCTGAGGCTCCCCAAGTCTTATTACCTTGTAATAAATAATCCCCTTATTAGCCTCACTTAATCTCAATAGAAGCCTGCTGTTTACCCTCAGGGAACAAGTAGTTTTCAAAATTGAGCTCCTCCAAGGTCGCTGGCCAGTGCCTGTGTGCAGGCATTGGTTGTCTTTGTGAACTCATGGCATTATTTTCCCATATGCATTATGATGCATTTCTTATGATATTAAGAAATTCAACCCCAACCTGTATGAAAAGCACAGCCCAGGCCCTCCTGAGGGCCAGGGGGTCATAAGAGGCCCATGCAATTTAACTGAAACTCAGGTGCCGTGTTGGGTTTTTATTCTTTTTAGGCCACGACCCTTCAGAATGAGAGTAGGGCAGGGGCTGCTGATCCGGCTGTGGACCAGGGAGCTCTAAGATGAATCTCTACCGTTCCTTTCTGGTTCCTCCCAGTGTTGTCATTGCCAAGGTCAATCTTGTAGTTGTTAAGATGTGCTCCTTTTTGCTGTTTTGTGAGTCTTAGCCAGTGATCCAGGCACCCAAGGAGAGGGTCTCCGGAGGCCCTAGCCCCTTCGCGGTACCAAACATGTGCTCCTGACCTGTGTGAAGGTGGTCTTTACAAAAGCAGCAAAATGAGAAATTCTGCTAACAGTAATCCGGACGATCAGCGTGTATCTCTTGGGCCTGGATTTCCACTATGTTAGTGAGTATAGGAAAATACTGTGTCTTTAATGGATGAAAATTCAATGTATGCTGTGAATTTGTTGGTTTGAAACATTGAAAATTTTACATTAGATAATGTTTACATACCTCACCCGAAGAACCTTTGAGAGTGTATATATGAAATTAAAAGATATATTAAGTTGCTTTAAAACAATATGTACAGCTATAAAAGTTGGAGTTATTTTAACTTTGACTGTGTACCAAGTCTCTTAAATATTGAAATCGTGTGGATTTTTTTTTGTGTGTGTTTCTGTGTTTTACTTTCCTATGAGGCCATGTAGAAAACTGTGTTCTTGTTGTTGGTAAAAGGGCCCTCACTGAAATCCAAGCTTGGAAGGATTTCCTTTGTTGTTTCACATTTTCTTGTTTGGTTTTGAGGGATGGGGTATGGAGCTAGAGGATGTGTGGGAGGGATTTCTCTAACATTGACATCTATTCCATGAGCTTTTTCTAGGCGCTTATTTTATTGCAGCGTATTAAACTTCTTTGATATTAAAGTGTGTTTGTGTAGTTACTGCAGAGGGTACAGAATGCATTAAAGACCAGCATTCAACTTACAGCCTATGGCAAAGTTGGTAAGTTGCCAGAAGGCACCAAAAAGCAATACCTCTTACTCTTATGCCTCAGCCATGGTTGTGGGACTTAAAGGAACATTGTTTGCTGATCAGTGGCCATTTGTGAGTTGTGCCCTGGACCTCTTCCTCCAGTGTTCATCGTGTGGCAGACTAACTAGAATATAACCTGAGAGGTGCAGACCCACTGGACTGGGGGAGGAGACATCTCAGGTTATCTCTGTAGGCCTGGGATAGATACCAGAGCTGTGTTGTCTGCAGTCTCAGGAAAACTTGGCAACTCTAAGAAGCCCGGGCATCTGTTCCATTGTGGCCACCCCTAGCCTCACCCTGCTGCCCCCTCCCCTTGGCTGGGGGTTCCTTTTGACTGTGAAAATTGCCACTTACTTTAACTCAGAGGTTGCAAACAGTGGCTCATAGTTGTGTTTTACTTAGCCTAGTTTTTAATAAGATATCAAAAATTATAATGGTTTACATAAAAATTGATTTCTAGCTTCTCAAAAAAAAAGATCTGATGAAGTTCGTGAATGATAAGAATCAGCTGGAGCTAAGTAGACTAGAAAATGTGCCCTTTGGGTCACCAAAATCACTAACTCGGTTACCTTTGCACCTTTTTCTTTACGTAGGGAAATGGGTCTCTGTGCCTGCTGCTTTGTCAGAAGCATCAATACAAATGATGGGCCATGGGCATGTCTTGACTGAGGTAACCTACTGGCTACTCCAGATACTTGACCTTACAACCCTGTTTTACCCCATTTTCTCTTCTGTACCCAGTTCATTACATTTTCTCTAAAACCCTAATTACTTAGAAGGCCCTGCAGCTACCATCACTGATCACTCAAGGTGACCGTGTGCTGTTAAGGTGTGGCTAGTGGGACCACACCACAACCCAGTCTGCTAGTGGGAAATCAGTCTGTGGTCACTCCTGGCATCAGAGGAGCTAGCAGGGTTCCTTTGGCGTCGGGCCTTGCCCAGCCTGACTGCCAGGGTCTGGCCTCACTCACCTAGGCACTCAGGTCATGTGCCCTGCAAAACTCCTCAGTGTGACTTTGCTGTCTGAAATCCTACTAGAACCATTATAGACATGTATTTGCCTTTCTTCTCTGATCCCTAAGAACCACTCTTCTGGGTTAACCTTCTGGGACAGTTTGAGAGGCTGCAGTCCTTTCTAATCCATTGCCCAGACAAAGTGAACCCTTCAGAGCCAGGATAAATGTGGGTGTGGCTCTGTACACAAACAGGGTGTGGCGGCAGATACTTGAAGTGAGGATGGGCAGCCTCCCCAGATCTCGGAGTGTGCTGTACCATACCAGGCTCTGTCCTCACACAGCCATCCTCGGGGAGCCATCCCCCAGCCCTCCCTGACTTGCTTCTTCATGAGGAACCTCCTTTGCTACTTCAAGAAGACCAGAGAGTTCCAAGGGAGAGTTCCAGTCCATCCTGGATTATGACTGGTATACAGGCAGCCCAGAAACCCTTGCACCCTGGGAGCGTGCATGTTGGCAGCCCTGGGCTCATCCTCATGCAGAAAAAGATCAACAAGGCAGAACCTGAGTGAATCAGTGTCATGTTCAAATGGAACACGACAGACAATATCCAATATGTTCTAAAACCACTTCTAGGGAAAGGGAAGGTATGGCTTCCTCACAGGCCTAAACCAGTCTAAGAGTGATCCCAACAAGACTACAGAGACACCGAAACGAACGTCACAACCACAGAGCATCTAAAAATCAAACCAAGACACTGGATGTTGACTTTAACATAGAAAAATACTATAACAAAATGAAATACAAATATATATATTAGAATCTGTTAAGTATTCTGTATAAAAAGATACGTTCATGGTTAGGCTAGCAGCAAGCAAAAAGGAGACAAAGTCCAGCCTTTCCCATTGCCAGACACTTTCACGGAGCCTGGGCCACTGTTGCCAGCAGTGCTGCCAAGCAGCAATCTGAGGACTTGTCCTGCTTGTGTCTCTTCAGTGCTTGTTTAATGGAAACAGCCCATAGTGACGCCAAAGTGAATGGACATTCTTTCCAAAGGGGTAGTAAGGTGTGGAAACGATGGCTCAGAGACAGTTTCACAGCAGCCTTCTGGGCCTCAGTGGGTCCAAATATGAACCGGCAGGATGAATATGATCCTTAGTGACGCGCAGGTGGTGAAGTGGAGGAAGAGTTGATCATGGAGCACCCAGCAATCCCAGCTCCTTGCTGCCCTCACTCTGGGGTGGATCCCAGTCTCCCAACTCAACCAAGAGAGAGCATGGGGCTGGGCTGGGACATAGAGTGCTGTGGCAGGGCAGGCAGAAGTGGTAACCAGCTCACAGGGTCCTCCCAGCAAACAAGCTCCAGGATCTGCCCTCCCAACTCCGTGGCCCTGGGAGTGCAGGCCCTGTGGCAGCCATCCCGTCTGTGGGCCCCCTTCCCACTGTCTGCGGGTGAGGAGGCCCCCACCTTGGTTGGTGCCCCCCAGCCCAAGGCCTGCTTCCCCAGGGCAGTGGGGAATGGTGATGGCCAGGGAAGGTATGTGTCTCAGAGTTGGGGAGTCCCAGAGCCCCGCTTTTTCATGGGAGGGGCAAGCTACTTGCTCGAGCTTTCCCACCTATCTAGCCTGGTGCTAGAGCTGCTCTCCAGAGTCCCACGGTGGCCCTGAACCTCTAGGTAAAAAAGGGAATCTGGGCAACCCTAGAAGCAGCTCCTTCAGGCCCAGGCGGCTGTCAAGTGGCTAGGGGGTGCAGGTTTGCGGCCTTGCTCAGAGCTACCAGAGAGGCTGGTCCCTGTCAAGAGGCAGATCCAGCCACAAGGACACCTCCCATTACAGGGGTCCCAGGACTCAAACTTACTGGCCTGAGTCCCCGTGTGGTGGAATACGCCAGCCTCCCTCAGTCACAGGAGGCACCTCTGCTGTTCAGTGTCAAATGTTCCCCCGGCTGCCCACTGTGGCAGAGGACAGGCCCAACAGCATCGCAAACCTACCGCAGCACACTCCCCAACCATGCCTTCTGTTTGCAGATGGAAGGAGCCAGGAGAGACAAGCTCACCCCCCTTGCCCACCAGGATTCCCCCAGGGGCACACTCTCTTGCCTGACATCTTAGACAGCCAGCTCACTATTTAGGCTCAAAGGCGATCTTTCTAGATTTTCATTCTGCATGGGAGAGAAGCATTTGCAGTCACACTGTCATGTATTCAATGACTCTTCAAATCCTGAGTCCTACTGTGCAAATGTCTGAGTGAGCAGCTCTAGCCTGGGCCACTGTCTGCGGTTGGAGCCCTCATTTGGCTCCTCAACTCTTCCCAGGCATCCTGGTCACTCCTGGGATGCTCGGTGATTAGTTTGCATCTGTTCATGAGGGCAGAACACCCACAGCACCCCAACCCCAGTTAGGTACATAAATACTTGTTTATGTGATTAATAAAATGGATCTTCTAACTCCTCCTGCCTCCCTTCTGGAGCCATAGTGGGAGGGTTCACATTACTCTTTCAGTCATCCCACCTCCCCATTTGCTAGCTGAAGACCCTGAGGCCCATGGAGAAGAGTGACAGAGCCAGCACGTTTCTTGATGCCTGGACCAACTGCTGCTTACTGATCTGCAGCATGGGGGTCCTGATTGCAGTTTCCACAGGAGGAGAGCCCTCCCTGGCCAAGCAGCCTAGCTCAAGCCCCCTACCCCATCCCCCTGCCAGTGGCTCACCAGCAGCTCACGGCTGGGGAAGTCCAGGAGCAATGCCCCTTCAGTGACTAGTGTGCAAGGGGTGATATTCATTCAGTTGGAACCAAGACCACCCTTCACCGCCCCAACCCGTCTTCTTTGGTGGGGTCCCCACCCCAAGCCGCCCCAGCGGCCGTTTCCTCCACATGAGTTCCCTCCTTGACCAGCTGCAATAACTTCAGGATTGAGCGGTCTGGTCCTAAGACCCACCTCCACCTCCAGCCTCCCTCCAAGCAAACAGCAGCTGCACTGCTGCCAGTCCAGCCCAGAGG
>JAVSCE010003435.1:0-54019 GCA_032199065.1 Smutsia gigantea | reverse complement strand
GGCTGACAGCCTAGTTCAGGGAGACAATCAGTTAGTGAAATGGAAAGTTGGATGCTGGTAAGGGCTGTGGGGGGACAAAGCCAGGAGGGGAAGTGCCGGGGCAGGAGGGGGCAATTACTGCAAGACTCAGGTGGTCAGACAGGACCTCACTGAGAAAGTGACATTAGAGCACAGACCTGAAGGAGGTGTGGGTGGGAGCCATGTGAATGTCAGGAGAGAGCTTTCCAGGCAGAGGGAACAGCAAGTGCAAAGGCCCTGGGTTGGCCTATGCCCAGCATGTCCAAGAAAAAGCAAGGAGGCCAGGTGGCTGGCGTAGAGTGAGGTCAGGGAGGTGACAGAATATGTACGAAATGAACAGTGCAGAGATCTCTAAAACGTCATGTTTGGTGTAAAAAGCAAGTGCAGAAGGATATGGACAATACAGCATTATCTAAATTTGGAGGCATAGCAACAGTATTGTTCCATGTTTTATTAAAAAATCAGGTGAGATCATGGGGAAAACAGTGTAGCACAGAAAAGGCAAACAGTGAATCTGTGGCATCTTACTGCACTGATGGACAGTGACTGCATTGGGGTATGGGTGGGGACTTGATAATAGGGGTAAATGTAGTAACCACATTGTTTTTTCATGTGAACTTCATAAGAGTGTATATCAATAATACCTTAATTAAAAAAATATGTATATATATATATATATATATATATATATATATATAAAATCAGGTGCGAATATGACCAAATGCTACCATATATTTGTTCTGGCTGCTGGGTACACAGGTGTTTGTCATGATATTCTGTATGCTCTTGTGCACCTTTTAATTTTCCCCTACCAAAAATTAATAAATGACTGGAAAAATACAAAAAAAAAAAAATGTAGGCCCAGACAGGTTGGTACCATGTTAACTGGTGACAGAATAAAGGCAGAAGGGCTCTGCTTCTCATTTGCTTTTGTCTTCTCTGTCAGAGAAAGTGGTCTGGAAACAGGAGCCCAGGTCGGTAAGGAGATACGAGGGGTTCCCTGAGTGGCTGAGATCTCCAGCTTTCGATGAGTGGACTCTCAGGCAGATAATTAGCTAACATCCACCATCCATAGTGCTTGAGTCAGCTGGACAGATGAGCTGACAATAGAAACACCCTTCAAGGTGAGGGTTTGTCCAAGTCGCAAAAAGGCAGACCAGACCGTGAGTCAGTCCCAGGCACCATTCTGGAACAGTTCTACATAGCCGACTGTGAGCCATTCGAAGGGACCCTGTGCGGGGTCATTCATTAGGAGTGAGTCAGCTTGTAGGACGAGAGGATCATGGTCTGACCCTGAGCAGCTGGGGAGGCAGGGCTGCAGGGGGCCGCAGCCCCCACCTGGGGAAGGTGGCGGCCTGGAGCGCTCGGTCCTTCTGTCGTATTTACTGGTTAGTTAGATAAAGGTACTGCAGGCAGCAAGAACGTGCAACTTGCAGATGCCTCAGGAGAGAACGAGCAGTCCACGCAAGAGTGGTGTTCCCCATGTCTACACAGACCAGGACATGGGGCTGAAATCCTCAAGAAAAATTCGCAGCCCAAGGACATGTGTCATGGGTGGTGTTCCCCGGGAACAGACTGAGATGGAGTTGTGTGTGTGGGGTGTTTATTAGGGGCTGCCCTTGGGGACCCACACCAGTGTAAGGGAGGGGCCAGAAGCACAAGGGGCAGGGGGAGCTGTGCAGTCATGAAAGGAGAACTTTGGTCTAGCATAGTGGGAAATGGGTGCTCGTACAGCTGGTAAGAATGCAAATTGACAAGTTGCTTTTAAAAAAACTGGTCAGCTCAAAGAGCCATAAAAATGAGTCCCTCCCCAGAGTTTCAGGAATCCGGTCCTAGGAAGTTATCTGAAATATGGACAGTGTTCTGCACAGAGATGTTCTTGGCAGTGTTAATGATGGCAGGGAAAAATTAGAGCCAGTCCAACTGCCGGGAAACTATTAATGGTACCCTCCCGATGGACTGTGATGTGACCACTGAAAACAGGCAACGAGGAAGAATGTATAGAACACAGAGTGGACTGTACGCTGTTTACAACTGTGTTGAAAACATAGTCACTTTTTTTTTTTTTAAGAAATATTGAAACTGTAGCTACATAAGTAAGATACCTTCATTTCCGATGTGATGTGCTTTTAATACCTTGGTAATGAAGAAAGAATACGATTTGTCCAGGCTGGGCGTGACTGGACCTGACAACACCATGGGGAGTTCGTTGACCAGAGGCTCGGAATGAGTGGGCAGAATGGCCAGGCTGCTAAGAGGTCACACAGCTCCCAGCTGCTCACAGCAGTTCTTCTCTAATAACTTAGAGGTCTCAATCTGGACACCTGGGGGCTGGGGCACTGCAGACCAGTATGGTACCATTCCTGTTGGAAAGGCTTCTCCCTCCTGGTTTGACAGAATGGGACACTGGGGCCCTGCAAGGCCAGCCCACCTCCCCAGGATCACCCAACCTTGGGCCAGAACCCAATGTTGCACACTGCCTGTCTAGGGCTCCTTTCAAGGCACCCCCTCCAAAACAGGAGTTTCTGAGGTTTCAGGACCATGGATTAGAAGACTGTGTGTGTGTGTGTGTGTGTGTGTGTGTGTGTGTGTGTGTGTGTGTGTGTGTGTGTGTGTGTGTGTGTGTTTTATACTTACACGCGCACGTAAGTGATGCACAACTATGTAACATGTAAAAGAGAAGCCCCTGTTGTTCCCTGCTCAGGCAACCAGTTCAGTATCCATCCTTAGATGTTTTCTCTGCACACATGTCAGTGTTAACATGCTTTTGCTATTTTGTATGAATTGTCCCTCCTTTCCTCACCTGGTGTCTTGGACACCTCTCTACAGGGGCATGGCATGGTATCCATGGTGTGTCATTGATCATTTACTGAGGTGGTTTCCAGTTGCTTGGTGTTGGAAATGGGGGAGCAGTGAGCAAGTGGATGGGTTTGTCCAGGGTAGATAGCCCAGCCCTCCATGCCTGGAGGAGAAACAGGCAGGTTACTCACATTTAGAATTTGGGTCCCTAGTGCACACGGGTCATAGCTCCTTTGAAAGCCCTCCCCAGGTTGGTCCCAGCCCAGCTTCCTTCTGTTTGGGGTCCCAACAGCAAGGCTCTCAGGAGCCCCTATTTAGAGGAACTGACGTCACCTGCCCTGGGCCCCCACGGATGGCTGAATCTGGTCGCCCACCTGGCTTGCTGGATTGCTTCTACTGCCAAGTGGGGTGGCTCTGCACATGGACAGTACACGGCGGGAACATACTCCCTGGCCAGGTCTCCCCTCTCCTGTCCCTCACTGGCCACCCTGTGAGCTTAATTTGGTGCTCCAGGTATGGCATCCGGACAGCTTCCTTCACCCTGGGACAGGTGAAGCTACCTGACTCTCTGTCACAGGTCCCTGCTTGGGGAAACCCTTCCTGGTGGCCCGGATTGGCCCTGTCCCCCAACCAGACTTGTCTTTCTTTGCCCCACTCTCCATCTAGAAATGGCAAAAGTGCATTTTATTAGTGGGGTCCCCCAGAAGCTGACCCTGAGACAAATGCATTCCTCCATTTGGGAGGAGCTCCTGGGCACACCATCATGGGGTGGGAAGCAGACCAGGACAGTTCAGGAGTGTTACCAGGCCACTTACCCCTTCGGGCAGCTGAGCCGAGGGATGGCAGCTGAGTGAGAAGGGAGCTGGGGTAGTGATCTGACATGCTGCCACCCCGTCGCCGGCTGAGAGCCGGTTCCAGACCTTCTGCTGAGCCCACAGCTTGCAGTTCTGCTCCTGCAGCCAAGTAGAGCCTGCAGGCAGAGTGAGATGGGTCCAGCATCTCCTACCTGCCCGTTTCCCTGAGGAAAGTTCAGGCCTGAGGCTCAGGGCTGGCCCTCTACCTTTTCAAGTCAGTGCCTGAGCATAGGTGAAACCCTCCAGAACCTCTAGCACCTTCCAAGCTGAGCCCCAAGGCTTGGGCCTGTCTAATGATTCCAGATATGGGCTGACATTCTCTCCAGGGTGAGCGAAACTTGACCTTTGACAGCTCCCCCTGTATCAGCCCCTTTCCTTCCAGCTCATGATCCCATATGGGGCAGGGAGACAGTACCCTGCATCCCTCGTCCCCAAGCGCTCTCTCCGCGAATTGGCGGGAGAGCAGGTGGGTGCTGGCTGAGAATGGGGCAGGCCCGGGGTCCCCCTGTTGCACCGCTCACCGGCTCAGCTGCATGGGGTGGGCTGAAATGTCGTTTAAGGGTCAGTTCCGAATGTGGAAGCCCCAGGCCATCAGTGTCAGGGAGCTTCCTTAACCACAGCTCCCAAATGGTTATTTCAAGTGTTGGAAATCCCTCTGTGCCTTCCACCAGCCCCGGGAACAAAGGGCGGTGGCCGAGGGAGGCCTTACAGCCTGCCACAGTGGGGCCTGTCCACCCCCACTCACAGACTCCCACTGTCTACAATAGTATTTCATTCTCCCCACAAAACCTGTCATTTCTGGTTTGCCACCACCCCCACGCTGCCCCTGCCTGTGTCCCTCTCTCCCCCACTGCTTCTCCTAGATACTGGATACAGCCCAGCTTTTCCCTCCTGGAGGAAGCATCGCCTCCTTGCCCCGCAAAGGCCAGCAGAAGACCCCTACCGTATCCCCATACCGCCTCAGCCCTCACCTTCCCTGCCCGCTGCACCATGTCCGCGCTGCCTGGAAACAAGCCTCTGGGGACCAGGTTGGGTCCATTGCTGTAAGCCTAGGCCAGGGCCAACGGCTTCTCATCAGACGTGCCCAGGGACCACCTGTCATAGCACCACTCCATGCCCCCACTTGCCTTCTCTGTCCCCTTGTATGACTGTTTCTTCATAGTGTCTGGCATTGTGTCACACATGACTTCACACCAGGAGGACAGGGCTTTGTTCCTGCATGTCCTTGGAGCCTAGGACAGAACCTAGCACATAGTAGACAGAGGATGGACTGACAGGCATCTGGTCTCGGGAGGGTATGGACGCAGAGCGAGGGGACTCTTGGTCTCTAAACCTGCCCTCTTAGTGTGAAGACCTCCCGGGGTGAGATGCCCGTACAGAATCAGGATTCCTAATCCCATCGGGTCCAGAGTCTGGGCCTGCCAGCCTGCCGTCTCCCACTTATCTGGCCTGACTCTTACAGCACAGGGTCCAGGAGATGATGCACATGGCTTCCTGGCATCCTCTTCTCTTTCAGACAAAGGCCCCAGCGAGGACCCGCGACCGGAGGAGAGGCCCGTGGAGGGTGAGGCACCGTCTTCCTCCCACGTGTCACCCCACCACCTCATCCCCCCCCACCTCTCTGCCCTTCGTCTCCGATTCTCACCACCCATCTCTCTCTGACCCCTGGTCTGGGCATGGGAGACCTGTTTTCTAGAACTGGGAGGTATCTGGTCAGAACTGCAAGCAGCTTTTCTGATAGAAATTGCAAGGTTTTTGTTGTTTTTATAGACACCCTGCTTCTTTCCCCAAAGGTTTTACGGCTGGGGTCTGAGTCTAGTCTTCCTGAGTAGAATTTAGTCCTGAAAGCACAAACTTGGCTTTGTGTCCAGCAGACATGCTCAGGGACACAGGTCGTCCCTCCCTGCTGGGAGAGGGAATAGGACAAGAGGCTGAGGATGGGTCTGTTTCCCCTTGGAGGTGTCTGCCCCTGCAATGGCATGAGTGGGTGTGTCAGGAGAAAAATGTCACCTCCACACGCCCAGCCTAGCAGGGGGAACCGTGAAGTTAACAGAAGTCCACCACCTCCTGGTAGCAGCCTTCTCAGTTTGCAGGCTTGGCCTTCACCCACTAGTTAAGCCACTTACCGAGCTGGTCTAGAGTGACACTCACCTAGAAAGGCCCAGGGTCATTTTTTAGGCCAAAAAACCTTCTAAATATCCGTACATGCCTGGTGACACCCTAGCCCTGATTTCATAAGCAGGTATTTGAGCCCAGGAATACATGGCCCTGTCTGGGGGTGCAGTTTTCAAGGAAATAAGTGACCTGCCACCACCAGCCCTGGCCTTCCCCATTCCAAGGTCCCAACTCAGGGTCATTCTCAGTGCCAGCAGAGCAGGGACATGAGCTGAGTGGTGGGGTGCTGCTGTGAGCAGGGAGACCTAACAGAGTGCCTTTTGCTTTGCAGACAGCCACGGTGACGTGATCCGGCCGCTGCGGAAGCAGGTGGAACTGCTCTTCAACACGCGATACGGTGAGCAAGGAGCCGGTGGGGCCCAGGGCGTGCTGGCCCTCTCTCCAGCTGCCCTGTTTTTGGAGGGACTTTGGACTAGCTCCCCGTCCCAGCTGCTCCCTGCATAGAGATGAGAGTGAGGGATGGCAGGGGCTGGGGACACCCAGAGAGACTGAGGCAGTGCCAGGAAACCCCCTGCTCTGAAACCTGGCACTCTGGCCGTGTTAGTCAACACATGCATGCTCACGCACAGCTGGCCTTGCCCTTGGACTGGAGAGGCCCTTCTCTCTGCTGTAGGACTGCCTCTCCATCACGGACACCCGCCTTCAGGGTCCTCAGGGAGACCCATACATAGCAAGAACTTTCCAAAGTTCAGGAAAGGGGCAGGGGAGAAGGCAACTCACAAAATCCCTGTGCCCTCATACCCATTTTACAGATGAGGCCCGGGGAACCGCTAGTGAGTGGCAGCACCTGGCCTAGCCTTGGGTCTGTCCTATTCCCAAGGTGTGGGGCTCGGCCACATGGGGTTTTGAGGGTTCCCTCTGGAGGGCCTTTGTCGCAGCACGCAGATGAGGGACCGGGGTGGAGTCGGCGCCAGGTCTCACGTACCGTCAGTAGTTGTCCTGCACAGCCTGCGTGTGCGGGCACAGACTGAGCGTGGGCGTGAGGGTCTCACTGACTTGGGTTCACGCCCCCCAGCTCTGGGGCTCTGACCTGAGACCAGTCACGTCCCCTCTTACCTGCCAACTTGGGTCACAAGAGCCACCTCTCAGGAGGGTTGGGAGGGGTCAACGAAGAACCGACTCTAAGGGGCTCTGGCCCTGCGGCGCCCCCCACAGACGTGGGAGGTGGGAACTGACTCAGCTTGTGGCCCATAGCTCTGGGCGGCCCTACAGCAGCTGTGTCTCTACAGCCAAGGCCATCGGCACCTCGGAGCCCGTCAAGGTGCCCTACTCCAAGTTCCTGATGTACCCAGACGAGCTCTTTGTGGTGGGGCTGCCTGAAGGCATCTCCCTCCGCAGGCCCAACTGCTTCGGGGTCGCCAAGCTCCGGAAGATCCTGGAGGCCAGCAATAGCATCCAGTTCGTCATCCAGAGGTAAGGCCTGGCCGGGTCCGCGGGGGCCCCTGCGGGCCTGCCTGGCCGCCGTGCCGGACTGCCATCTCCCCCTTTGGTTTGGGGAAGGCTTTTTTCTTTTTTCATCTGCAGGGCGTTAGATGCAGTCTGGCCACAGTTGGGCCAGCATGAGGTTGCCCAGGCCTGCCAGACGCAGAGCAACCAGACTGACGCCCTCCTAGTCCCAGGCGGGCAGGTCCCAGTTTGCCCAGATGTGAAATGGAAATACGCCCTCTGGCGTGCTCCCCTGGACCGCTCTGGGCATCCTCCGGGCAGGCGTGTGGGTGTCCTGGTCAGGAGGCAACAGGATGCTGACGTGGGCAGTGCCCCATTCTCCCGGGATTGGCACATCGGATGCTGGCATTTTGGGTCCTTTCTGTTAACCCGGGCATCTCATTTTTGCCTGCGAGGGCCCAGGGGAGCACCGGCTGCTGGCCTGGCTCAGATATAAGGTCCCTGTAGAGGAGATGAAAGCAGCTATGATTTAAAGATGAGGGGGACCTGGTTATTGCTTCTATTATTGTAACATCTTTTAAGTTTAGGCTTCATTTGGTTGAATGTGGCAAGAAAGAGGAAACTCTTAAGGGTTTGTTTCCCTGGGGCAGTACATAGCCCTGGGGAATTGGGAGGTTCGTGACATCCTTCATGCCTCGAGTGGCAGGCTGATGACAGGGCTTGGGGCAGGGAGCCATCCTACAGGGTCCACAAAAGTGGAGAGGGTGGTGCTCCAGGAGACAAATAACAGCCCTTCAGCAAATACATCTTGAGTGCCAACTGTGTGGCAGGCTATAATACAGCAGCAAATGCCACTGAGCTCTGTCCTCAAGTTAGCCAGTCTCACCGAATAAAACCACAGCTCCGTATTGTCAGCTAGATATAAACACAGGGTAAGGGGGCAGGGAGGGGCAGGAGGACCTTGTGTAAGTCAGTGACACTGGAGCAGAGACCTAATGAAGCAAGCCATGCCAGTATCTGGTGGAAGAGCATTTAGGCAGCTGGAATAGCAGGTGCAAAAGCCCTGAGGCAAGGACATGCCTGCGTGTTTGAAGACTAGCAAGGCAGTGGTGTGGCTGGTGCGGAGTGAGCAAGGAAAGAAAGAGTGGTGAGTGGCAAGGCCCTAGAGATAGCAGGCACCAGATCATACAAGGTCTTGGGGCAGCTTAAAGGGTTTGGACTTTATTTTAAATGTAATGAGAACTCACTGGCAGGTTTTGAAGCGGGTATGACATGATCTGGCTGTTGTTCATTTCCCCTGTGAGGTTGGGGAGATCTAGGGGCCATGGGCCAGGGAAGAAGCAGAGACCAGCAAGGCTTTACTCTGGCCCAGTGGACCCAGCAGCAGCTCTGACTTGGTAAAGGTAGGGGTAGGGTGGCAAACAGTCAGATTCAGGCAGTAGTTTGAAGATGGACTGTCAGAATTTGCTGAAATACTGGAGGTGGGGTGGGAAGGGGCTTGATGCCTTGAGGTTGGAGGTTGAGCACAGGTTGGTGGGAATGCTATTTTCCAAGCTGGAGATGATGCTGGTGGGGGCCACAGTCAAGAGCTGGGTCTGATGTGTGTTAGGTTGGAGGTGTGTGGGGGCCTTCCAGGGAGGGATGGTGGGTGGATAACGGGACTCAGAGACCCTATGATCAGGGGAGAGGTGGGGAGCGAGCTGTCGATGTTCAGGAGGGACGTAACATAGGGGGGCTGCTTGCCTTGTCCACCCTCTCCAACCGAGAACCTGAAGCACACGGACTGTTGGCAGGTAGGAGCCAAATCAACGTCACATCCTTGGGGTGATTTCTCATTGTTTACGTGCAGAGACAGCCTCTTTGCTGCACTCACAAGCATTTTTTAAATGCTACTTCCCACATAGAAAGGGAGGCAGCTTAGCCTGTGTTCTGCGGCAGGCGTGAGGCACAGTCTCCTGGGCCTGAGTCTGACTCCTCCTGGTACCCTCACGACCTGCAGCAGTTTGCTCCGGGTGTCAGAGGTGGAGCACGGAGCCACTCCATGGAGCGGCAGTGGAGGTCAAGGCTGAGGACCTGGCCTACCAGAAGTACCCAATCCATATGGCTTTTTTTTAATGTCAGGTTTATTGAAGTTTAATTTGCCTTCAGTAACATTCACCCTAATTTTTAAATGTACACCTTTTTGGACTTTGACAAACTCGTAGAGTCATACAGCCCCCACCACCGTCAGATACAAAAACAGTTCCATCACCCCTAAACTTCCCTTGTGCCCTGCTTCTTGGCAACCGTAGCCCCCAGCCACCACTGATGTGTTTTCTGCTGTCATTTTGCCTCTTCCAGGATGTCACATCAATGGGACAGTGTGCTGCCTTTTGTGTCTGGCTTCCTTCACTTATCTTCTGAGATTCATCCAGGTGGTTGCCTGTAGGAAGAGTTCATTTCTTTAAAAATATATCCTTTTTTTTAAAATTAAGGTATCATTGATATACAATCTTATGAAGGTTCACATGAGCAACATTGTCGGTACTACATTCCCTCCTATTAGCAAGTCCCCACCACATACCCCATTACAGTCACTGTCCATCAGCGTAGTAAGGTGCTATAGAATCACTATACTGCTTGTCTTTGCCGTGCTATACTGCCTTCCCCGTGCTCCCCTTATATTATGTGTGCTAGTCATAATACCACTTAATCCTCTCTTCTCCCTTCCCACCCACCCTCCCCAACCCCTTTCCCTTTGGTAACTGTTAGTCCATTCTTGGGCTCTGTGAGTCTGCTGCTGTTTTGTTCCTTCAGTTTTTACTTTGTTGTTATACTCCACAGATGAGTGAAATCATTTGATACTTGTCTTTCTCCGCCTGGCTTATTTCACTGAGCATAACGCCCTCTAGCTCCATCCATGTTGTTGCAAATGGTAGGATTTGTTTTCTTCTTATGGCTGAATAACATTCTATTGTGTATATGTACCACATCTTCTTTATCCATTCATCTACTGGTGGACACTTAGGTTACTTCCATGTCTTGGCTATTGTAAATAGTGCTGCAATAAACATAGGGGTGCATATGTCTTTTTGAATCTGTGATCTTGTTTTCTTCGGGTAAATTCCTAGGAGTGGAACTCTTGGGTCAAATGGTATTTCTATTTTTAGTTTTTTGAGGAACCTCTGTATTTCTTTTCACAATGGTTGAACTAATTTACATTCCCACCAGCCGTGTGGGAGAGCATCCTTGCCAGCATTTGTTGTTGCTTGTCTTTTGGATGTTGGCCATCCTAGCTGGTGTGAGGTGATATCTCATTGTGGTTTTAAATTGCATTTCCCTGATAATTAGCAATGTGGAGCATCTTTTCATGTGCCCGTTGGCCATCTGAATTTCTTCTTTGGAGAAGTGCCTGTTCAGATCCTCTGCCCATTTTTTAATCAGGTTATTTGCTTTTTGGGTGTTGAGGTGTGTGAGCTCCTTATATATTTTGGATATTAACCCCTTATCGGATATGTTGTTTACGAATATATTCTCCCATACTGTAGGATGCCTTTTTGTTCTGCTGATGGTGTCCTTTGCTGTACAGAAGCTTTTTAGTTTTATGTAGTCCCATCTGTTCAATTTTGCTTTTGTTTCCCTTGCCCAAGGAGATATGTTCATGAAAAAGTTGCTCATGTTTATATTCAAGAGAGTTTTGCCTATATTTTCTTCTAAGAGTTTTATGGTAAAAATATATCCATTTTTAAAGGTGTCTTTAACTAATTCCACTCTCCTGAAAGGAAGTGAAGAAAGTGCTTCAAGGAGAGAGTGATTAACTTTATCAAATGTAACCTTCGGGGGGGGGTGGGGAGAAAGCCTAATTGGGATGATTTTAAGAGGCAATTGGAGGAGAGAGATTGAGCATGTAGTGTGTTTATCTTGTTATTCCTCATTTTAGAAATTAGCAAAAAATACTCGTTGGGATAGTAAGTGAAAAACAGCCACTTCTCAGTTGTACTTTAAAAAAGGATATGGTTTTGGGGTGATGTAAATGTCCTGGAGTCAGGTAGAAGTCTGGCTGCATAAACAGTTTTGTGACTGTACTTAAAAATCTTCATGCTTCAAAAGTGAATCTTATAGTATGTGAATTACATCCCAGTAAAGCATATATATGTCTTGTATGTATATATGTGTGTATATTAGTTTGCGAGGGCTGCCGTAACAAAGTACTACAGACCGGGTGGCTTTAACAACAAAAATGTACAGTTCTGGAGGCCAGAAGTTCAAAATCCAGGGGGTCAGCAGGTTTGGTTTCTCCTGAGGCCTTTGTCCTTGGTTGTAGACGGCCACCTCCTCCCTGACCCACACGGCCTTCTGCGTGCACACCTCCCCTAGGCCACCTACACTTCTGAGCGACTGGCTCCCAATTCAGGGCTTCCCATGACTCCCCCTGGTGCAGTAATTAGCTAGAACGACTCACAGAGCTCAGGGAAGTGCTGTAGTAGAATTAGTTTCATATAAAGAATACACATCAGGACCAGCCACGTGAAGAGACACAAAGGGCACGCTCGGGGAGTTTCCACACCCCCTCCTCACAAAATCAGGGCATGTCACCCTCCCAGCATATGCATGTGGTCACCAACTAGCAGCTCCCCCAAGCCTGAGTGTCCAGTTTTTACTGGGATTCATTACAAGGACAATTCTTGACTGGCTTATTGGCCACGTGATTGAACTCATCTGAGGTCCTGTCCCCTCCCGGAAGTCAGGAGGGTAGATTGACAGCAGGTGGCTTTAAGTGCCAATCCACTAATCACATGGCTGGTCTTCCAAATCCTGGGTCATCTTGTTAGCATAAACTTAGGGGTGATTCAGGGGGCCCACCAGGAATAACAAGGCCACTCCTGTCACTCGAGAAGTCCCAGAGATTTGGAGGTTACCTTCCAGGAACCAAGGACAAAGACCACACAAACTTTATTCTAGAGCACTGGTGCTAAGTCAGTGCAACGATGTCCAGCTAGAGCGGGCCTGTCTGGGTGGCAGGCAGGGGTCTGCAGTCTGGTGGGCTGAGGGCATTGGGCAGGTCAGGCTGGCAAGAGGAGGGCTGAGGGGACAGTGGAGTGGGGCAAGTAGCAGGACCTGTCCTTCCGTCTCCCTAAGGCTGTTGTGGGGAAGGGATGCTGGAGCAGCGTTCAGTGCAAGGATGGGGCCGTGGGTGAGGCTGTCCAGAGAGGTGATGAGCTCTCCGTCCCTGGGACGGCCAAGCAGTGGCCCAGAGGAGACCCTGCCTGGGAGTGAGGCCAAAGCGCAGACTCTCTGGGCACACCCCTACCAGCAGGGGAGGATTTGCTGCCTGTCCTGGCAGTGAACACCTGGGCACCCTCGGCCTGGTGCCTGGCACAGAGCTGGGCTCTTGGGGCCGGGCCAAGGAGGAAGGAGGCACGGCCCTGCCTTGGAGCACAGCCTCAGGAGCTGCAAAGGGCCCCGGGCTGCATTCAGACACCCCCTCCACCTCCGCAGTATGTCCTCTCCTCGCCTTATGGGGAAACTGAGGCCCAGAAAGTGGACCCGTGTCCCGCAGCCACCTGTGAGTCAGGAGCCGAGCAGGGCTTCTCGCACCGAAGTGCTTTCTGCTGTCCCATCTGCCTCCCCGCACTTGGATTGGTAGGGCTGTCTCCTCTCTCTTTGAGCCAGGGCAGGGTTATTGTCCCTTTTCAGATGACAAAACAGAGGCCCAGCTGCGGGTCCCCCAGCTGGAGAGGCTGTGGGGTGAGGACAAAAGGGATGCCCCCATTGAAGTCCACCCCTCCAGCCGTGGGTCCTGAACACATCGCCCACCTTCCGACGCCTCAGTCTCCTCATCCAGCACATGGGGTGATGGGAACATTACCCACTGCAGGGATGTCAAGAGGGTTACCTAATGTCTGGGAAGTGCTCCGAGGAGCCTGTGGAGACATGGATGTTAGTGCAAAGCCAGACCTGGTCCTCAGGGCCCCTGAGTGAAATGGCAGCTCTCGGGTGTCAGGTGGAAACCACGGACCTTCCCCCACCTCCAAGCCCAGGCTGCACAGCCGACCCCAGCTGCTTCTACACTTCAGACCCCAGGGATCCCCCAGACCATGTGCTCTTTCCCAGGCCAGTGGCTGTCAAACAGCATCCTGGCACCAGGTGTGGGCGTCAGCCCCACGAGACCAGGACTGGGTTGGTCTCTCTCCCCTCTGGATCCTCAGAACCCAGCACAGCCCTGCCAGATCTCCCATGCGGGTCCGCAGGACAGCTGCCTTGCGGGGAAGGGGAGGGACCCCAGACACAGGCTATCCAGAGCCAGGAGGGGCTGTACTAGGGGGCCTCAGTGATGGTCTCACTGTGGTGTTTTCCAGGCCTGAGCTGCTCACCGAGGGAGTCAAAGAGCCCGTCACGGAGAGCCAAGGTACCCCACACGAGGTCATGGGCTCAGCTGTGGGCTGGGAGGGGTCCCAGGCCTCTGCCACTACCCCTCCTCTGGCTTCCTCCGTCCTAGTCCTGTCCTCCCCTGGCATTCCCCTATCATCCTCCTCATTGCGTCTGTCCCAAAGATACCACCTGTCTCTGGGTCCCAGGAGCAGCCCACTCAGCCTGGCTTCTCTCCCCTCCCCTCCCCCCACCCCCAGAGAGGGATTCCGGGGACCCTCTTGTGGACAAGAGCCTGAGGAGACAGGGCTTTCAAGGTAAGGTTGCAGCTCAGGATGGGGTCAGCTGCCCCAGCGCCATGACCTTGGCCTGGCTTGGGTTTGGAGGGCCAGGCCGGGAGTGGGAGGGGCTGGCCGCCAACCTCAGGGCCTGGGGGTCTGAGTGAGGCAGACTGGCGGCCAGGGCAGGTCAGCTCCAAGCGTGCAGTTCCGCAGGGACGCCAGGGGCTGGGGGGACGGCAGGGTGCAGGAGCTGGCCGGTGTCCAGCTGGGAAGGCCGCTGGCCTGCCCACTCCGTGTTAGACAGTCAGCAGTGTTCTTTGCTCTTGAAGTCAGAGGAGGGAGAGGCCGCCGAGGGCAAGGAGTTTCTGGGGAAGAGGACCTACAGCTGGGCCAGGAAGGCGAAAGAGGAAGTGAGTGTGCAGAGAGAGGGATGGAAGATGGGAGAAGCTTGAGCAAAGGCATGTGGGGACCTTAAGGAGAGACTTGCGGGAAGGGGCCAGGTCTGAGAACGGAGGCTCTGTCCCTCCCGGCAATGGCCTTGTAGCGGATGGAGAGTAGCGTGGTAGCCGTGGGTGGCTGAAGACAGCTGCCCATGTGCGTGTCGGGACAGTGCCAGGGTATGGCTGAGTCCCTGCGTTAGAGTGTTCCCCAGGAGGGCCCTGGGTGGCCATGTGGCTGTGAGGAGAAAGTGGGGTGAGCGAGACCAGCGGCAGGAAGGGCCAGCCAGCAGGGCTGGGGGAGCCCGCAGATAGGACCCCACTCTCAGAGGGGCAGCTGCCCACTGCACAGTCCCTGCCATCTTCTCGGCAGCCAGAACTTTCTGTGATGACGGGGTCCCCATCTCCCACCTCACCATACACCCGCTCCACCCAACCACCCAGGGAGCCTCTTTTTCCCTCCATCACTTTCTCTTCCCACGAGGTACTGCCAGGCTGTAATCTCCCCAAAGTAGGGGCCTGTCTGGGGCTCCCCTCGCACATGCCAGCCCCTGGCCTCCTTAACCAGCACCCTGCAGGGGAGAGCTGCATGGCCGGCTCCTGCCTCCCTGCGGGCTGCCCGTCAGCCCCTCCCTAGGCCACCCTGACCAAGGAGGCCCCTGCTGCCAGCCGCCAAGACGCAGGAACCACCTGCTCCTCAGGGTGTCTCTCACCTCTGGGGCTTATTTATTGGTTTGGAGGTTCTCAAATGTCAATGATTAACCTTAATTTCCCACTCATTGCTGTTGTCACAACAGTGTGCATGCATCCTTCCGGAAAAACACACATCTCTATCAAGATGTTAGTTCTGAAGGACTCTGAGGGGCCCACTCCAAGGATCTGATAATTGCCGGAGAAGGAGCTCCCCATAATTAGAAAATCATATTCCTTAAAAGTCACCAAGTGCCTTTTAATTTAACAGCCCAAATCCATAATTGTTTTTCACTTTGCAGAAAATTATGACACCAGACTCTCACGGATCGACATCGCCAACACGCTGAGGGAGCAAGTCCAGGATCTGTTCAATAAGAAATACGGTGAGCCCCAAGGGGCCCAGGTGGGGGGGAAGCCCGGCTGAGGTGGGAAGAGAGGCAGGAGCTTCCCAGTCCCAGCCATGCTCACTCCTGGGAAAACCATTTGCCCTCTCAGCAAATATTTCTTGAGCACTCACTGTGTGCCCGCCACCAGGGATACAGCAGCGCACGAAAAGTTCGCGCCCTCGTGGGCCCTGCTGGCCGGTGAGCGAGACACATGCACAGCAACTACGCACAGAATCTAGTAACAAGGAGCTGTTCCATGATGTTGCAGGAAGAGAACAGGCTACTTAAGAGAATAACTGGGATATTTACCTTAGGTTGGGGGCCAGGGAAGGCCACTGAAGGATGGTAAGGAGTTAACCAAGCAGAGAGTGAGGGAAGGACATTCTGGCTGATGTGGTACATGTGCAAAGGCCCTGAGGCTGCCCCTAAGAAATGGCAGAAAGCTGAAGTGTGGGGTGGGGGAGGGAGGAGCCCTGTGGAGCTGGCCGGGAGATCTCAGGGCCTCCCACTTTCTGGCAGAATGGTCACAGCAGGTCCAAACATCCCACCTGCACCTTCCAGGAGGAGGGAGGGCTGGCTTTTCCACAGGTTTTTTCAAGAGAGCCAGGTTGTTTCTGTCCCAGAATTCCCTGAGCCCTCCCCTTATTTCTCATTGGTCCCCCCTGAGTCACATGCCCATTCCTTACCCAGTCCCTGTGGCAGGGAGCCACCACGTGCTCATTGGGTCTCCTGGACCTGCCACCGTGATGGAGGTGGGGTGGTGGTGTGGAGCCCATGGCTGCTGGGACAGGTGGATACCCCAACTCTCAGCCAGGGAGAAGGGGCCGCACCCTCACCGTGGTGGGAGTACTTGAGTGAGGAGATGATGGGTTCCATCTTGGACATGTTGAATTTGAGGGCTGAGTAGAGATGACACAGAGGCAGCAGAGAAATGGACTGCTGTTCAGGAGAGGCGTCTGGATTGGATGAAGAAATTAGGCCAGTGGGAGTAGAGGAGACTCCCCTCAGGGGGCAGGAAAGGACCCAGACCAAAGGCGAAGGAGCCCCAGTGTTTAGTGATCAGGTTCAGGAGACAGAGGAGTGGTGGGAAAGGGGGGAAACCAGGAAAATACAGGGCCATGGTCACCAAAGAGGGGAGTGCGTTGTCTGTGTCACATTTTGCCATGAGAACTGCATGTATGTCCTGGACTTGGCAACATGGAGGCCATCGGTCATTGTAGTATGAGTTATTTGGAGGTGAGAAGTAAAGGAGAGACAGCAGTGTTCCCACTTATGAATTATGGGTGTAAATTTTTCAGTTTTTTTTTTTTCCCAAAAGGATCTCTTTGCAACAGCACATAAACAATTCAGCAACAAAAATAAAGGTTAAATTAGGATAAAGGATATTAACACAGGATAAAGAATTAAAAGCAGGTTGCAGATCCATAGGGACAGAGATTAATGGTTGCCAGGACATGGGGAGAAGGGGGAATGGGGCAAGACTGCCACTGGGTTCAAGTCTTCTTTTTGGAGTGACAAAATGCTCAGGAATTAGGTAGTGGTGATAATTTCACAATGTCGTGAATATACTAAAAACCTCTGGATTATAGACTTTAAAAAGTCAATTTTATGGTATGTGAATTATACCTCAATTTTTAAAAATAGGCTGGAGCAATGGCAGGAAGCCAGGGGTAACATGAAGTGGCAGAAAGACTGTTTGCTAGATGTGGGGCACACATCAGGCTCTGAGTTTCCTGGGAGCAAAAGCAAAAAGGGAAATGAGGTCGGTTATACAATTCCCAGTGTCCTTGAGATAAAAATTATCTCATGGCATCTAGGGCTACAGCGCTGGCCCCTGAGTCCTCACCCCTGGGGGCAGGAACCACAGGAGGGCCAGCCCAGCAGTGCCTCAGGGGTGGCCCCTGACAGCAGGCCTCACCCAATGACTGTCCCTGGGCTCACTGTGAGGCCAAGTACAGTCGCTGGGGTGGTCCAAAGAGGGTTAGCCAAGGCCAAATGCACAAAGAGGGCCCTGAGGTCTGAGCTGCAGGCTGGCTGGCCTTGGATCAGCTTGCTTCCTCCCAAATTCAGTCTGCCACCTCAAACCATGCTAGTCTCGAACCAGGGGTGCAGAACCCATGGGGCTGATGGAGTGTCAGGCCTTGTAGGGAAGGGCCAGCTTCCCCCACAGGGTACCATCCTCAAGATGGCCTCGCAGATGCTCAGACTGTGAGGCTGAGAAACATGGGCCACTGACCTCCCCCCAGCAGCCAAAGCCACATGGCCCCTGCCCATCCCCAGCCCACTGTGGGCAGACAGACACACCTGGCCCCCCTGCACAACGCACCCCCTAACTAACTCCCAGTCCCCCTCTCTCGGTGCTCGTGCCTCTCCATGGTGCTGCACGGCAGCTCACTCACAGCCCACGAGCACACCTTGCTATCACACCTGCACACGGAGCGCCCCATGCACCCCCATGTCCACAAACCAGGTCTTCCCCGGCTCCTGATGACGTCTCCTCTGTCCGTGGTCCACAGGGGAAGCCTTGGGTATCAAGTACCCAGTCCAGGTCCCCTACAAGCGGATCAAGAGTAACCCCGGCTCAGTGATCATCGAGGGACTGCCCCCAGGAATCCCATTCCGAAAGCCCTGCACCTTTGGCTCCCAGAACCTGGAAAGGATCCTTGCAGTGGCTGACAAGATCAAGTTCACGGTCACCAGGTACTCGGGAGAAGGGGGAGGCACGACTAGCATGGATGGGGGCTTGCACCAGGGGATCCCCAGCCTTCCCTTCTGTCTGGTCCTGCTTGGCTCCGACCTCCCTGCTAGATAAGGTGGCTCCCCGGTGCTGCCTTGGGGGCCTGAGCAATGACCGCAGACCAGCCAGGGTGTCAGGAGCCCCACCTCAACCCCTGATGGGGTAGCCTTCATGGGCACCTCCTACCCGCTCACAGCACCCACTCACTGCGCTCCCAGCCTCCTGGGAGAGGCGTCCAGCCCACCTCAGAGGGGAAGAAACCCAGACAGGTGATTTGCCTGAGGCCACAGAGCCAGCCAGGCCAGAGCTAGCAGGACACCCTGGTCACCTTCCTGCGCAGCAGCCCAGCCGCAGGGTCACAGTGTCCTGCCCGTGCACACACTCACCGAGCATCTTATTAAAATGCCGATTTGGGTGCTCCCACGCCCTCCCCTGATGCCTCCGTCTCTGTTTCTCTTCCAGGCCTTTTCAAGGACTCATCCCAAAGCCTGGTAAGAGGCACTGGCTGTGGGGGGGCTGTTTGGCATGGGGGGGCCAGAGGCTAGAGCTGAGCTTACTGTGGGACCCAGTTTCTGGGGCCCTGGAGCAGGATCCCAGCCCCTGCCCCTCTGTTCTCCCACCTCATCTGGGCACCAGCTCCAACTGGAAGGAGGATGGCCAAGCTGGAACCCTGTGGAGGGTGGGGGCCACACCGGTGACTTCTAAGATCCCCCCAGCCATGGGTCAGGGGAGGGAGGGGCTGGGCCAGGTCAGCACCAGCATCCTCCTGATGAGTGGCCCTGTTGACCTTGGCGAGTGGGTGAGATGAGTGGCAGGTAGGCCCCGAGAGGGCGCAGTGTCTGCATGAGGACCAGCAAGCTTGGTGGTAAGACGGGGGACTGCTCACTCAGCCTGTTAGTAGATGCCTCTGCTGCCCCTTTCAAGGCGTCCATCCCCCTCCATCCCCTCCACGGGCTGCGTCCTGGCCCTGAATGAGCAGACTGGCCCTGTGACACGACCACCTGGTGAGCCGTCCAGGCTAGCGGGGGTCTCCTGGGAGGAGGCTCCACATGCTGCACTTGAACCCAGAGCCTGCACATGGAGAGACGGGGGCGCCCTGCCACCTTGCCCCAACCCCACGCCTCCGCCTCCACCCCAGGAGACGCAGTGGGGTATGAAGGCTTGTGAAGGCTGCTGTGCGCCTGGGGAGGCTGTGCCAATGTGCTGGGGCTGGGCGATGCCTGGGACAGAGGAAGCCTGCAGTACAGGAGTCCAATTCCATAGTCATGGTGACATCCCCCCGTCCGTGCACACTGACCCCTGCTCCTGGAGCTGTTCATCCCTGTGCCCAGGCCTGGCGTGGTGGGGAAGTGGCGAGAGGCCATCCAGCCAGAGGGGGCAAGACTTGCTGAGGGGTGTAGGGCCCCAGGGTGGGAGATAGTTGGAGTGGGCTCCCTGGAGTAAGGAAGGCTCCAGTTGGGCCTCAGAGCAGAGCCTCAGGGGTGCGGGGTAGGTGCTCAGTGAGTGAGCAGTAGGGGTCCCAGGCTGACCCCAAAGGCGTGGCCGAGAGCTCTCGGAGGTGTGAGAACAGTCGGGTATTAGTAAGGTGGAGAGGGTGGAAGTGACCGCAGCAGAATGCAGCGGTGGCCCTGGTGGGTGTCAGGCCCTGCGCTGACTGCTTCGCATGGGTGCATTTCACAGATATTTCCGGAGGTCCTCCTAGGGCCAGGCCGAGTTCTGAGCACTAGGGTTTCAGCAATGAACAGGTAGGAGGTATCTAACTGCTCCTCAGACCTGGGAGGTAGGCGTGAGAGCCCGACTTCATGAGGAAACGGAGGCTTGGGGTTTCAGTGATGTACCTGCGTCACAGGCTAGCAGGTGGCCTGGTCATCTTCAAGGCCCGTGATCTAGAGCAATTCCCCATGCGGCTCCGGGATCCCCCTCCTACACCCATGGGGCGACCGCAGCAGAAGTGAGTGTTTCCGCAGGAGGCAGGCTGGGGACGGTGGGAGCAAGGCAGGGAAATGACCCCCAGATGCTCTTGGGAATGGCACAGGCCTGTGGACTTCCACGGCTTCCTTCTCATCAGCCATGGGAGCCAGGACGCACCTTCCCTGCTCCCACCCATGGCCCCTGGCCCATCCCCAATTGGTGATAGGCTGCTGGGCCCTCTGTGGCCCTGTCTTGCTCCAGGACCAGGCTCACCTGTCCCTCGACCCATCTGTGATTTCAGGCCCACCTGGCTCCATCTCCAGGGCTGATAGACATCAGTGCTGAGGGCCACTGAGTCAGCTTCCAGATACTGCTCTCCCCGACTTGGGTTTCTGCCTGAGTTGCTGTCAGCACTGGGCAACCGTGACCCTTCCCATGACCAGCAGCAGGAAGGATGGCCGTCTCCCTGTGCTGATAGAGGGTAGAAACCAGAGAGGGAGTCCATCGGCCTCCCCTCTACATCCCTGTGCATTCCCCAGCCCTCCTTCCAGAAGGAAGCATTCCCACAGAGACCTACAAATACAGCTGCTCGAGGCATGTGCCCATTTTAGTGAGTTTGGAAAGCAGGAAACGTCATTTATAACACCTGATATGTGCCAGGCTGCACATTGTGCACAAAACTTTGTGACCTGTTCCTGTCTCAGTTTTGTGGATGAAGAAACTGAGGTTGAGGGAACAGCAGTGACTTGCCTGGGATGCCTGACCTGTAGTAAGGAACCGAAGGCTCAGAGGCCCGGCTCCCTGCATGTCAGGGAGGCCCGTTGGTTCCCGGCTGTGTGTGATTCAGAGCAACCACCAAACAGTGGAATGTCAGGCTTTGGGGAGAAACGCTGGGCTGCAGAGGGTCAGGCAGCAACCTGTGTGCTCCTGGGCCCTTCCTGGGGGTGACCTCTTCCACTGGCCACCCTCCCCCTGCAGCTAGGGGCCCATCTTGCTGTCTGAGAAGCTCCTTGAATCTCAGCAGTCATGCCTGTGAGGGCCAGCTGCCCCCGGTTTCTGCGCCTGTCTGCATGCCCGCCCACCCACCAGCCTCCCCTTTGGCTCCTCTGTCTGCAGAGAGAGGCTTTGGAAATGCTTTCCCTGCCCACGTGGTATGGAAGAGGGAATAGGAAAGTAGCCTTAGCCCAGCCCTTAGGAGGGACCTGCCAGCTGGGTGGCACGGGCACCCTGGGCTGGGTGGCAGCCGGGAGGACCTGGGGCAGAGACCTGCCGGCATAGCAGCACACACATACCCCGCTGTTGGTCATGCCGGGCTGGGAAGGTGTCCAGGCTCTCTGGGGCCTCCGAGGGTTCACCAGAGGCCATTGAGAGCTGTTCCTGCCCCAGGAAGGGCTGTTCCCAAACCCGCCATGAGACAGTCCCTGAAGCCTGGCACAGGCCAGTTCTTGGGACCCGAGGTGAATTGGAGCAGGGGCTCAGGTCTCTGGGGAAGGCAGAACCTCAGCAGGTGCCAGAGTCAGGAGGAAGGGGGGCTGTACCCAGTGCGGGTGGAGGGGTGAGCCATGGGAAAGGATAGGCTGGTGCTCAGACAGACCCAGTTCCAATCCCTGCACTCCGTGTACAAGCCCTGGGACTCTGGGCTCCTTATTTCACATCCTGAGCCCCCATCTTCTCATCTGTATGATGGAGCCAGGCATACCTGCCTCCCTAGGTGATCTGAAGTCGATAAATGCTGGGCATTGGAGGTGGGTGGGTGAGCCATGGAGGACTGGTTTCCTCCTGTTGCCCTGGGGGGCTTCATCCTGACAGCTGAGTCATGTTTTGAGAAGCCCTCAGACCTGGACCAGCTGTGATGGGAAGCGCTCAGCCGCTGGGGGGTGGGGTGGGGTCATGGTACTCCTGGGGTTCAGAAAGGCCTCCTGAAGAAGGCGACACCGAGCTGGGCCTTGGAGGTGAGCAGAGCAGTGTGCGGTGCTGACACAGGGCACAGCCCAGGGGCAGGGTGTCTGGGGACAGGGCTGGGGACCGGGAGGGCGATGGAGCTGAGCGGCCAGGAGGGTGTGAAACGTCCTGGCAGAGAGACAGGGCGCAGGGGGGGCTCTGAGACTTTTTCCTTTTTCTCTTGTCTTCTCTAGAAATACCTTAGTCTGTGAAGTATTAGACATGTAAGCTTTGTTTTTTATTCTTCTAAAACTGAACTAGGTTCCTACAAAAAGCCCCCATTTACATAGTAACATAAACTTAATCTGAGCCCGTTTAGGGTCCCCCCTTTCCCTGGGCTTGTGTCCAAGTTCCAGAAGGATTCATAGGGCCAAGAAGTTAGGGGAAGGGGGCCCTTCAAGTCTTGAAATTCATGTGTCCACATTGGTACCCACAAAACATCTGTGGGTATCCATCCACACAGGTGGTTGGAGAGATGCCCTTTGTTCTTACCTGCGGAGGCCTCCCCAGCGCCTAGAACTTTCTATGAAGCCCACCCCTACAGCCACTTCCACACTGCAGAGGGTTTGACTCGTGTTCAGGGAAAGCGCAGGTCAGTGGGATCTTGGTGCGAGATGGGAAGGCAGAAATGAGGTGTTGAGGGGACCCTGTTAAGGATGGCTGAGACTTTCTAGGTCATTTATTGAGGGCTCCCATAGAAGCCTTTCCTGACAAAACCATCCCCAGAAGGTGATTTTTGAAGAAGGGAAGTATGTTCTGCAGGTAAATTGGTCCTTCAACCTGGGGCTTTCACAGTGCTTCCTGGGGCTGTGGGGCCCAGATAGAGCCATTCCTGGGCCGAAAGAGATGACCCCAGCAGGCCTTTAGTATTGTCCCAACTGGGCACATCACATCTACCCACAGGGCCTCAGTTTCCCCAGTGGTGCCTAGTAGCTCTTCCTGCTCCCGCTCAGCAGCAAGCAGGTGCCTGGCTAGAGAGGAACAGGTACTTGGACCAGGTGTCAGAGGGCAGTAGGTGGGAGTTCAGACCTCTGGTCAGGATAACTGTGAGCCAGGGGCATCCCAGGAACCTAGGGGGTGGGGATGCTGGCTGGAGGCGGCCTAGTGGGGAACTGGGGCTGTGGGGGGATGGTGGAGGCAGGCCCTCCACTGGTACAAGAGTTAGTTCCAGCCTTGCCTTCAATGGGCCAAGGTAGCCCAGGCCTGACTCCGCATCGAGAGAGGCCTACAAGGGGTGCACACCCTTGGTCCCCACACTCCTTGCCACCCGGCCAGGCTGCTCCCACCTGCCCACAGCAACACTGAGTTAGGGAGATGGGCAGGGGGACAGCGCCAGGGAGTCTGCCCTCAAAGCCCCAGGCATGCCACCCTTGGAAAACGTGCTCTGGGAGCCACAGGTCTGGGGGCACCCAGCAGGCGAGTCACGGCCCTGCAGTGATGTTTGCTGTGGGTGGGGCTCGGGGGGGGCCTGGCACTGCCCTCTCCCAAAACCCAGGGGGCCCCAGACCGGGAGAACCCGGGACAGCAAAGGGGACTGGGTGCTGGGAAGAAGCACTGGTGACTGAGGAAGGAGAGGCCCCCTGCCCAGGTAGCTGGTGCCGTAACAGCCACAGAACCTTCTACTGGGCCGTAAAAACCTGACAGGAAACCCAAATACATGCCATGGTGGGAATTTGGAAAGTACAAAAGGCTTACGGCCCAGATGGCTATTCATTTTTATGATAACATTTCTTCCAGATTTTCCCCAAAGCCTATTAATTTTACATCTCACTGTTCTTTCTGTAAATTTATACACACACAGTTACAACAAGCATTTTCCCATGTTTGTAAAACACTTCATGATATCCCCTCGTCAGGCTGCATCCTAATTGTGTAATTGCCCTGTCCCCCAACTGTAGACAGTTGGGCAAAGCCTTCCCATACCAGCACATGTGATGTCTCCCAGTAATCAGTCTAACCCAAGGAAACTGAGGCTTAGAGAGGTTAAGGAACATCCTTGAGGTCACACAGCGTGTGCCCACGCCCCTCCCACCGCCCATCTTTCATTCACACTGAGTGGCTCGTTGCTGCCCCCCTCTGGCTACCAGCCTCTATTACATTGATCCTGTCTCTAACCCTTTACGCTCAGTTAATCCTTTGGGTTCATTTCTTAGTACAACCAAAACTTACTGAGTGCCTGCTCTATGCCAAGCACGATCTGAGAATACAAAATAGACAAAAATCTCTACCCTCGTGGTGCTTATGTTCTAGTGGGGGAGACAGATATACAGGAAGGACAAACTATCATATTAGATAGTGGTAAGTGCCATGGAGATTAATGCACAGAGATAGGACTGCCAAGAAGGCAATTCTAGATAGACCAGCAGGAGTTAAGGCCTGAAAAAAGTGAGGGTATGAGCCATGTACAAATCCCAAGAGAAGCATCCAGGGGGAGGAGTCAGTCCATGCAAAGGCCCTGAGGGTGTGGACATACTTTGAACATAGGGTCAACAGGGTCGCTGATGTGGTGGATGTGGGGTGTGATAACAAGATGTTGCAAGTAGCTGGGGGTGGAGAGGGTCAGTATCTGAGTGGAGGGCAGGTTTAACACCCAAGTGGATAGGCAGCTAGACCTGAAAATCAGAGAGCCCTGCAGTTAAGAGCCATTCTGTGTTTAACGTATTTTAGTCATGAAACTGGGTCACAGTGGGGTGGGGATGAGTGTGGACATCTGAAGGGGTCCGGGGATGAGCCCTGGGGCCTGCCAGCATTTAACTGTTGGACAGAGAAGTGGCCAGAAGCCAAGTGAGAAGCTGTTAGAGGACCACGATCACCTGGGTCGGGTGCTGCCTGCAAGGTCAAGTACAGGAGACCTGAGCCAGGACTGTGGGACTGAGCAACCCAGCAGGCACGGCAGCATGGCCAAGGGCAGTTTTGGGGAGGGGTTGGACCTGAGCAGACTCGGGAAGAAATGAGAGTGGAGAGATGGAACTCACCAGGCACAGGTGACCCTTTAGGGGCAGGAGAGGGTTTTAGAGGTAAGAATGGTGACTGTGATTTTAGAGAAACGAGTGATGGTGGAGAGAGGTGAGGGAAGGGACATCCCCGCCAGAAACAGGATGGGTGGAAGTGGGGTGCTGAGTTTCTGCAAGAGCCCCGCTGCCAGCTCCTCAGAGGGGTGACGGGCCTGGCGGCTGTAGGTCCCAGTGGAATGAAAGACTGTTGGAGTCGGGGTCCTACACGTGAGGGCCAGAGAAGGGTGCACGATGCCGTCACCATGGAGGGGCCACCACCGTTAATGACCAGGAGGGTTAGACGTGGCTGGAAGGAGGGGAGAGGGCCAGGGGCTTGGCAGGCATGTCTGCACACAGGTTGACCCCAGGAAATAGGGAGCAGTGTTGGTTTCCTGAGCCCCAGCCACTGGGCAAGTCCGGTGCCACATGCAGGCAAAGACCTGGGAGAACTAGCTCTCCAGGGGCAGGTTACCCACATCTGGGGGCCAGGGAAAGCTCCCCAAGATGTGACATTCCCCAGGTGGAGAAGGGAGTAGGGAATTCCAGACCGAGGGGCAGCACTGGCCAGGGAAGGGAGCTGTGGAGCCCATGCCCGCCCTTCGCTGCATGCCCATGCCTGCTGGGCCCTGTGCCTTTCACAGTGTTGTGACGTCCTCGTGACAAGCCCATCAGGTCAGTGCCATCGTCATTCCTATTCTGCAGCTGAGCACACTGAGGCTGAAAGTCAAAGTCAAATGGCACGGGGCCAAAATCATACCTAAGACTGTGCTTTTTAACCTGATCAGGAGGTGGGGGCCTGTGGGCCGGAGGGTTTGCAAAAGAATGAGGCTGGGATCATAAAAGGCCTTGACCTGTATGTACTCTGCTGGTGACTCAAGCTTTATCTCGTGTAGCATTGGAGGATTTTTTTCAGGCAATGAAATGATAGGATCAGATTTGCATTGTCTTATGATTACCATGGTAACTACACTTCCACCCACCACTAGTGGATTGGAGAAAACAAAACTGGGGCAGCAAAGCCAAGGGAGGGTTGAGGATGCTGAACCCAGGGGCGGGCAGCAGGATGCAGAGATGGTGGTGGTAGGAGCTAGAGGTGGAGCATGGAGGGAGGGCAGAAAGTTCTTGCAGGGTGAGGGTGGTACCCATGCAAGGCCTGTGAGACATCCAGGCACAAACGTGCAGCTGGCAGGACCCAAGCGGCGCTTACAGCCGGCAGGATGGCAGTGGGGCTGGGTGCGGTCTGTGTGAAGCTGGCAGCTGCCGCCACTACTCAGGCAAGTGTGGCCAGAGCACAGAGGGCCCGGGGCAGAGCCCAGGGGTACACTGACCTCCAAGGGACCTTGATGGAAAGCCGCCAGTGAAGGAGCAGAAGAGGTGGAGCCTGAGGAAAGGAAGTAGAGGAATTTGTGGGCAAGTTGAGCTGGGTCAGGCAGCTGTTTGCAGATCTCAGAAGAGACAGCAGAGTCCTGGGCGACATCAGAGGGATCAAGGAAATGAACATTCTAGAACTGCTCTCAAATAGTGTTAGTTAAAAAATAACTTTGTAAGGGGTAGTGAATTCCCGTAACTGGAGGCACTTGAGCGGAGGCTGAATGGCCACTCTCCAGAGGGACCACTGTCCACAGGCAAGCTGCAGCAGAGGTGGGAAGCACTCTCCCACCTGACGCTACCTTTGGCCTGAGCACCACCTGCCTACACGGCTGGCGAAGGGAAATTCCCGCCCTTAGACCAGAGCGTCTCAGAGGGAGGGGCCTCCCCACCCACCTAATTGAGTCCCTCTGCTGCCCTGCCCTTCCCATGTCTGAGAACAAGGATACCTGATGTTCAGGCCTGGCTGCCCTGCCCCAGCTCCCGTCCGAGCAGACAGGGATTCTCCAGCACCTGGCCAGCTCCCTCTCCTCGGCTCTGCCTGGACCCCGGCGGTCCAGCCCTCCCTGCCAGCTGGGGGGAGCTCTCTGGCACAGCCAGAGGCCACGAAGTACACCCCACTCCACCCCGTCCCAACCCCAGAGCAGGGGCTCCAGGCCTCAGAGACAGAGCAGAGCTGCCGGCTTCCTGTGTGACTCCAGCAAGTCAGTTTGCCTGCCTGGGCCTCGGTTTCCCTACCTGTAAAGTGGGAAAGTCCCACCCCAGGGCTGTCCCTGGGGCCCAGCCAAGGCAGGGAGGGAGGAATGAACAGCCTGTCATATGCGGCAGGTGGCGAGGTGAAGAGGCCAGCCAGGCCAGAGCGTGGAGGGCCTGGAAGGCCTGGCTTTGCAGCGTGGACTAGACCCTGCAGACCCGGCCTTGGCAAGCTCTTGCGCTGACGTCCCCGAGGCGATGCCGGAGCCCATCACCTGGCAGGGCAAGACCGAAGTTGTGGGGGACCCTGCTTCATCGAGGAAGTGCTCCTAGAGTCTACTCCTGAGCTCTCCACTTTAGTCTTCATTTAAGGAACTATGTTAAATTACCTGCCGCTGAGGAAAATAATCCTCCGTCTTCATCTGCATCACACCCCCCAGTGTTGTCTGAGGCCCAGTTTGAGAAGCTCGGCTGTGGGTGGGGGCCTGCCAGGCAGAGAGCTATGATCCGTTTGCAGTGGGGTGCAAGTAGGGAAAGCCCTAGCCCCAAAGGGGATGGCACCACTTGTCACTGTCCCCATTAGGGCCCCTGGTAGGTCTCCTCTGCCAGGTCTCCCGTCACTCAGCGGGAACTAGGGGCAATGGGCTTCCTCGGAAGGGGCTGACCTCGGCAGAAGGTGCTGGGAGGGGGCAGTGACAAGTCCTCCCATGTAATTGTTCTTGAGCTGTGTGATCTTAGGTGACTAATGTCTGGGCCTTGAGGCCACATGGAGCAGGGACACCTCCACGGTCGCCCTGCCCTCCTCCAGTCACCCACTGGCTCCTGTGGCCCCTGCCTCCCTCTCTTGCGCCTTCCCCACCCCCTCTCCACCCTTCCCACTCTGTCAGGCTCTTGAGAGCTCAAAATAAAACCGCTCTTTCTCAGGTTTCTAAAGATATCACAATTCCAGCGTCAGCCACATGTTTCTCCACTTAATTATCTCTGCTTTTCTTTGTTAATTAGGCTCCGGTAATGATCTCCCTTCTGCCTTCCCAGGAAGAGCTGGCATCTGCTGGGTGGGGCTTGGAGGCCGTTGTGGGCAGACGCCTGGCTGCCAGGCCCAGAATTGGCCCACTGCCTCCTTTCTTCCAGGCGAGGCACACAGTGGGCGAAGGCAGGATGTGGTGTTGGGGAGGGAAGGCTGCCCTTTTCCTGGCCTGCAGGGGCCCCCCTGGGTCACTGGAGCCCCATCCTGCCCCTGGGGGGGGTCAGTGGTTCAAGCCCTGCCCTCCTCCAGCCCTGCCAGGTTCCCAACAGTTTTTAGGGGGCTCTGCAGCCCCCAGAAGTGAGCAGGGGTGGGGGTAGCTTCAGCCTCTTCTGCAGCATTCCAGAAAACCTCAAACCAGCACACCAGCTGGGACCACCCAAGCTGACAGGAACAACCAATGCCTTTATTTAGGCTGGAATGAGATCCGCTCAAGGGGTCACCAGGCACCACGTGCTGAACAGAAACTCTCGCTGGCTGATAGCGCCTCTTTGAGCCACAGAAGTGGAGGTGTGGGGCGGGGCATTAAGTATGGCTCCGCACACATGCTTTCCTGGGTGGAATCCATCTTTCCAACCTCCTGGGGAGGGGTCTGGTGACCAAAGAGAGACCTCGAAGTGGGAGGTGGGGATGGGAAACACCAGCCCTAGCCCTCTGGAGCCCCAGGCATGGGGCCCGGGACAGCACCCCCCTCACCCCCCTGAGAGAGGCCCCTGCAGGGCTTTGGGAGCCCAGGTACAGTTACCTGGTCTGTGAACAGTTCACGGTGTCTAGGGGGCTTTGGATCAACATCGATTAAAAAAAACCCTGCCTCATTCTGGTGTGGATGCAGAGAATAAACAATGTGCTGAGTATAAAGTGTGTGTTAGATGTTAAAAGCAGAAGCAGGGGAGCAGATGGCAGAGGTTGTGTTTATTTTTAGGAGGTTGCAACATTAGATAGGCGGTGGTCAGGGGGATAGGGAAGAGCATTGCAGGCAGAGAGAACAGCAGCTGCAGAGGCCCTGGGGTCACTTGTCAGCCTGTTAGAAGAAGGTGGGGGAAGTGGTGAGAGAGAGGGGGATCAACTTTGACCCCTGGGATTTTGGCTGAGCTTCGGGAAGGACGGAGGTGGGAAGATGCGGAGCAGCCGGCACTCAGTTTGTGGCATGTTAAACCCGGGGTGCTCCCCAGTTCAGCGTACAGGTGTGGGGTCCAGGGAGCAGTCTGGCTTGAGGTATAATTTTGGGAATCACGAGCATATCGGCGGTATTTAAAGCCCTAAAACAGAATGAGATCATCGGGAGTAAGTCTAGTCAAGACTGCAGGAGCCGGTCAGAACTCCTGGGCCAGGAAAATGAGAAGCTGGTGAGGCAGAAGGGAACCAGGAGTGGGTGGTGTCCTGGCGCTGAGTTGAAAACCCCATTTCTTCCTGGAGGAGAGCTTCTCCCTTTGTGGCCAAGAAAATCCCTCGGCCCAGAGACTTGGCTGAGCACCTTACAGGGACACTGGGGTCAGTCTCTGACAGGGTATGGCTTCTGCGGGACCCAGGGCCCCTATGCAGGATCATAGACACCACACAAGGTGGGGCAGGAAAAGAGGGTTCCCCCTTTGCACTGGATGAAGTAGGGGGGTCCCGAGTTTCCATGATCTGTTCCTTGCAACCGAGCAGGTTCCCCATAGCCTCTCAGGTAGGGACCTGAGGAGTGGCCAAGCAGGGCAAGAGAAATTTGCTGGTTAAAAAACAGGAAGAATGGTACAAGCAGAGAGTCTTGTTTGGCAAGGGAAAAAGGATGGATTTGTTACGTGGGCAAAAGACCCTCAGCAGGGTTTAAGCGACAGAAGGACATAGACTAGGAAAAGCAGCGTGGCTTGCAGAACAGAGAATGGATTCCGCGGGGCTGGGTGAGAAGTTCTTTTGCAGTGAGAGGAGAGGACAAGGCCTAACGGCCGTGGGCGAGGTACAAGAAGTTTCTCGGAGAGTGGCGCCTCATGGCGACCACCTGGAGTGTGGATAAGGGGAATTTTTTTAGGTTTCCTGTGGCTGCTGTAATGTTACCCAAACAGATATTAGTTTACAGGGCTAAAGTCAGGGTGTTAGCATGGTGAGCTCCTTTCCTTGTCTTTTCCAGCTTCTAGTGCGCACCCCACCCACCCTGCATTCTCCAGCTCCAGGCCCCACCTCCATCTTCCAAGGCCAGAACTCCAACCTCTGCTTCCCTTGTCCCGTCTCCTTCTGCCTTTGACCTTCTTGCCCCTTTCTTATGAAGACTCTGAAATATAGTGACTATATTTCAGGCCCATTTGAATAATCTGGGGAAATCTGCCCATCTCAAGATTCTGAACTTAGTCACACCAGCCAAGTCCCTTTCGCCATGTAACAAAACACAGTCACAGGCTCTGGGGGTTAGGACGTGGGCAGCTTGGGGGGCCGCTCCTTAGCCTGGTATAGGGTTGGAGGCAGCCGAAGTTTCTCTTCTGACCCACCACCATGGGGGAGCCACCAGAAGCCCAGAGAGGAGGGACAGGTTTGAACGAAACAGAGGCCATTGGGGGATGTGCAGAATCAAAAGTGCTCTAGGAGGCAGTTGGAAATGTGAGTTTGAAGGTTGCAGGCAGAGAGAGGGAGAAGGGAGACCTGCTCACCCCATGGATCATGTCCTTGAAATCAGCCCCCACGCCCAGGGATGCAGAGCAGAGCGTGCATCATGCCTGCCGTAGCCTATGCAGTAGCTGCCCAAGTCTGTCCACCTTTCTTAATCTATCCACATTGATGCCCAGCTCACCATATTTTGAGCCTGGCCAGTCGTGGCCACTGGCCTTGGGACAGTGCCATCCCTGGCCCAGTCAGCTGTGTAGCTGGGTCCTTGGAGGAAGGAAGGGAAGTGGGAAGGAAAAACTTCCCTTGGGAAGGGCCATGAATGTGGCTGGCCCCAGGATTGTCTGTCCAGGACAGACCCCCAGGAGAAAATGCGGCACTTGCTTTCCCCAGGCTGGCTTTCAGGTTCGAGCCGTAGGCTGCAGGAGAGTTTGTGAGAAAGCCATCAGGAAGGTGCTGGGCTGTTCTCAGACAGGAAGCAGTACCCTGGGGTCAGAGAGACCCAGAGCCCAGTCTTAGTGCTGCTGATTGCCGACCATATGGCTTTGGTGGCTTTGGACAGGCACCTTGACTCCTCTGAGCCTCAGTTTCCAGATCGATAAAATGGGGATCATAACACCTAGAGGTCAGGCTTGTTGTGAAAAATAATGGGCACCTCTGTGTAAACTGCCAGGCACAGTCTCCTGTGGGCATGTAATCAACAAATGCAGGATTTGCATCCTAGTATCTGGCTGCCAAGAGGCCAGTGAAAGGGTCTGGTAGCCCTTGAACTGGGGAAGCCCCAGACAGGGAGTCCTCTGCCAGCCCGTTTCAGCCCCTGGCATGCAGTGGGTCAGCTGGAGGTCAGACAGCTGGGTTCCAGGGTGCAACACGGAGCGCCTGTCCCGCAGGTTGTGACTTCCCACCCCCACGCCAGGGGAGGGAGATGGATTGATGAAGAAGGCTTGCTCCCTTCCCTCCCCTTTCCTCCTCCGTGGACCTCATGCACTTATCAGATCAGTCATAGTCCCTGGCCCACGACTCACTGCCCTCCATCCCTGCATGTAACAATCCATTGGTTGATTGATTGATGTAATTTTTATTTCGAAATAATTTTTAATTTACAAAGAATTGCCAAGATAGTATAGAATTCCCAAATATACCCTTTGACCCACGTAGGGTCCACATAACCATGGTACATTTGTCAAAACTAAGAAATTACCATTGGTGCAATACAATTAGCTAAAACTATAGACTTTCTATTTTGACTTAGTTTTTCCACTAATGTCCTTTTTGTGTTCCAGAATCCAGATACCACATTGCATTTAGCATTAAATTTTTATTCTTCCATTTGTGTGCCCTCTTATTTGTTTACTTGGTAATAAATACTACATTGAACGCACCACTCATCTAAGAATTAGAACAACGATGTACACGTACTTGCGTGCTGGACCTCATCCGGCCCTCAACCCAGAATAAGCACAGTGATCCCCCTTTACCCGAGGTTTTGCTCTCCACAGGTTCAATTACCCACGGTCTCCACCACGGTCCAGAAGACAATCCTGATGATTCAGTATGTTGTTATGATTGTTCTTTTTTATTATTAGTTACTGTTAATCTCACACTGCGCCTTATTTGTAAAATAAACTTTATCTTAGGTACATGTGTCTAGGAAAAAACATAATGTATGTAGGGTTTGGTACCATCCGTGGTATCAAGAATCCACTGAGGGTCTTGGAATGTATCCCCTGCAGATAAAGGGGGGCTGCCCTGTCCTCGTGTTTATTGCTTTTTTTTTTTTTTTTTTACAAATTGAAAGTTTGTGGCAACCCCACATCAGTCAAGTCTGTTGGCACCATTTTTCCAACAGCATTTACTCACTCACTTTGTGTGTCTCTGTCACATTTTAGTATTTGTCAAATTCTCAAAATATTTCAGTTTTTTTCATTATTAGTTGTTATGGTAGTGTATGGTCAATGATTATGACTCGCTGAAAGCTCAGATGGTGGTTAGCACTTTTTTAGCATAAAAGTATTTTTTAATTAAGCCATGTACATTGCTCTTTTAGATATACTGCTATGCACATGTGTAAACATAATTTTGCCCCAGGAAACCAACATGTATTTCACTCGCTTTATTGTGACATTTGCTTTATTGTGGTGGTCTGGAACAAAACCCTCAATATCTCTGGGGTATGCCTGTATATGTCATTCTCTTGGGTTTTTCCTCTAAAATTTCAAAACTGCAGAAAAAAAATCAAAGAATAGTTTGATTGCCTGCATATCCTTTCTGTGGGTTCCTTAATTCTTAACATTCTGCCATGTTTCTCTCCCTCCCGCCTCCCTCGCACACACACCCAGCCCCAACCCCACTTATTTCTGTCTCTCCCGTCTTTCTCCACGTGAAGTCACGGACATGTCGACTCTTCATGCCTAAATATCTCACCGCACATCTCCCACATCTCTTCAGAACAATGCCATTCTTATACGTGTCTATTAGAGTGCTTGTAAAACTTATTAACTCCCTATCATCTAATATAGTCTATATTCAAATTCCCCAAAAATGTCTTTTTTGGCTGTTCTTCCCCATGATGTAATCATTATTCACAGGCTGACTGTTGAAGTGGCTCTATTGCCTATAATAGTTGCCTAACCAAAATTGTTTCCTTTGCTTGCTTTTCACACCTTCAAGCAAGGTACCTTAGGTAACCTAATGAAATGTGTAGCTGCGGCTTGCTTGTTTCCACCACTCCGTAACATGCCATTGAGAGATTCCACCGTAACTTAGCAGATGTCCTGTCCTGGGCCATTCAGGTTGCTTCCGTGGCTTTGCTATTACTGAGTGCTCTCAGCACATTGAACGTGTTTCCTTTGTACATAGACTAAAAGTCTCTCTTGGCTACATGAGATCATGTTCTCTCTTAGCCGCAGTTTCTCCACCTGTAAAACAGAGATGACGGAATTCCTGCCACACCTGTGTGCAGGCCCCAGAAGGGGTTAAAAGGTGAACCTGAAGTTGCTTTATCCTGGCAAAGATCTGGTGCCTGGAAAGGGAGGTGTCTGTAAGCTGCAGGGCCTGAGGGAGGTGGCTTGCCCCCCACCTGAGTGGTCCCTGCAGCCCTGGCCTGGCAGAGAGGAGGGGCTTCAAGAAGCACTGAGAGAGGGGACAGGAGGAATATTTGCTCCGCCCTTCCCTGCAGATGCCTGTCTGTGCCGTTCATGATCATGATTGCTTCAGCATACAGCCATCAGCTTGAGCTGCAGACCTCAAGGAGGTGGAGAAAGACCCTAGCTGTTCAGGGCTCTCCTGCTTGTCCCAGGAGAGGGCTGCGGAGCCATCCCAGGCATCACCCCAAGCCAACTGGCTAAAAATTGTGTACATCGCATGGCTGTGCTTTAATAAGCTTGGTTGCTTTCTTTCCCCAGGCAAAATTCAGTTAATCCTCAGGCTAAGAGCAGATTAGAAAGGGCAGGATGTGAGCCGGCTGACAGACAATAGTGAGAGAATGAGCAGGAAGTGGGGGGGGATGCCAGCAGGATGGGCCTAGCCCCCAAGAGCGTCACTGCCCAGGGGCATCGGGGTACAGGCCACTGCTGCCGGGATAGGCTTGCCAACACTTTCTGAACGGGGAGATCCTGAGGGTGACCTCCCTGCTTCCCCACCATGTGCTTCATAAGAAAGGGTTACTTGATGGGTTTTAGAAAATGTCCTACCCCAAATTGGTAAAACAAGGCAGGTAAAAACCAGGGGACTGAAGAGGAAACTTCCATTATCTGGAAGACTCTCATGTACAGTTTAGTTTCCTGAGACGAGAGGATAAGTGAAACATGGATGCAGTAATAACATCAACAACTTGACTGCGGCGTGAGACCTTAATTTTTTAGTATGTGTTGTTGGATCCTCCCAGAAGGCCAGGATTCCCATTTGAGGGATATGGAAACTGAGACCCAGAGAGGCTGAGTGACGTTGCAAGCACCACATAGCATTAAGGTTAGAATCAAGATTGCCTTGCAGTCTACTGAGCCAGGGACCTTCCCTGTCACTAGCCCTGGGAACCCCCTTCCTCACCACTGCAGACAGGCATTCGAGCTGGTACATTGCAGGTGCGTGCACACACACACGTGCACACACACTCTGCACTGAGCCCTGACTATATGACATTTCCAAATGGAGGACATTCTTAAACTTCTGCAACCCCTGGTGTCCTTCACAGCCAGCTGGGGAACTCAGGCAGGTCCCCCCAGAGTAGATTTGCTAACTCAGGGTTCAGAGCAATAAAACTAGCCCTTAGGCCATGCCCTGGCTCTTACCTCCCTGCTGGAGGTCTTGGGAAGACCGTTGGGTTTATAGTGGAGGGCCCCCAGGACCCCCCATCAATTGTGCGCCCACCTGCCACATTCTCTGAGGCAGTTCCCTGATCTAGCTTTGCCCACGAGCAGAGCAGCCTCGGAAGTAACATTTACCGGGGCTGCCCTGTGCCACCCCAGGCTAGGGCAGCTACTGTCCACAGCCGTCCCTACGAAGCTCCCGGGTGACCAGCAGGTCTGGCCACCCCCTCTCCAGATGGTGGAGAACCTACCCTGACCTGTTTTCATTAAAAAATGTGTCCCTTAAGGAAAATGGAATTCTTTTCCTCCAAATTAAATAAAAACCAAGAGGGGGAAGCCGAGCGGCGTCCTTCCTGAGGCCTGATGCTGCGCCGTGAGACTCCGGCGGTCCACGTGCAGCGGGCCTGGTGCCGCCTGCACGTAGGAGGTGCGTACTCCTCAGCAGCAGTGTGGTTACTCTTGGCGTTACTGACAGCACCCACCCCACGCTCCTTAGGTGTCCGGAGACACCAGCAGAGGCTCCCAGCCCATGTCCCACTTTTCTGAATTTAACTGCTCCACCGTGTCTGGCTTATCTGCCTAGGACCCGAGCAGGACCCCGTGGTGTCACTCCTCCCTGGCTGCAGCCTGGTTTAGGGGTGCTCTCCCCCCAGACCAGGCAGGACTTGGAAGAGAGGGGAGGTTTCCACATCCACTAATGTGTGTGGAACACCTGCGGGATGCCTGGAGCCCTGCCATCTAGATGAAGCTACGGCCCACGGGCCCTTGGGAGGTGCAGCCGTCACCTCCTCCGGGAAGCCCTCCCTGATTCCTGGCTGGCTGGACTGGGGGGCCCTGTGCTGACAGTCATCAAGCCCGATGGATCTCCAGGTGTTTCTTGCTGACCCCTGCCTCAGACTAGGACTTTCCTGTGCTCTGTGAAAAGCCCAGAGGCAGCACCACACCCAGGTGGAATCGTGCTCATGAAATATTTATCTGAATATCATATCAAGACAGCAGAAATGCTCAGAGGTGACGTCAAATGACCCATGCGTGGCGGAGCCGTCCCAAGCCTGACGGGTTTCTGACTCCCGGGTTCTGTGCCCTTCTGGGGCCTGGTGTTGCCTCTCCCAGGCGGAGGGCCTGGCGAAGCTCAGGCTGGCCCTGTCTAGGTGGCTGGGTAGGAGGGAGCCACACCCACTCCCAGGCACACCCAGATGCACAGGAGACCTTGTCTGGCAACCCGGCCGCCTCAGCTTAGTGAGCTCTTCTTTGAAGTGCTGTCCCCACAGCTTTCAGTCCAGCAGGCTTCGCCAAGTACTGACTTTGTCAGCCATGCCCTAGGGTCAGACTGAGAATTCCTGGCACTTAGTACCTGTGTGACCTTGGGCGAGTTACTTAACCTCTATGTCCTCAGCTGTGGTGAGGGTGGCCGTGATCATGTCTGGGAAAGCTGCCGGCAAAGCGTCTGGCACACACTGCTGTGACCCCCGGCCGTCCTTTCCCTGTCCTCTGTGGGGCTGCAATCCTCGTGCAGAATCCTGGCCAGCAGAAGAATCCCTGGTGGCCAGGGGATAGATGGAGAGCATTTGCTGAGGCTCTGCAGGCCTGCAGCCCAGGACCGTGTCCTGGTTGTCTACTTGGAACCTGGAGAAGGGTCAGGTTGATTCTTGCCGGGTCTGGGGTCCTGGAAACTATCTTAAAGGGCCATGTGGGGCACGTGGGAAGAAGGAGGGTTGGGGGGCTGAGTTTGGGGTCCTGGTATGCTTGGGTAGGGCCTTCATTCCCCAAGATGGGCACATAGAGGAGGACAGTATCTTGAGAAGCCTGTTGTTTTCGGTGTCTCCAGACACCCAGGTGGCTGGTTGGCCATGGCTGAAGAGAGAGATCTGAGAGCTATGGCAGATCCAGATTCCAGAGTCAGGAGCGTGGCCCAAATGAGACCAGACAAGGGACAACCAGGAACTGGGAGTGCCCCCAGACTGGGACTGGAGGCTCCTCCCTGGCAGTGGGCGCAAAGGCAGGCCAGACCTCCTGGCCAGGGGTGTGACATGCCCACAGGGGAAGCCGACACTGAGCAGCAGAGAGCGCCAGCCTGGGAGACATGGTTCCTGAGTTGGCCTCCAGAATGGGAATTGAATTCTGTGAGATATTCCAGATTAAAATAGGCATGCGTTTTCTCCACAAACCCATTCTGTCTGCTCTGCTGCTCATCCTCCAGGCCCTGGCTGCCTGCCTGCTTCCAGCTCCACCCCCACCCCAGGGCCCAGCTGGTGCCAAAGGCCATTCCTGGAACTCAAGCCCCTCCTCCCCCACCCAAAGCAGAAGCCCGTAGGCTGCTCTGCCCTGGGACCACCCCCAACCATCCCATCCCATCCCATCCACACTGTCGGCCTCTCCGCAGCCCAGACCAGGCTCTGTCTGGGGCTCGCCTGACCCCAGCTGCTCCTTTGGGTCCGGGAGCAGGTGCCCATGAAGGGCTGCCCTGGGCACTGGGCTAGCAGAGTGTGCAGCCCCCAGAATATGCCCATCTCCCTGGTCACATCACCTGGCCTGGCCCTGTGCCTCAGCCACATCCAGCAGGCCGTGGCCTTCCTCCCACGGGGCCCGTGCCCAGGCCAGTCCTGCCTGCGTGTCTTCCCACCTCCGCCCCATCCATCACAAACCTCTACCTGCCTTCTAATGCCAGTCAAGTATCCTGCTTTCCCAGGGGCCTCCCTGGGCTGGCAGAGGGGGGTAGGCACCCTGACTCATACCCCACATCTCCTTGCAAGTCTCCTATGGCACTTCTGGGTGGGCTCTGTGACTGTGGCCCGTCCCCACTAGGCTGTGAGATCAGAGGAGGAGGAGGAAGAGGTTCACCACCTCCTCCTTGGGTGCTTCTTGCCTGACATGGAACCTGTGCTGGTGAGCTGTTCAGAGAACGCGAGGTGCATGCACGGATATGCAGACAGATGACCAAGGCCAGCAGCAGACTGCGGAGGAGTGGTCAGGGCCTGGAGAGACCCCTCCAGTGGGAGGAGCCACATGGGAGAAGGAGCAGGTCCAGTGGCCAAGCCATGCCGACTCTCACGCCCCCTTGTCTTCCTCCTGCAGATGAAGATGACGCCAACAGACTGGGGGAGAAGGTGATCCTCCGGGAGCAGGTGAAAGAGCTCTTCAATGAGAAATACGGTCAGTGCACAGCTGGCGGAGTCATGGGGCCAGTCTGGGGGGCCATTCTTCCTGGGGGGGCCTCCAGTTGCCTCCAGCTGTCCTGACTGCTCCCTGGGGACGTAGCTACCCTGCCCATGACTGATAGGGGCTGATCCCTCATCCTCCTACCTGAGAAAGGGGGAAATACTCCAGTCCGCAGAGTGCGGGGCAGTAACAGGGGTCAGCACTGGCTCTGCACTAGGGCTGGGCTGTGCAGCGGAGGCCGTGGCCCATGACCAAGGGCCTGTTCATGCAGACGCCCATCTTTCCCACATGCACTTAGCCCTGAGGACTCCAGAGGAAGGGGTCTGAGCCCCGACGTCCTGGGGTTCGGAATCTACGGAGAAAGAAGACTGCGGAGTAGATGAGAGCTGTGAGATGCTAGGCCCTGTGCTGGAGGCATCCAGGGTGCCAGGGAGAACCCGAGATGGGACAATTAATAGTGTGGTTACAACTGGCACAAGCACTTTCTGGATCGCTGAGTGCCGTGCTGTACTAGGTGGTTTATACACGTTACATTTTATCTGTGATGAGTTTAGTGTTATCTCCACTTTGTGCTGTAGCCAAGGGGACAGACGGTTATTTAAAAAACTGTTTTCAGAAGAACTTCAGAGAGTGCTAAAGGGAAAGGAGAATGCAGTAGTGTGACCAGATGTGCTGGGGGGGGGCGCTCTCCAGGAGCAGGGCGAGCTGGGCAGGCCTGATGAGGAGTTAGGGTTTCATTCTGAGAGTAATGGGAAGTGACTCTGCTTGTGGTTTGTGGCGGTGTCTTTTTCACTTTTTATTTTGGAATAAATTTTCAAGCATTTACAAAAGCAAAGAGAGTGACATCGCGACCCACCTTGTAACCAGTTACTGTGATTACCAACATGTTGCCAATCTTATTTCATCTGTTTCCGCATACATACCCTTATCTTTTCGGTACTTTGAAACAAACCCATGGCATCATATAATCTCATCCATAAATACTTAAGTACGGACATTTTATTTTTTCTAACGTAACAGCAGTGAATTTTACACAGAGATCAAGCCCTCATTTGTCGGTTCTAGGCCTGCACACTTAACCAATCATTGCGCCAAGCACTGTGAAAGGACCTGTTTCATTGTCAGTGCTGCATGTTAGATTTTTTATTTTGCTAATGGGTTTTTTTTTAATGCTGTGTGTGCGTGGATTTTTGAACTCTCTGTGGTTTGGTGGCTTCTGGGGAGGCGGTGGCCACGCCAGGTTCCAGCCCTTTTGCCAGAGGGCCTGGCCTTTAAGCAGGGGACATCATTCCCTTGCCCTGATCTCCTGTGCCCTGTAGGTGAGGCCCTGGGCCTGAACCGGCCTGTCCTGGTCCCTTACAAACTGATCCGGGACAGCCCAGATGCCGTCGAGGTCACAGGACTACCTGACGACATCCCTTTCCGGAACCCCAACACCTACGACATTCGCCGGCTGGAGAAGATCCTGGAGGCCCGGGAGCACGTCCGCATGGTCGTCGTCAACCAGCTCCAGTGAGCGGCCCAGACTGGGATGGGGAGGGCGGCGGGGGCCAGGGTGCTGCCTGGATCCGGGAGCTGATGAAAGACAGAGAAACCTGCCACGTGCACAGAATCCCAGAGGCCGGATAACCTCACACTCTCATCTTTCTTTTTTTTTATTCAGGTAGTATTGATGTACACTCTTATGAAGGTTTCACATGAAAAAACAATGCGGTGACTACATTGACCCATATTATCAAGTCCCCACCCATACCCCAGTGCAGTCACTGTCCTTGGGTTCACAGTCTCATCTTAAAGATGAAGAAGCTAATACTCAGAGTGAGAAAAGAGACAGTGTAAGTCAAGCCCAGGTGCCCTACTCCATGCAGGCCGCCATAACAGAATACCATCAACTGCCAGTCGGCCGTCAACAGCAGACATTTATTTCTCAGCATTATGGAGGCTGAAGTCCGAGGCACGGGCAGATTCAGTGTCTTGTGAAACCCTGCTTCCTAGGTCATGGATGCCCTTCTTCTCACTGCCCTCACATGGTGGGGGGGACAGGGGAGCTCTCTGGGGTCTCTTTTGTAAGAACACTAAACTTATTCATGAAGGCTCCTCCCTCAACGCCCTAAGCGCCTCCCAGAGACCCCACCTCCTAATGCCACCCCATTGCTTTCAACATAGGAATTTTGAGGGGGCTCACACAGTCTATGTAATAGCATCAGGTGTCGTGATTCCAATGCCATTCTACTGAAACACACAGTCTCAACATGCATGGGTGTTCATCATGTTTTTAAATGTCAATTAAATTTGATGTTTTCTGGCTGTATCATTAATTTTTACCCATTTTAATATATTTAGGAAATAACAGTAATTCAGTACTCCCGTCATCCAGAGACAACATGGTCCATGTCTTACCGTCTGTCTTTATAGTCTTTAAAAAAAATGCAATAGTTTGTTTTCAGATTTAATATCAGTAAACATGGTGAGTAGAGTTAATAATAATTCTGTATGGTGTATCTGCAAGTTGCTAAGAGAGTAGATCTTCAGAGTTCTCATCACAAGGAAAAATACTTTTGTAACTATGTATGGGGACAGACTTTAACTAGACTTATTGTGGTGATCATTTCCAATGTATGCAAACACTGTCATCACATTGTACACCTGCAACTAATTTAATGTTGTATGTCACTTATACCTCAATTAAAAAAATACACAAGCAGACTTGGGAAATATGAAAATGTAGAAGAGAACCCATAACTATAACCCTTCCCTTCAGAGCTAACACTGTGGTGTATTTCTTTCATACTTTTTCCCCTATGCGTATTTTCTTTCCACTTTTACACTAAGTCAAGGTTCCCTTCCCCTCCCACCTACAGTCCACCCCCTGAAGTAACTGTTATACAAGGCAGGAAACCACAGGAGAAGATGCCACCCTGTGGACCTGCTTCCCGGAAAGAACCACCAGAGACATTTCCACTTTTTTTAATGCCTAATAGATAAACTTTTCAGAAAATGGAACTGAGATCATACAATATTTTTCTGTAGACAGTAAATAAAACTTGATGTTTCCCGTCTGGCCATCTTACACCCACTTACACATTATCCATGTCCATGATAATTTCCTTTTAAGGACTGATCAGTCATCTGAATACGTGGACCATAACATCTCTACCTGTGGGCATTTAGGTTATGTCTCATATTTGGGGGGGTGGTTGATAGAAATAATGCTAAAAATAAAATAATAAAATATAAAAAGATATATTAAAAAAATAATACTGGGACCACTATAAATGTACATAAATCTAGACAACATTTCTGATCACTTGGTCAGACATATTCTTTCTCTCTAGACAAGGAAACAAGGCCCAGAGGGCAAGTGCCTGGCATGGCACTGCCAGTACCATGGCTGTCATCTGCCTGCTCTAGGGGGCAGATGCTCACTGTTTTCCATGGTTTTCACCTGATTAACATTCTGGTGATAGCACGGCATCGCCTCTCACGAGAGATGCAGGTGCCGTCCATATTCAGGGAGCAGGTGAGGAGAAGGAGAAACCTCATTTTCTAACTACCACTTCCTTTCATTCTTTTTCAGACCTTTTGCAGAAATCTGCAATGACGCCAAGATGCCAGGTAAGCCAGAGGTTGAAGAGGCCACCCTTCTGCTTCTCGCAGACCAGAGCCTGTGGACAGATCTGATCCAGGTGGCACGCAATAGGTAGCTGACCACCTAGAGAAAGTATAGCTCGCCACTCTGCCCAGCAGTTCCTCGGGTGCCCTTCAGACAGGGGTCCTGCCATGGCATGGCTGGGAGTGTCAGATCAGCTGGGAGGCCTGAGGGGCAGGCTGGAGCCAGGAGGAGACTTCAAGTAGGACCATGGAAGCACCTGAGGAGGGAAGAGGTGAGGTGGGCAAGCATGGCCCACGTCTGGCTGGGCCCCCACCATTCTGCCTACACTTGCAGGGCATGCCTGCACCAGACCCTGCCGTCTTAGAACCTTTCAGTTCATGGGAAGCTGGGAGACCGTCTGGTGCCATGATTCTGCTTGAGAAGGCGTGCGACAAGACTGGGGACAACATTCCCCTGGGTGATCGGGAGGGGCCCCCTGAGTAAGGAACTGTGACCTAGCCACACCCTCATTGTACAGCTGGGAAACTGAGGCCCAGAGAGGGGACGGGACTTGCCAAGGCCACGTAGTTGGCAGCCACCTTGAGCCTAGTGTCAGGACCACCCATCTGAACTTCGGGCCCCAGCATGGCTGCCCAGTGGAGACAGTAATGGGATTTAGCAAGGCCGCCTAACCCCAGCCTGAGACCTGAGGCCCTGACTCCAGACGGGTCCAGGTTCACCTCGGATGGCATACCTCCTATCCTGCGCTGATCACAAGGGCCAGGCAGGGCACTGCTCAGGGTAGGGAGGTGACTAGGTTCGGGAGCTGCTCCCAGGGCAAAGGCAGGGATGCAGAAGGCCCCATGGAAGCCTCAGGGAGAGAGTTTGGGGCAAACGAGCAGAGGGTGCCATCACTTACATCGACCACTCCCCCACCATGGCCATCTTTAGGGTCTTAGCCTGACCCCATTCCTGAGCCAGCACCTCTGACTTCTTTCCCATGGGGAGCCTCCCACAAAAATCCCTCCTCTCGGGCTCATTCCCTGAGCTCCTCCTTCCTCCAGAGTCTTGTTTCCCAGGGTCTCATTTATACCATGTCGCTGCCCCCTGGACTCCGGTTTTTCTACACCAGCTAGACAGACAATGTCTTGTAGGCCCAGCTTGCCCTCGCACTGTGTCATTACAACCTTTCTGGTGGGCCATGTTCGGTTTCTACACAGTAACCTGTCTACTTACTCAAGCCCCAAACCTTACTCATGTAGCACGTAGTTGCAAAGCTTTTTCTCAAGTTTCAGGTGTTGATATCAATTTCAGCAGCCAAACACCTGCTGAGCCCCGCTCCATGTGGGGCTTGCTGCCGGGCTCTTTCATATACAACGTCTTCTTTGAGTCTCACATCACATTGCTTTCCCCATTTGGCTCAGAGAAGTTAATCAATTTGCTCAGGGCCACCCAGCTTGTAAGCGGCAACAGTAGTTTTTTAATGTAAGACTTCTGGCTCTAATCCAGTGTCTTGTTCCCCTGGGACACTGCCTGTGCACTCCTACTAGTGAACTGTCACCCGTCACAGCATTGTCGGATCAGGGTCGTCATCACACATCAGTGCTAACAGTGGCAACGATATAAATACCAGTTCTCAGTTTCTAAGTATTTATGGGGCCCAGGCATGTGATCTCTTGGGACCCTCCCAGCAATGCTGCAGGATTTTATTCACATTTTACTCGCAAGGAAATGGAGGTGCAGGGCCATTAAGTGGCTTTCCCCAAGGCCCCAGCTTGCGTGGCTCCAGGGCAGAGCTCTTCACAGTGGAATGCAGGGCCCCCGCCAGCAGGTTTAGGGAGAGGGGGCTCTGGGAGTTCTGGGGAGACGGGACACCACAGGCTGGATGGTCTGGGAGGGTACAAGGAGGGTGTTAGCCCGAGGGGAAGGCATACCTGGGGGATGAGGATTCAGTGTTAGCAAAGGCAGGAGGGCAGGCAGATGGGCTATGGGGTCTGGTTAGGGAAGGAGGTTGGAGGGATAGGCCTCTGCCACTGATGGGCCTGGTGGGTCAGGAGCCTGGAATGCTGAGAAGGGGGCTTTTAAACCTGGAAACAAAGGCCTTCCAGAGGGGTCGGGAAGCCGAGACACAGTGGCCCTGGCATCTGGTGTCAGCAACCTTTTCTCCCACCAGCCAAAGACAGCAGCATTCCCAAGCGCAAGAGGAAGCGGGTCTCCGAAGGGAACTCGGTCTCCTCTTCCTCGTCGTCCTCCTCTTCCTCGTCCTCTAACCCGGAGTCCGTGGCATCCACCAACCAGATCTCACTCGTGGTAAAGTTGACAGATCTGGACCTGATCACTCTTCTCTTTGGCCTTGGCCTTGCACTTGGGCACTGCTGTCTACTCTGGGTCATGGGTTTGGGGTGCAGGGAGGCCTCAAGCCTCAGGCTTGCAGACACATCTGCCTTATCTGTCCATGAATTAGTCCACCCCCTCATTGGGTGCTCACAGGTGCCCAGGCAGGGAGTCACATCCCCACTGGGCAGGTGGGCAGGCCGAGGCCCAGGAGCAGGAAGGGACCTGCCCAGTCCCCTGGGCAGTGCCAGGCAGGACTCCAAACAGACTCCAGGTTTCCAGAGCAGCCAGGTGCCAGGCTATTCTCTGTGCTTGCATCACATGTCTGAGCCTCGCCACAGCCCTGTGAGGCTGTAGGTGTCACCCGCCGTGTGTAAGGAGGAATACGAGTCGCGCTTGTCAGTTGTGCCTGTCAGCGGTCAGCAGCGGAGGGGGAGCCCCCTGCAAAGCCCACCTGTCCTGCCACATGGCTGGGCCTGGTCCCCGCCCACCCAGGAGGAAATGCTCATTAGGGGCACCCACTTCAGAGTTCAAAACACTAGCTTCGAAATCCTGAGTCTAAACGGGGAGAATGTGGCAACACATTTGAACATTATTTTAGGATTTCTTTAACTGTGTTTCCTTTTAACCCCTTCCTGGAAAACCCAAAAGTTCAGGCTTTGCCTTTCCGCATACCTAGGTGTACAGGTGCCCACAGAGGGTCACTAGGTCACTAGGTCCTGCCACCTTTGAGAGTTGGGACATGTGGTTTGGGGCCTGAGGCTGCGAGGGGGCTGGGTTTACTTGGGTGACTGTTCTGAGCCAAACCCCCATTCCCTCTGGTCCTTGTGTCTGGTCCACATGGTCAGCCCCTGGGACACAGGTGGGAAGGAACAGGTCACATGGCACCAGCCCAGACTCCATGGCCACTGGCGAGCTGTGTGACCTCGGACAGGTCATGTGCCCTCTCTGGGCCTGCGGCAGCCTCAAAATAAATAGCATTTGAGGAAGTCCTTCAGAAAGCAGAGCTCAGTGTTCTGGTGTTCCTTCCGTGTCACCTGCAGTCCTAACTGGACCGTTTGTCCCCTCTCTCTAGCAATGGCCAATGTACATGGTGGACTATGCCGGCCTGAACGTGCAGCTCCCAGGACCTCTGAATTACTAGACCTCAGTGCTGAATCACGACCTCACTCAAAGACTAAAGGAAATGTAATTTATGTACAAAGTGTATATTCGGATATGTATCGATGCCTTTTAGTTTTTCCAATGATTTTTACACTATATTCCTGCCACCAAGGCCTTTTTAAATAAGTAAAAAAAAAAAAAAGCATCGCCTTTGCTCTAACTGTGGTGTGTTCTCTTTTGGAATTGCAGCAGCAGCCATCACTATAATGAGGTCAGGACACCCAGCAGAGGCCTGTCCCTGACCAATGGGCCCTAGTGTCCGGGTACAGACTTCACTCATTTGCCTGCTGCTGGGGCCATGTGACCTCACGGTGGGGTGTCTTGGGGGTTCTCCCCAGTAACTCAGGTGAAGTCAAAAGTGTGAAGTACGATCAAGTGTAGAATCTCCGTGGCTGGAGAGCAGGCATTTTGGAGAAGGGGCTGCACTGCACCTGGAGTGGTGGGGTGGATTCATGATAGAGCTCAAGGCATTTGGGCAGCAGGTGATGGGCCATACTGTGTCTCAGAAAGACCACCTTGATGGTGGGTGGAAAGGAGAAGGAAGGGCTAGGACAGGAGGTAGGAAGACAGGTCAAAGGGGCCTGGCACACCACAGCTGCTCATTCATTCCTGGTGGGGAAGACAGGCACAGGGCCGCATGTCCACATGGGGAAGGACAGGGCGCCCTGGGAGCATAAGGCAGGGTGACCTCACCTACTGCCAAATCAGGAACCATCCTTGAAGCTGAGACTGCAAGAGCACATTGGTCAGGCAGGACAGAGGAGGAAGATACGGGGTAAGACAGTCTTCTAGGAGGAAGAGCCACATATGTCAAGACAAGGAGGCTGGAACTTGAGGTGCTGGAGCAGAGGACAAGAGGAGAGTGGCTGGAGGTGGGACAGGGGTAGGTGGAGATGGTCAGCAGGCTGTGCTCTGCCCTTGGTGCTGGGCTGAAGGGGCCGATGCGGGACAGAAGTAGAGCCTGGGTTCTGCTGGTGGAGCAGTGCATTCTGGTCTGGGCTGCCTCCGTTTTCTCACCAGCCCATATGGAAGGCTTTGTGGGCCAGGCAAAGGAGATTTCTGGGAGGCAAATGAAAGCCAGAAGCAATTCTGCATTTTGGAAGGGTCTGCCTTCCCGCAGAGGGGAAAGGTCCGTGGGAGGAGAAGCTGGAAGACCACGTGGAAGGCTCTGTAGTTGTTCCAGCAAGAACTGGCTGTGGTTTGGGGCAGGTGGAGAATAACAAGGAGGTCAGCCAACAGGACTTGGAGGTCAATTGGACAGGAGTGCTAGGGCATGGAGGGGTCAGGGTGACCACAGGGTCCAGCCAAGGTCCAGAAGGAGGCCTATGACTTGGAGGAAATGAATCCTGAGTCAGCTAAGTACACTATCAAAACAGTCCAGGGGCTTCTGCCAGCCCTCTAGGTCAGCCCGTGCCCAGAGCAGGGAGGCAAGGCCCTGCCCCAGCTTTTGGGACTCCGCTTCCTCCTGGAAAGATGCAAGAAGCCAGAAACCACAAGTTTGGTTCCAGGCACAAACTTCCTCTCTCTGCTGGTGACACCACTTCCCTCCCACATCTCAGTGGCCCCAGGACCCAGGAGGGTCCTCCACTCCATCCTCAGGCCCTTTCCCTTTCCTCTGCCTCATCAGGGAGGGGAGACCCCCTACACCGCCCACCGCCCACACTGCAGACACTCCCTAGGAAATGAAAGACGGCTTTACGGACACCACCTTGCTTTCGCCGCCCTCTCCTGGAACCCAACCTAATTCCCTCATCTAATCCTGTCTGCCCCTGGATTACAAACCACTGCGTTTCCTTCCCCACAGCTGCCATCTGTCTGGGTTCTCTCTGCACACTTCTCGGCCCAGCGTTCTGGGCTGCGACCGGTCTGACCCCTACTCCGCTGTTCTGCGCCCTTCCTCTCCACGGAGCCACTGAGCAGTGCGCCGCTGCGGCCCAGGACGTGCGCCCCCCTGGCGTCCCCGCCTGCGGGCAGCAGCCTGGCGCCTGTCGGTCGCCCAGACCGGCCCGGGCCGCCCCGCCCCTGAGCCGAGGTCAGAGCCGGAAGTGGCCTCCGCCGGCCGGGCGGGGCGGGACAGACGGTGCCCGGGGGCTGCTGCGCGGAGAGGCGGGGAGAGTGAGGGTGAGGGTGAGGGAGAGGGAGGGCCCGGGCGCTGGTCGGCCGGCGCGGGGACCTGCAGAGCGTACCCTCTGCCTTCCATTGGTGCAGCAGAACCTCGCGCCTTAGTGCGTGACCTCATTCCACAAAAGCGTAAGGGAGATACCCACCCAAATCAACCACTAACCAAGGAGGCGGCTTGTCCTGTCTTGGGAGCTCTGGGCTTTGAGCGGTGTGTCCAGGCAGAGGATGTGCTTGGAGGCCACAGGCCACCCGCGTCCTGACCTGATGGCGATGCCTTACTGGGTATTTTCCTCCTGAGCAGGCCCTGCTTTCTGCAGAAGATCCCAGATGCTGTTTATGCAACCTCTCCAGAATCTCGGCGTACTGTACTTTTTAAAAGTGATTTGATTCCAAGCACTCATTCTTTAATTAAACTTCATTTAGCTGCCATCTGTCTGGGTTCAAAATGGCTTCGTGTTTTGCAACTCTAAATGAGAATTGTTACTGGATTTGTAAACACATCCACAGAAAAAAAAATAATCACAAAACACTGAAAAGTAATAAATGAGGAATGTGCAGAAGGAGTGTTAGGAGCTGCATCTTAAGTGCTCTAATTGCCAGGGAATGTATTCTGGTGGGTACATAATCATTTTATACACAAATCTTTGTGTAAAAATCTGGTATCAATGAAAAGATCAAGATTATAGAAAATGCTGGAATTATATCTGACTGAAAACAGTAATAAAGCAATAATCAGCGCGGAGACAAAGCCAGGGTGAGGAGAGGGGGAGGCGAGGGACGGGCAGTCACTCTCCTGCACCTGCTCCCCGAAGCCACCTTCCCTCCCAGCCCCAGGTGCTTCCCTTGGGCTACAAAGAGGAGGGTGATCCTGAGCTCTACCGGCAGGGGCTGCCTGACAGCCCAGCAAGGCATCTCATTTAAAGGAGTCAGAGTTTTATTAGTGGTAGTCCACTGACCCCCACGATGCAGGGTCGCCTCCCTCCCACCTGGCCCCAGCAGAGAAGAGGTGAAGAGATGGACAGAGATGGGAGCTCCTCTTGTAAGCCTCACGTGGTGGCCCGGCGAAGGGGCTGTGGTCTTTGGGAAAATGATATTAATGATTTTTCAGGGGGGAGACAGCACAAAGTCAGGGGAGGGGCAAGGCCGCAGGCTGGGTGGGAGGCTCTCGGGACACACTGGTCTTGTTGGCAACATTCTGGGTGATTAAGATTTGAGGGTGCGAAAATGGTTTTGTGGAGAGCTGAAGCACGGATCAAAATCCTACAACCCAAGACTGTCTTGGCCTGATCAGGCCTGGGCCCCACGCTTCTCTGATCTCATCTCGTCTCAGCATTGCCTTTCTGTCACGTGGGGTTAGGGGAATCCTTCTTTCATTTCCTCCGAACAACCTCATCCTTCCCAGCTCAGCAGGGCAGCTCCTTCCTGTTTCAACTTGCTCTGAAATGTCCCCTCCCCAAAGAGGCCTTTCCAGAACACCCACCCAATCTAAAGCAAGTACCCCCTCACCTCATAATTTTTAGATTTTGTCTGCTTTTAAAAAAAAATCATGTTATGACTACCGTGTGTAATGCTTTATTTTCTGTGCAGTTATTTCCTGTCTCCACTCTTCTAAGCTTTATGGTGGCAGGGACAATGTCCATCCTCCTCACTGTCATGTCCTACTAGGTGCCCCAGAGCCCAGCACATGAGGGCTGCTCACTCAACGTGACTCCCATGTGCACATGAATCAACCACACTTGCTCCGCAAGGGTGCAGAAAATGGGTGCTCCCTGAACTCCTTAAATCCTTCCACATGATTCCAGGACCTGGCCCCACTCCACCCCCATCCCCACCCCCAGAATCCATCTATGGGGAACCATGACTAGTGCCTCTGCCTGTTTCCAGCTTGCTTGCTTTATTTCTGGTCAAGCATTTGGATTCCAAAAGCTCTAGATTTCAACATCAGTGTCCCTGAAACAACCCACCTGAGATGCAGAAAATGGGACCCAGGAGAAACACTAGGTGCTCCAAGAGGCAGAGGAGGCTGCCACAACAGATACCAAAAACACTGCACCTTGCTCACCGTTTTGCTGATAATAGTAGAAACTAGTATATACTAAACATCTACAATGTCACTGCCATTAGGCAAGACCTTTTGTGTGCGCTGTTAAATCCTCACGGCCCTGCAAAGTAAATACTACTTCTTCCGTTTACAGATGAAGAATCTGAGGTTCAGAAAGATCAAGGGATATTTCTGAGGTTACGTAACCAGGAAAAATTAAGCCCTGAGCCAGGATTCAAAGCAAAGACTCAGGCCTCCAAGTCCACCCCAGGGTGGATCCTGTAATTCAACTGCCCTTCTCATCAGGGATGGAAAAGCAGTGGGCAACTCAGGCTGAGGGGGGATTCTCTCCCAGTTTTCCCCTTGTTTGAGAAAGAAGAGAGGTACAGTTTAATCAAAAAAAAGAAATGGGCACCAGTTCAGATTGGCTCAGACCAGCCACCACTCAGTCCAGAGGACACAGCTGGAAGGACCACACACACACACACACACACACACACACACACACACACACACTCACACTCACACACACGCACACTCACACATTTAAAAACCTGTTAATTAGAGATGTCACAACCCCAGTTACAGTGCTTGGCTCACAGATATTAAGAAATTGCCATCAGTAAAAGAAAATGCATGGGTGAGGAGCCGTCCTCAGCCATAGCTCTGAACTTGTCCCGCGCCTGCTTCCACCTGGTTCTGCTGGCCTCCACTGCCCCAAGGAGAAAATCCGTGGGCCTCACCCTGGCTTCCGAGTCCCAGCCCCCAACAACTGGCTCCTTCTGAATCTCCCAGTGTGCCTTGGATTTCAGCCAAACCATGTCCTCACTGTTCTCAGAACATTCTAGAGCCTCTCATACCGCCATGCCTCTGCTCAGACCTTCTGCCTGGCTGTCCCTTCCCCTTTCCTTTGCTTGACAAGGAGACCCTGCTCTCTTTTATCATGTAGCCAAAGGTCCTCTCTGCAGCCTTCCTAGGCAGAGAATAACGAGGAGCCCAGCAGGTGCTCTCAGAGCACCCAGCACAATGTGCTATTGTCCCCTGAAAAATAACTTATTGAAAACACAGCCTAAAACACAAGCTCCTAATATTCCTAAAAAATCCCCCAGCAGAAAGAATGTCCTTTTCTTCTCTGTGCCCTTCCAGACATCCTGCTACAAAGTCTGAGTACAGGTCTTCCTTGCTCAGGAAATCTGCCCTTCCTCTTGAACCCTCTTTTTTTTTTTTCTAAACCACACTGTACATCACATCCCCAGGACTTTATTTTATAACTGGAAGTTTATACCTCTTGACCCCCTTTACCCATGTCACTCATCCCCTGCCTCTGTCAACCACCAAGCCATTCTCTGTATCTTAAGTTCAGTTTTCTCTTTGTTTTTTGTTTTTAGATTCCACCCATAACTGAGATCATATATTTATCTTCCTCTGCCTGATTTATTTCATTAGGCATAATGCCTTCACATCCATCCATGCTGACACAAGTGGCAGGATTCCATTCATTCTTTATGGCTGAATAATATTCCATTGTGTGTATGTACCACACGTTTTTTTATCCATTCACCCATTGATGGACATGTGGGTTGTTTCCATGTCTTGGCTATTGTAAATAATGCTGCAGTGAATATTGGGGGTGCAGATATCTCTTCAGATTAGTCTTTTTCTTTCCTTTGAATATATACCCAGTCGTAGAATTGCTGGATCATATGGTAGTTCTATTTTTAATCTTTTGAGGAACCTCCACACTGTTTTCCATAGTGGCTGCACCAGTTTACATTCCCACCAACAGTGCACAAGTCTTCCCTTTTCTCCACATCCTTGCCAACAATATGTTATCTCTTTTGGATGGTGGCCATTCTAACAGGTGTGAGGTGATGGCTCATGGTGGTTCTGATTCGCACTTGCCTGGTGATCAGTGATGTCGAGCACCTTTTCAGGAACCTGTTGGCCATCTATATGTCTTCTTGGGGAAAATGTCTGTTCAGATCCTCTGCCTATTTTTTAATTGGATTGGGTATTTTTGCTGTTGAGTTGTATGAGTTCTTTATGTATTTTGGGTATTAACTCTTTAACAGATATATCACTTGCAAATATTTGTTCCCACTCAGTAGGCTGTGAAGCCTCATTTGTTGTTGGTGTTGATGTTTGGCTCTCTGACATTTCGTTCTTCCCCACGAGCTCTCCCTGCTGTGGGTCAGCCAGCCTGGTTCTGGTTCTGCTAGTCTGGTTCTGCTCTTTGCTTCTGCCTCCTCCCTTCTCTCTCTCTTTTGCAGCTGTCCCCACCTTGTATCAAAAGTAGTAGCTCACACACTTGAATCTCGTAGTAGCTCACACACTTGCCTTGCCCCTTCATAACCTAAGGGGTTTCCTCCTCTCCACTTAGTCCCTGGGCATCCTCAGGGCCCAGGCACCTGGCTCCTTGGGTCCAAATAAGAGAATGTTGAAGTGCCTCTGGAAACAAGGAAGGGACTGCAGAGGCTGGGGGACTTACCTGCTGTGTCTTCAGTGAATTTGTGAGACGCAGCCTCTTGGGTTGGCGGTCAGGGTCAGGAGGTGGAAGTGACTATGGTGTCTTCCCCCAAGAGCATGAGTCCTCTGGAGAGACAATTCATTGTCTTATTTAAGCATCAAACAAGTATTCTCAAAGCATCTGCACATGCTTTGCCAAGGCCCCCTGCCTCCTGTGTCAGATGGATGAGAAAAGAGTAGACAGGCAACATGTAACTACGAATGACCAGAGCTGTGAAGAAAACCAACACGATATACGGGCCAAGGCTGGGTCTGCCAGGCAGCCACATCTGCAGAGACCAGGGCGAAGCCCAGTCTCTCTAGGTTAGTCAGGTAGGCCAGGCAAAGAGCAGAAGGAGGGCAAACCCTTCCAGAGACAGGGAGCAGGGTGGGCTGGGCAGGCCCTCAAGTGGGGAGTGAGGGAGGAGGCCTGCTTCTTTCTGGGAAGGTGGCAAATGGTGGCTGCAGGGAGACAGTCATGAGGCTGGAGAGGTGAGCAGAGTTTCAACCAGAGGGGCCAAGGGTTTTAGTCAGGGGAGCACAAGATAAGGCTTTTAAAAAAAAAATCACTCTGGTTACTGTGTGAAGAATATAAAGAATTACAACTCAACCATAACAACAACAACAAAAAAACCCCACTACCCAGTTAAAAACCTGGCAAAGGACTTGAGTGGACATTTCTCCAAAGAGGACATAAAAATGGCTGATAATATGTGAGAAGATGTTCAATGTCATTAGTCCTCACGGAAATGCAAATCAAAACCATATGAGCTACGTCAATCTACTAGGATGGCTCTTATAAAAAACAAATCAGAACATAACAAGTGTTGGCGAGGATATGGGGAAATCGGAACCTTCATGCATTGCTGCTGGGAATGTAAAATGGTGCAGCCACTGTTGGCAACAACTGCTGGTTTCTCAAAAAGCTAAACATAGATATCATATGACCCAGTGTGATATTGTGATATAATAAATACGTATTTTGATTTCTCCTGTGTTCCTGGCACCTGCTTCTAGAACCTTTGGAACTTCCAAAGTGATAAGAGTGATAAAAGTACCTTTTGCTATTCATACAAGTCCTTTGGACCACACCCAAGTTTCGGTTGGTGAAGTGCTTTTGGAAAGCCCCTAAGGATGTGGGCTGGTTGGCAAGTGAACCAGCCAGGTGATGAGAGGAGCTTTCAGCCCCAACACTGACCCCTGACAGAGGGTGGGAGGTGGGGAGTGAAGTGGGGAGAGGAGGAGGCTGGAGATTTATTTAATCACCAATGGCCAATGATCTAATCAGTCATGCCTATGCAATCAAGCCTCCATAAAAATCCCTACAATAGGAATTCAGAGAGCTTCCAGGTCAGTGAACAAAAATGCATCCCTGCCAGGAGGGTGGCGCACCTCACACTCCAGAGGGACCGAAGCTCCTGTGCTCTGGAACTTCCTGGACCTTGCCCCAGTGTATCTCCTCAATTTGCTGTTCATCTGTATCTTTAAATATCCTTTGTAATAAACTGGAAATCTGGTAAGTGAACTATTTTCCTGAGTTTGTGTCACTCTAACTAATGACTAAACACAAGGAGGGAGTCATAGAAACCTCTGATGTATAACCAGTCCATCAGAACCACAGCTGACAACCTGGACTTGTGACTGGCCTCTGAAGGGACTGAACCCTTAATGCTTGGGATCTGCTGCTATGTCCAGGTAGATAGTGTCAGAATTTAGTTAAGTTATAGGACATCCAGCTGGTGTCTGAGAATTGCTTGGCGATATAGGGAACCCCCGTCTGGTTATTTGAAGTACAGAAGGTTGTAAAGTAGAAGAGAAACACAGCATAGTTTTTTCTTTTCATGCAGCATATGCCCTAAAGAATTGAAAGCAGGGACTCAGACAAATACTTGTACACCAGTGTTCACAGCAGCATCGTTTACATAGACAACAGGTGTAAACAACTCAAGCATCTGCCTACAGATGAATTGATAAGCAAAATAGAGCACATCTGTACAATGACATATTATGCGGCCATAAAAAAGGAATGAAGTTCTGATAGATGATACCATAGGAATGATCCTTGAAAACATGGTAAATGAAGCCAGTCAAAGAAGGACAAATATTGTATGGTTTCACTTGTATGAGGTATTTAGAACAGGCAAATTCACAGAGACAGAAAGTAGATCAGAGGTT
>JAVSCE010003434.1:0-53218 GCA_032199065.1 Smutsia gigantea | reverse complement strand
AAGACAGTCAGGGACAGTGAGACATAAGTGTCATTCTGAACCAAGGAGGAGGGGGTAGGGGTCTGGAATTTCAAAGAGAAGAAAGACATTTCAAAGGCATATAAAATAGTAAATGCTTCATAAACAAACATTTGCTGGGCTTCACAGAAGCTATGGGGCATAGAGAGAAATTTGAACAAACCCTGCCACATTCCTCCCTGTCTACCAAACCTAGTTCACCTATGTCATCTTCCTGGAGTTCACCCTTCTAAATGTTTCTTGTGCAGTTGGTTGGGGAAGGGCAAAATTTCTTTCTGAGTCTTCTAGGCCATTGTTTTCAGTTCTGACTTAATCCGCATGTCAAAGTGGCACATCTGTGGGGAGCCTGCCCTTGGTTCCTCAACCCTACGAACCCTAGGAGGAGTCCTCAGCCCTAACCACAGGACTAAAAAGAGAAAGAGAAAAAAAAAAGCGATCCAATTTCATTCAAAATTTTAGAACTCTATTTATTTTATCATTATCTCTTCAGGAAAAATGTCAATGGCTCCCTCTTGTTTTTTCTGTCTCAAATCTGTACCAGTTCCATATTTTACATATTGTGACACTTCAAGTAGTAATTTAATATCCTTGACTGGAAGTTAGACATGACCTCAACTACAAAATCTATAGGTTAAGAAATCAAAATGTAACATAAAGAGTGAGCCGCACTTTGAATAAATTCCTGGGCACAGTGACTACTAAGAGCCATGGCTTCCTCAAAGTGTCCCAGAATTTATAGTAGGTAAAGGTGTTCCAGGTCAGAGTGACTGAATAACAAAGGGATAAATCATTCTACTTAGTAATTCTGTACACAGAACTTCAAAAAGTCCCTAAAGTAAACAAGCGAGTAGCTAGGAGGGAAATACTGACTGGGAAGAGATGATGAGCTAATTACATAATTATTGAAATACATTAAACAGAAGTCTAAAGGGGTTGAACTTTTCATCTAAATGCAGCTTCTAGTAGGATGTTACCAAAACAAGGAGAGCGAGACCTGCTGTATCAGGAAACTGAATATTTCATGCTTCATTGCTAGCCTCATTTAAACACATTTCTCTAATATTAAATCTCTTAGAGTGGAAATATATTTTATTGCTATTTGCAATAATTTTTTTTTCAGCATAATCCCAGGAAGTGTATTTCTCTTTGAACTATCTTCTTAGGTTCAAGAAAAAAATTTAAAGAACAGTAGATAATCTGGTTGGCATGTGAAGGAGGAGTGCTTTTAAAATTAAATGCATTTGGAATGTTCATCTAACTGCGTTTTCTTTAATGTGAACGATATGTGTAAGGTTGTTAACATTTTGGTATGCTGGACTCACACATTAAAATCTTACTCACGATGTGGTCTGGCTTCCCGGTTTTCATTAAATTGCTCTTTCTCCGCAGGAACCCAGGCAAACAGGGTGCCTGAATCTCTCTGTGACTTTCTGTAGGAAGTTTCCATAAAAGGGCTGCATAATTGTGAATAAGCCTTTTGGAAGAAATGTGAAAGCTTCCATTGTGCTAAAACAAGGAAAGAAGCCAATGTTTGAGAGTAGGTTGCTATAGTTTTGCCAAATTATGGAAGGAAAAATGCATGGGGCCAGTTTTAAAGCCCAGCTGCATCTTGCTAATCTAAATACATGTGTAGATAGGGATTTGATTTTTTTAGCTTTGTAAAAAATTATAGCTCTACTAAGGTGACGATTAAAGATATTTTTTAAAACTCTATAAAATAATGTATCATGATGTGTGTAAAATACCTACCTAAACGCAACCACTCTTTTGCCAAAGTTTTCAATGAAATAAGCCTTCTGACAGTGTCAGTTCCTTAATCAGTCCAGCAATAGCTCCCAGTGTCTGCTCATCTCCACTCACATCCTATTTTCTTGCCCAGTTTTGTATCTACTATGACCAAAACCCAGACCTCTGTTTTTGTTGGACAGAACCCTAGGTTGCCCATGGAACGTGTATGATAATCTTGGGAGAAAGCCCATGCTCACATTATCCTGGACTAGATATCCTCTCCACTTCTCTGCTTTTCCTGAGAGCACACCCTTTCTGAGTTCTGGCCCACACTCATTCTTCAAAGAAAGAACCCTTTCTCCAACCACAACGGCTTCTAGTTCCTCAGCCGGGCCGTGCTCAGACTCACGGCCAGGCCTTTGCAAGAGCTGCTCAGGATGTGCACTGACAGGGCCTCCCAGGGGTGGGGGGGTCATTCATGTGGAACCCAAGCTCCTACCCTGCCTTGTGCTAGCACTTGCATAGCTAAAGCTCAGTTTCTCAACACCCCTCAATTGGAGATTATAGAACTTGATTTAACCTACTCTAAGAGACTTAGGAGACATCTCTGTGGTTGAAGTTCTTTGTAAACTATTACATTTTGTACAATGTGTTGTTGTTATTAAACAGCTTAACGTGCGTATGGTTTTTCTCTTTGACTAATAAAAAATCACTTGCTGGGGGAGGAACCATACCTTATACTATTAACTCTGTAGACATGTAATAGATGCACAAAACATTGCCCATCATAGTTATCCAATAAATGCTGTCTAAAGAAATGCTAGTTCATACATTGCCAATGGATCAAACAGTCATTCCGTCAACCAATTTTTCGTCAAACACATGCACTGTTGCATTATTGAAAGCATTAACTAATTCTATTGCCTGGATACATGGGACATAACTAGTAACTTTCAGAAAAATCACAAGTCGTTCCATGCCTCCAGGTTCAGATTCTGTCCGTAAGAAGCACAGGAACTACTTGGAGTGACTGGCCTGCTGAGGTCTATACAACAGCAGAGACCAGCACAGGGAGCCCTATACACGTGTGGTATTCAACAGTCAGCATAACCTTCCTGATTGTAACACACTGCAGTAAGAAGACATGTAGGTGAGGTACCCGGATCAGAGGAGCCTAGAGAGCGTAAAGACCACATGTCTTAAGCCTTCAGGATGGAAAGATTTGCACAAAGAGAGTTGAATGTTCACAGATGCTATCCAGAAATCAGGTGCCGTGTGCAGTTGGAACAGCTCTTAAATATCTTTTAAAGTAAACAAACCAGCCCTATGAATAATACATGACTGTTTGGCTGAGTGCCTAGTGATTGCAGAACCCTTCTGGGGATAGTAGGTTGAGAGTTTGCATTTATTAAAACATACAATAACAATAATAACAATAATGAATCTTAAGTCTTGTTTTTCCATCTTATCTTTGCTTCAGGGATGCAGCATGCTTGGATGATCTAATTAAAAAAAAAACAAATAAATAATAACAATCTCCTGAAATTCCACTTGAGTGTTTAGGATTCAAAACTCCTTTCCTGGTACACTAGCAGGTCTTTCTGACCTGGCCCCCGAAGGAAGGCCCCCACTTCCCATCTTTCCTCACCGAAGACAGGAATGTGATTCTTTCCAAGACACAGATGTTTGACTCAGGCCTATTTCCCCCAAGGCCAATTGCAAGAATTTAGGTGTCTTCTTTGCTCTATGTTCCTTGACATTTTCCAACCCCCATTTCCTCCTTTACTAATCATTGTTTTATTTGTGCCTTGTTATTTTTATAACACTTTCTAGCTTTAAAAGACATTTTATAGTTATTATTTCTTAAGAGCCTGCACCAACCCTGCAAGATGGGCTGGCTGAACAAACCAGGGGAGAAAATGGCCCTATGGAAAAATTATGTAACTTGCCTGGTAATTCACCAGCTTTTTCTATTAAATGCATTTTCCACCTTTTAAAGATACCTAATTCTGAAGTTATTTTTTCTGTTCAAACTCTCTTGAACCCTCACTTTATCTGCTCTCCACTTCTCCAGCCTCCCGTTGTCAGCTGACAACTTCCTCTCCCATTATTGAGAATACAGTTCTCAGTAGACCTGTCTAGTTCGACTACTACACAACTACAGATATGCCTACCTGCACAGATGTCTTCTTCTGGAGGGTACTTTCCTCCTTATTGAAGGACGCCTGGCCCACCCACCACACACAACACACAGACGTGCACACACACACACTTGTGCCCTCCAAGGCTTTCACCCTTGAGGCCACTGCCAAATTCTAAGATGCTAAAAGGTGAGAGGTTGAGAAAGTAAGGAGAAAGCCACTGCTACAAGGTCCAAGCCAAAGTAGAGCTCTTGGCATTCTCACAGAACTAGAGAAACAAAAACAGGAGCTCAGAGCCATGGAGAGAGGAGGGCTGTTGTGAACACCCTAAGCTTTCTGGTGAGACCTCTGAATGGCTTTTCTGCAGTAGAAAGTGCCAACTAAAAATAGCCCAGCGCTCATAAAGTCTGAAACTCAGACTCAGAATGACTCAATTCCCACTAGCTGAAAAAAATTAACTCTAATATTGAAGAAAATAAGAATATGGTAAGATATAGGAAGGTAAAAAAAGAAACCTGTCGTTATTGGCATATGAAATATTTCTGTACGTAGAAATCAAAAGTATCCATAGATGAATGAAGATAATTCATGTGTGAATTTAACAAGGTCGCTGGATACAAGTTCAATGTAAAAATCAATTATAGTTCTATATAGCAACAATAAGCAAATAAATTTTAATAATAATGAAACACACAAATGGGAACAAATGGGAATAAAGTAAATTTTAAAATTATTCAATACCGTCAACACAAAAAAAACAGATACCAGATCACAAAAACCTACAGTGTTACAATCAGTGCACAAATGATGTACATAACTTTTATTCTGAAATTTACAAAACATTACTGAGAATAAGTGAAGAAGATTTAATATATGAAGTGATATGCCCCTCCCCTTCTATGCGTTGAAGTTTCAGTTTCGTAAAGGTGCAGTTGTCCCCAAAATTTTCTGTAGTTTGAAAGCATTCCTAAACTAAACGAAACAGACTTTTTCAAGCAGAATATGAAAATTGACAAGCAAATTCTAATATTTATATGGCAATGTCAAGGTCTGGGATAAGAAAAATAAAGTTAGAAATCTTACACTACTAGAAATGAAGACTGCAGTCATTGAGAGAGTAACATATTAGCATATGGATGAACCAAAGGAGGGCGGGTAAGGCAGGTCAGAAACAGGTGCACACTTAACATGGTCGCTTGATTTACAATGATGTGAAGACCTGAAAGCAGATGGGGAGAGAACTTTCCAGTAAGATTTGAGAAGCTCTTTACAGTAGAAGATACAGACAATGAACCCCTGGAAGGACAGCCCATTTCATGATTCATTAGGGAAATGCAGTTTAAAACTGAAACAAGAAACCCTTAAGTTATCTACTATGACTAAAATGAAAAAGGATAGATATCACCAAATTTCAGCAAAAATGTGAATCAACTGCAACCTTTAAACACCCCTGGTAAGAATGGAAAATAGTACACAACTATAGAATTTGGCACTATCTAGTAAAGCTGAACATATGCAAACTTTTGACCAGCAATTCCACAGGGTGATACTTAATCAAGAAAAATGAAAACACTTTTCTACAAAAAACCTATTACAGAGTAGTAGAGAACCTTATTCATAATTGAACAAAACCAGATGTCACTTAATGTCTATAAAAACAGAATGTGCAAATAAAATATGGTGTATTTTTTTAAAAATAATATTGTATAGCAAGGAAAATGATTATATTTGGGTGACGTGAAAAAGTTTCACAAATATAAGAATGAGTGAAAGAAGCCAGACATAAATAAACACATGCTTTCATTTATAGAAAGTTCAATAATATGCAGAAGTGACGGTGATAGAAATACAGAAAGTTGCTTTCCTTTGCGCAGGTGATCTACGAAGAATGGAGGGATGTCTCTGGGTTTTTTCTGATGGCGCACGTCTACACAGTGTTGCTGTCCAAATGTTTTAACTTTGTTAGAAATTATCTACCTGTGCACTTATTATTTGTGTATTTTTAGGTATGTACATAACACTTCAATTGAAAACTCACTTAAAAACATAAGCTCTGTTATCTCTGATTAAAAAACAAAAATTATGCATCATCTCTACTGTATCCCTTATTTCTGTAGAGGCAAACTTCTGAAAAGTGTTCTCAATGCACGTGGTTTTCATGTCCTCACCTCCTATTTTACTCCAGTCTACTTATGTATTTTTCTCCCCAAATCCTAAAGAATGCCCTTAATATGGATACCAAATCACAGACTGTGATTGCAAATCCAACAGACCCTGTCCTGTCCTACTCTTGTCCTCTCAACAGAGTGCAGCACTTCTGAAATCTCCATCCTACACACTCCTTACCTGACCCTGATGACACTACATTATCCTACTTTTCTCCCCAATTTCCAGATTCCTCATTTTCATTCTCCTTGGTTGGCTTTTTCTTTCAATGACCTCAAAATGAGAGAGTTCATCAAACCTCTATTTTAAAGTTTATCAACATTATAATTTTAGCCAGCAATTTTATAGACTTCTAAATAGGTTTATCAGTTTAGGAGAACAATGCTTAATTTTCCATGTGTAGGACTTAGCACTTCTAATCATTTAATTAAATCATTTAATTACATCTTTGCCATTAGAGTTGTTATTATAACATCTTTTATTATTATTTTCTGAAGTGCAAATATTAAAATCTACACTTTAACTTATTAGATTATTTCCAAAATTGTTATTTTTTTCTGTAGCCAGAAAAATACAAGTGTCTTATGAAGTTTAAATCTTTTAACCTCCTTTGGATCTTTGCGTTAATGTTGTCCTATGTTTTATTTCTATAGCTGTTATAAATGCAAATATAGATGGTTGCTATTTTTTGTTTAAATAGTTAATACTCTTTAATATTTTCCCACAGGTTTACTTTTCTTAGTAATCATTTCTTCCTGAATTTTATTTTTGGTTTTCAGTTATTTGACTGTGATATACTCAGATATGGTTTCCTTCATACTTATTCTGCGTGGGCTTAACATTGATACATTTCATCAATACTAGAAAATTCTCAACCTCTAGGTACTCAGTTTTTGCTTTTGCTTTATTCTTTTTCTCAGCCCCCAGTTATACATATATAAAACCATTTAACCATGTCCTATCCATTTCTTATGCTTTCTTCTATTTTTTAAATCTTTATTTTGTCTTTTGGTACTTTAATTTGATCTGTCTTTCTATTGATCTGTCTTTCAGTTTACTAATTTTGCTTAAAGTTGTGTTCAGGCTGCTGTTAATACCATTCAATGAGTTCCTAATTTTATATGTTTTATTATTTAGTTCTTGAGAGTTCTTTTTTTATAGATTCCAACTCCTTGTTAAATTCTCTATTTTTGATCTGTTTTCTATATTTGTCTCTGTGTTTTAATAAGTTTAGCTGTGGTTGGCTTCTATTATTACTTGTTTTTTGCTTTAGTTATATGTTTTCCTACACATTTGCGTTTCTTTTAATTACTTGAAGTTGGGCCTTCCATTTCACTAGACTATAGAGAAGAAAACGAATGTCATTTCTCCACATATAGAGTTTTCTCTTTCATTCATCAGGCAGAGGGGAGGAGGGGCTTATCAACCCCACACAGTCACGGATTTTGTTGTGTCCGGGTTGGAGTTCAGTTTTAATTCGTTTCAGCTCACTTCTTGTTTCAATATCTTGAAGCAGAGTGTCTTCACTGAGACTTTGTTCCCTAAACACTGTGAACCTACGGTGATTGAATCTGCCTATTCAGTCCATTCTCAGGAAGCCCATATGCCTCAGCATCTGTGAAATATTCCATAAGGAAAAAAGGGCATGCATTTGGAGCTCTCTAGTTTCAATCCATTGTGTCAGTCCAAATGGCCTTCAGAACTATTGCTTTCTTTAGTGATCATCTGCTGATGACAACCTGATTCTTGATCTGTTCCCTGGTTCAACAAATTCTCTGAAAAAAGTAAGCTTCCACCAATTTCCAGCAATTTCTTAGAAAGAATATATATATTTTTTCTACCTGGAATTCTACTCTTTCTACTCCTCTAGACTTAATTAGAGCTCAATTTTTAAAAAATATCTTTCCTGTTAACTTTTCTAGTTGTTACAGTAGGAATAATAACTTGCCTCTTTCCTGCAATATCCTATCATAGTAGTGGAAGTTCTATTGCCACTTTATTACTTTATGCCAAAATTTTCCTTAAAACTTTGTATCTCAGTAACTATCTCAGTCCCTCTTTATCTCTCTGTTTGTAGTGCAAGGGTGTGTATTCCAAAGCTTTATGGCATCAAGTAGGAATTACATTGTTATCTTAGGTTAAAAAAAGAAACCACTTCACCAATACTACAAGAATATGCCATATTTTCAAGAGACTACTTAAACTAGATTTTAACTCATTTTTATTTTAAATAGTAAATATAATTTACTTTAAAGTCATCTGACTTTTTCATACTGAAGGTAGGTAATTTTCTATACATGTCCAATAAATTCCAGAAAAATTACTTTCATAATTTTTTCCTTATTAAAAAAATTAAAAACAATTTCATACAAATATGTGTGGTACAATATTGCAAATGAGGATGTAATACAATTGTAATATTTAATTTAATTTATGTTTGGTATCATGGTAAATGTGCAGAACAAATATTATGTGTAATAATATAACCTAATTCATCCATTTGGTGTATGAATTTGTATTAGCTGCATCTAAACATTATTTGAAAAATGAACTTCGTGCAATGAATTTTTTTTAATTGTAATTCATTGTGTTCCAGTTTGAGCTGGAGAGCAGAAGCTTACAATTGAATAGCATAAAAAGAGGACCCAAAGAAATAATTCTTTTTAGTAATGATTTGCTCCTTTATCCCAATTTTATTTTGAAAATGCTATCCTCCATTTACTGTTCACTAAGTAATTGCAAAAGCCAGTGTCTGAATCCCACTTTATTTAACTGCAAATATCATTTGAGGAAGAAAATGATAGAAGACTCTGTCCAAATACTCTTTATTCAACCCACTCCCAAATCTCGATCTTCCCTTTTCCCTTGGAGATCCAATATCCTACTCTAAGAATTACGGCCCTTTAGCATGGCCCTTTTTGTCATTGTTTTGCCTGGACAGGTGAATAAATAAAGTCAGACAACTTTTAGGGGCCCTAGGGACAGCCAGAGGGTAGATGAAATGGCTGATGACATGTCCTTGCTCAGTGATGACACCTCATTGAATGACAATAAGACTCCCAGGGCCAGCCTGGGACGTTCCGCCCCAGAACTGATGACCGTATTGAATAGCTGGCAGCAGTGAGAGTAGGAGATGTCATTCCATCTCTTCAGGGCCTGCCAGAGGCCACACCATTTGCTCTGTCTTTGGTGGCTTCTCCTTTCTGCTTATCTATCATCATAATCCATTCCAAATTCCCCTGCCTTTTATATTATCTGTGAAGGAACTACTAACCAAATACCTCATTGTAAACACGGTGCTGTACGTGTTCAAATTTATTTTATTCAAAAGGACTGAGGTTTTGAAATACTTTAATCAGAAATCAACTGCATCAGAATGGTATTTAATATTTACAGTCCAGTGGAGGAAAAAAAAATTGTAACTATTATCAATAATATCTGAAATAAATCTTATTGGAAAAATGAAAATACTAAAAATATTAAAAATGGGTAAGAAATTATTAATGTTACTGAGATTGAATTACACAGAACCAATACATGGCTGAGGTTTAAGCATTTAGCAAAACAACCAGTGGTCCAGGACTCAGCAGGGACCCTAGCTTGTACCTTTCACTTCACAGAGATCTTTGTCCTCTGACAGAGAAACTGGAATATTGGTGTAGGCTTCCAAGGTAATCTTCCATGCATAGTGATGGTTGGAGGAGTCTAGGTGAGAGAATGGGACTTTGCATGCTATGCGACCCTTTTTAATTTGCTTCATAATATGTGTTTTTTGTAAGTGACCTAAAACTTGATCTGAGTGTAAAACCACATGTGAACATGAGATATGTGCACTCATTGACTTGCAACTGCCAGAATCTAGAAATATATACTAAAACCACTGTCGGGGGCCAAGCTACTCGTGCTGCTTGACAAAGTCTAGGCTCAAGGATGCCTTCAGAAGATCTGGAGGCCTCCCAGCTGGCCCTTATTATTTCCTGCTATATTATTAACTTTCCCACGTGCTTCATTACTTGGAGCTCTAACAAAAAGTACACCATAATTCTCAGAAATATAACAAGAATTTACCCCCCTTTTATTTTCAGTTTTACTCCAAATACTTAAGGCAGGTAGCCAAAGCTCAAGGAAAGCTCACCCTACCTTTCCTGCTTACTCAGAAGAAACTCCCTCTTTGGAACCTATACAAGGTTGCCCCCTTTCTGCCCTAATATTACAGCAGAGGAGTTTTATAAGAAATTACAGCATAAAGAGATATGGGAACCAGGACTGCGGGGAGGATCCCCTCCTGACTCACCAATTGCTCAGAAAAGAATTAGTAATAAACTTCCTTTTCCCACTATAGAAGGACCCCCTAAAGTAGCTGTAGAGATTTTTAGTAGAAAATGGTACTTTTCTAAAAGTAAACGTAGCATGGGAAAAATTAATTGATAGACTCTGTTTCCCAGTCCTATTTCATATACTAAGGTTCATAATCTACACATGAATAAGTAGTTTTTGATTAATAGAACAATGGTTAGTGCCCTTCAAGTTTTTTTTATATATATAGAAAAGAATTAAAAGAAATAAGGCCCAGCTGGTGTTTGTTAAGTGAGAAACAGAAGGAAAGGTGTGTTAATCAGTAGAATGCTTACAGGAATAGAAATGGTTAGGGGGAGTTGATAAGTAATCAAGGACAGAACAAACAAGACCAAGGCAGCCTTTAGGACCTAACTGCCCTTGCTATTGTTTCAATACCATGAGAGACACCGCCCCCCAGGACACTGGAGACCGCCTAAAATTGAGTTTAGAATTAGTTAATGGCTATCTGTTAAGTTCCCCACTCAGAATTCTATTGATTATTAACTTGTATAAAATAAACGACTACTAGCCTTATGCTAGGAGATGCTTCACCTTAGTCAGTGTGGGTGGGTGTCTTCTCATTCGCTGAGGCCGTCTCACTCCCCTTCGATACCTCACCCCGCTGGAGATGGACTCCAGCAAACCACTAAATTGTTTAGTATTTAGTATTTTTGACCCACCAAATGATTTTGGATGAATTTGTAACTTTCATTAAGGTACAATTAAAACTCCTACCTGTGTCATGTGACATAGATGCTCATCAAAATTCCTCTAAAATGTGTCCCATGATTTAGATGCTTACAGTTGCTTATTGCTTCAAACCTAAACTCAAGGGTAGTTTTATCTTTCAGTTTTGACCATTTTTATAACAGAAATGTATGTCATTGTGCATGTGTGGTTGGACTGCCATAATTATTACTGTTGCTCAAATATGGGTTTCCAAGGGTATAAAATTTATTAAAATCATCACACAACAGTATGGGCCTCTCCATAAAAATGCTAACTCAACAAATTGTAGCCTCATTTCCTTGTTTTTCTAAACTTATTAAAAGTTTGGTTTTATAATGAGGAAAATGTGAAAAAAGAATTCTTGAGTATGGCATAAAAAAATTAAGAAAAGCTGACTTGAATACATTGTGGAGTTAAATTATAGTGACAAATACTAATTTACAGCATTTCTCCCCCTCTGTAAATAAGGAATGGTACATTAAAAATGGAAGTTGTTCTAATCACTACTTTAAAAGTTTGATTTAACTCTTTAAGATTTTGTGATTCAAATTTGAGATTTATAAGTCCTTGGAAACACCGTGCTGACAAATATTCAAAAACCTTCCCTACTCTGATTTGGCATGGAAGGGGCTTGGAAGTTGTCACTTCCATGCTCACAAGAAAAGGCTGAAAATTTTTTCACAAGAACAAACTGAAAGTAAACAACTCCTCTTAAATCTATCAGAGAACCGAGGGCACAGGGAAAACTGCTTTCCCCAAATGTGGAGAGACAGACAGAGAATGGCAGACCACTGAAGCAGAAGCCCAGAAACAGAAACCGTCACTGGAGCTGGTGCCTGGGGAATGTGATGTCTCAGGCCTCACTTAAGGAGTCTCTGGGGAGGCCCAAAGATGACAGAGGAGCGAAAACAAGAGAATTTCAGCCCACAGCACTGTAGCAAACAATAAGAAATAGCCAGATACATACAAACCCTCACACTAAAGGCCTACTTACTTCAGTTCTTTTAATCTAGCCATTATGTCTTGTCTACCTTTCAACAAAAAACTAGAAGGCATATTAAAAGACCAAAAACCACAGCTTAAAGATACAGAGCAAGCCTCCCTACTAAACTCAAATACGGCAACGATTTTGGAATTATCAGACCAGGATCTTAAAACAATTATGATTAAAATGCTAAGGGTTCTAACAGAAAAGCAAACCCGCAAGAAGAGATGGGGATGTAAGCAGAAAGAAAGAAACTACAGGACAGAATAGAAATGTTAGAAACAAAATGTGCTGTAACTGGAGATGGAGAAGGCCCGTGATGGGCTCAGTAACAGACTGGACACGGCCAAGGACAGAGTCCAAGAGCTTGAAGATATGTTGGTAGGAACTTCTAAAACCGAAATGCAAATAGAAAATATTTGAAAAGATGGAATAGAATATCCCAGGACTGTGAGACAATTACAGAAGATGTAACATACACGTAATACAAATAACACAAGGAGAAGAAAGGAAGAGAAGGAATATTTGAAATAACGACTGAGAAGTACCCAAAATTAGTGACAGACACCAAACCATATTTCCAGAGGGTGAAATAAAATATTGTGTTGAAAGATAAAAACACCATCCTAGAATTATATATTTAGTGAAATTATCCTTCAAATGTGTAGGAGAAAAAAACTTTCTCAGAAAAAAACAAAAATTGAGATAATTTGTTAATAGACCTACCTTGTAAGAAATGTTTTAAAAGTTCTTCAGAGAGAAGGAAATCAGATCTATAGAAAGAAAAGAAGAGCATTGGAAAAGGAATCAATTAAGGTAAAATCTCTTCTTTTCCTATCCTTAAATTGACCTAACAGGTAACAACCTCTTTAAAATACTAACAGCCACACTTTATTTTTAATCACGAATGGATGTTGGATTTTGTCTGATTTTTTTTGCATCTACTGAGATAATCATGTGTTGTCTTTTATTTTATTAATAGGAAGAATTACATTTATTGGTTTTCATATATTCACTTTATCTTGCACTCTCGGAGTAATACCACTTGGCCATGGTGTATAATCCATTTTATATGTTGGTGGATTTAGTTTGGTGGTATTCTGTTGAAGACTTTTGTGATTCATAAGGTAAATCATTCTGTAGTTTCTTGTGATGGTTTTGTCCAGCTTTGATATGACAATAATGCTGGCCTCATAAATAAGTTGAGTTCTTCAATACTTTTTGGAAATTTTTGAAAGATTGTGCTACTCCTTTTTTAATCTTTCAGTAGAACTCATGAGTGAAGACAACTGGGTCTGGTTTGTGTGTATGTATGTGAGAGAGAGAGAGAAGGAGAGAAGATTGTAATTATTAATCAATCTCTTCGTAAGTCTGTTGAAATTTTCCACTTCTTTTTTGGTTAATTTCAGTAGTTTGTATCTTTCTAAGAATATGTCCATTTCTTTGAAGTTAACCAATTTGTTGATAAACAACTATTCATAATAATACATTATGGATCTTTATATTTTTGTAAGGTTGATAGTAATTGCCCCTCTTTCTACACTGATTTTATGAAACTGATCCTTTACTTTTTTCCTGGTCTTTCTAGATAAAGGTTTTTCAATGTTACTGATCTTTTGAAAGAGCCAACTCTTGGTTTCATTGACTTTTCTCTATTGGTTTCTACTATCAATTTCATTTATTTCCATGCTAATATAATTTATTTCTTTTGGGGTTTTCTTTTGGAGGGGGGGCTGCTTCTCTTCTTTTTCTTGTTTCTTCACATATAAAGTTAGGTTATTGATTTAAAATCTATTTTATTTTTTAATAGAGAAATTTAGAGCTATATATTTCTACCTAAACACTACTTCAGCTGCATCTTGTAAGTTTTGGTATTTTTGTATTTTTATCTTGATTCATTTAAAAGTATTTACTAATTTCTCCTGTGATTTCTTCTTTGATCCACCTATTTATCAACGTGTTCTTTAGGGTCTACATATTGGGAATTTCCAAAATTTCCTATTTTTGATGTGTAATTTCACTCTGCAGTGGTCAGTGAACATATTTTATATGGTTTGAATCCTTTACATTTGTTGTGACTTGATTTTTGGATTAATATACAGTTTATCTGGAGAATGTTTATTTGCACTTGAAGAGAGTGTGTAATCTTTTATTTTTTGGTTGAATATTCTCTAGTTCTAGTGGTTTACAGGATTTTTCATGCTATCTGTTTCTGTGTTGGTTTCTGTAACCAGTACTAAAAGTAGAGCATTGAAACCTCTAACACTTATGGTTCAATAGCCCGTTATTCTCTTTTCAATTTGGTCAGTATTTTTTCCTTGTATTTTGGGCCTGTGTTGTTAGATGCATGTATATTTTTAAATGTTATATTGTTGATGGCTTGATCATTTTATCTGTATAAAATAATCTTCTTTGTCTTTCACAATAAATTTTTTCTTAGTCTATTTTGTCTGATAGCCACTCCAGCTTTCTTTAGTTACTCTTTGCAAAGTATAGCTTTTTCATTTTTCTTTTTGACATATTTGTGTCATTGAATTTTAGACTCTCTCTTACAAGCAACATATACTTAAATATTATTTATTTCAAATCCATACTGGAAATCTCTGCCTATTGATTAGAATACTTAATTGATTTATATTTACTATATTTTTTAATAATATTGTCTTTATGAATTACATTTTCTCTTTGTTTTCTGTAAGTTTTATGTCTTCTTTTGTCCACCTTTTCCTCCTTTGCTGCCTTCTTTTGTGAAACATATTTTCTATTGTATTATTTTGTTCTTTTATCAGTTCTTTTACTGTATTTTTGAGAAATTTAAAGTATTATCTTGTGGATTATAATTAATATCTTAATTTAAAACAATGTATTTTTTTCAAGCTCAGATCTACTCTTGTGCTCCTATAGTTTTCATTTCAGTTATTGTATTTTTTCAACCGCAGAATTATTACTTGATTATTTTAAATAATTTTTTTCATATCTTTTTGATATTCTCTATTTGCTGATACATGGTTCTCATACTTGAGATATTTGAAAATATTCAAAATATAAGATTTAAGAATGTTGCATGATAAAATCAATGCTTGGGCTTCTTCACGGACAGTGTCGATTGATTTTTTTTTCCTATATGTGGACTATACTTCTTGTTTCTTTGCATATCTCATAACAATTTTTTGAAGGTGAACTTTTTACATAATATGGCAATTCTAGGAGCCACGTCCTTATCCCCCAGTGTTGGCTGTCGTTGCTGTTTGTCATTGTTTCTTCTACTGGTGTATTTTTTAAAACCAATTCTGAAATATGAATTCTTTGCCATAGGTAGCCACTAAAATCTCTACTAGTGATCAGCTGATTAGACAGGTTTCCATCAAGACCTGGAATCATCTTTTGCTGAGGGGTTCTGTGTACATGCTGAGGTGCATCTTCCATTCCTAGGCATGCAGTTTAGAATTCTGCCTTCGCTTTCACTTTCTCCTTGCACAGAGCCTCAAGGTCAGCCAGAGGTGATAGCTCTGAGCTTTCCAGGGCCTTTCCTTAAAATGTTCACAGACTCGGGCATGTGCAAAACCCAGCAAGTGAGTGTGGGCCTTCTAGATTCCCAGGAATATTTCAGAACTTTTCAAATTCCCTTAAGAATACATTCTCCACCATTTCCTTTTAAAGTCTCTGTTCAGGTCATTGTTTCCCCAGTGGCCGTCGCCCACTCATGCGGTTGTGATGTCAGCTCACTTTCCAACAAGTACCCCTGGGGAAAAGGCTATTCTACAAGGTGAGCGCTAACTCACATCAATGAAAACAAGCCTTCTGAGTGTTTCCAGGGAAATGCCAGACAGATCAAATAATGATCGTTACAGAGAAATTGAGTTTTGCAGGAGCCCTATCTACTTTCCACCGCTTCCAGAGGCTGCTAGGCTGTTGGTTTTCACTGTGGCAATGGGATAATGGTTTTTAAGGCTACAACTGAATTTGAGAACGAGCAATTCCTCTTACTTGGATTTTTTTGAGGTTCCTGGATGTTTATATTCATGTTTTCTTTAATCAAACTCGGGAAGTTTTCAGCCATTATTTCCTCTAATATTCTCTCTGCTCTTTTTTCTCTCACTTCTCTAGGACTCCCACAACATGTGTGTTGATCAGCTCAAGTGTCACACAAATCCCTTAGACACTGGTCACTTTTCTTTCATTTTTCTTCTTTTCTGTTCTTCAGACTCATTAATTTATATTGTCCTGTCTGGTGAATTTTTCATTTTAGTTGTACTTTTCAAGCCCATAATTTCCTTCTGTTTTCTTTTTAGGTTTTCCATCTCTTGATGTTTCCACTTCATGTTCATACATCACTTTCTTGACTTTTCTCCACCTCTTCCTTTAGCTTTTTGAGTGTCTTTAAGAAAGCTGTTTAAAGTCTTTGCCTGGTAGATCTGCCATCAGATCATTTTCAGGGACAGTTTCTGTTGTTGCTGTTTTTTCTCCTTTAAATGAGCCATACTTTCTTTTTCTTTGTATGCCTTGTGATTATTTTGTTGAAAACTAGACATTTGAATGTAACAATCTGATAACTTTGGAAATCAGATTCCTACCCTTCTCCAAAGTTTGCTGTCTTTTGTTATAATTTTTGTTTAGCTTTTAAAAATTTGTTTAAGCTGTGTGCCAAGAGTCAGCCTGAGACGTAAACTTAGGCTTTTCAGGTTTTGTTCTGAGCTTTTGCTTTTCTTGAGGCATACGTGGTCACTTTCTAATTTTTCCCATATATGCAGTTTCTGTTGAATGTCCTGGTCTTCAATGTCTGGCTCCCAGAAGGGGAAAAAGAAAAAAAAAAGATGGGAGGGAAAATAAAATTGGCACTTGGCTTTGAAATCTCCTGGAAGTAGTTTCAACCAGAGGAGGAGGGGCAGGAACAGTGGGTGGAGGCAAAACAACCACGGCTACCCACCTTTGTCTGAAGTTCTGTAATCAGAAGCAGGACCAGTGGTCGGAGCACAGATCCCCAATATTTGAATGGCTGGGTCCTTTTTTGTCCTCCCAGCTTCTGCAAACTGTGTGCAGTTTGCTACAGGAACACTGCACCCTGCCTGCCATGGAGCTAGGGGTGGAGGATGGGTAGCTGCTCCTCTGCTAAGAACTAAAATTGACCAAAAGTAACCGCAGTTTACCTTCCAAGCCTTTCCCTGGAAGTTTCAAGGCTTCAATGGACTCCAGAGTTACAAAATAGCTACAACAGACAGATTCTGCCAATTCAATTATTGTCTAGATGGGGAGGCTGATTCCTAGTGCTTGCTTCCTACCCAACCATCTACCCAGAATCCTCTGGTGTGTATTTATCTTATTGAAAGCCAAAAGACAGGGCTGGTTACCTCAACATGAAAAGAGGTTTTAATAAAAATCTCTTTAGGTTTTTCTAATGTTCTTACAGAAGTTTGCACATGTATGAGTTTAACCATATTTTAAAAAATAGTCTAAACACATTTTATACTTTCAAAAATGTTTATATCTTTAAAATATTCTTTCCCCATTTTGGGGCATATTTTGTGATGCACATTTTGTGTTGTCAGTTATTCTGAGTTTATTAATAAAACACGGCATTTCCCTGGCAAAAATAATCCCATTAGTGCTTCCCTATAAAAGCCCCCATAAGTGGAGTTGTAAGTACTTTATCAGCTTCCTGTCCTCTTTTTGAATGACAGCCTGAATCATTAAAAACAGTCAGCACTAAAATGATTTATTTTCACCTAAATAGAGATTACTTAATTTAATTAAATATGCTTTATGCTTCACAATTGCCACAAAGTGGTTCCTGTAAACTTCTAACTCATTATTTAATGCACCCACAGCCTCAGTGGAATACTAAGAGGATATAGGTTTTAGACCTTTTAGCTTCACTTTGTAAACATCTTTAAAAATTCAAGAACTCTCCGGAAATTCCGTGTTGGCCTGTGAAACTCACACAGTTCCTGATCCGTTTTTACTAAAGTTATTACACTTTCTTTTGTATTTCTGTAATTCTGATTTGCTTTTTGTGCATATATTCACAACACAAGGGCTAAGGATTACCTCCCCAAAGTAAGAATTATATTTTCAATTTTTCATGGCTTTACTCAACTCAGTTTGATTTCTTTTCATCTTTGTACACAGGAGCAATTTTCCTGTTTCAGGGCTTCATTTTCCAAGTTTTAAATTTTAAAAATGTATTTTGTTTCACAATTTAAAATTTGCAGTTTTTAAACTATGAGGATACTGAATCTCATTGAATTTCTTATATTACAAAAACACACCGGCATTCTTGAAAGTTATTTTTTCCTTGAGGATAAACATAAGTTCCTCTTAATATCTTCTTGGTGACTTTGAGATTGAAGCAATGAAACAGAGATAGGCATAAACACAGTTGATGGAAGCCAAGGGGATACTAGTACTAATGAGCATGTGTAATTTTCTGGCTGAAGTCAGACTGTCTGAATTTGAAAGCCATTTCACTATCTTAGCTGTGTAGTTACAAGGAGGTCACATTTCCTATGAGCCTCAATTTCATCTACAAAATGACAATTATAATAGTGCCTGTTTGAGAGAGTTATTGTGAAGAATAAATGAGTTAATGAGTATAAATTATTTGGCACAGTAAGTGCCATGAAATAAGCCCTCAGTAAATGTTAACTTTTACCAGCTGCATTTTATTTAACACCACTTTTATGCTGGACTTTTATACTTCATGTGCATTATAACTATCTTCAAAATATCTCTACAGGGTAGAAATTGTTTACCCATTTTACAGGTGAAGATATGACTTTCCCAAGGCCATAGAAAAGAAAACTGCGAGCCCAGGTCTGGGCCAGATGGCCGCCACTTCTCCGCTCTAACATTCTCCCTCTAGAATAGAGAAATTAGGAAAACAAATCAAAGCACAAAGTGCACATCTTGGTTTGGAAACTCTAAATACGTATATATCCTGAATTGTGGCATCTTTTCTAAAGCTGATTGAAAACCAAAGGGAATTTGGAAATATTTTATATTTGTCTTGACTGGAGAGTTTGGGGAACGCTGCTGAGCACCGTCAGCTCAGTGCCTCCCCCAGGACTTCTTAAATCTGCCTGAAGGCAGGACACAGCCATGTGGAGTCCAGATTAGATGATGCAACCTGTAAGGACAGGAGCAAAATTAGGACAGAGTGCGAAGGAGTCCTAGAGTCAGACATTTCACAACCCACACTATGGCCCAAGAGCTAGGGAAGTGTCCGCCCGTCGATGATCGGGGTACTCAGCCTCTGCCTCCAGATCACAGCTTAAAGAATGATGCGCCTTCTGCCTACCGTAGGACAGTCAGATGGCTTCTGCTTCCAATTTATAAAAGTCTCAACAGACCACTTAGACCTACAACAACATAGAGAAAATCAACTTGATTTTCAACTTTACTGCCTTGTCCAACCTTGCTCTCAGCTGGTGACAGAAATTTCTATTTCTGTGAGAATATAGAAACGTCAGAAGAGACTTCCCACAAACTTCACCCACTACATCCACCCAGCTAACTAAAATCTCACTCACATGCATGCTTCCCAGACTGTGCATATAGATAAATAACCTACACTCCTTAATCCCAAACCACCCCTCTGCTTGCACATAGATATCAGTCTTCAGAGTTTTGCACATGTGCCCCTGACCTCATCTCAAGGTGCTCCCTTACAGGGAAGATAGATAACCCAAGAGAGACATTGAGAAAACTGGTGAGGATAGAGACGGCCTTGACTCCCGCCGGCTCTCCAGCCTAATTCCATGGATTCCTGAAGGTTACACTGAACCTCTGAGGGCAGCTAGCTGTGTCTTGGTTGGAAGAAGAGATGAAGTTCTAGGCCACAAACCTCTCTCTTACCAAATCTGAATTAACCTTGTATTTCATTTCCTCATAAATATCTCAGTTGTAAGGTGGAAAAACACAGATGTGTGTAGCTTTATTATCTTGGGGAGATCTAAAAAGCAGTCTACAGCGGAATCAGATATCAGAAGCCAGCAGTAAATATTTACTCCCAGGAGGGAAACCTATTCAAACAGAAGTGGTTTCTGAGCAAACTAGAAAAAGATGGCATAGAAAGAACTCAACAGGGAACAAAGCAGACAGAACTCAGAAAACAGCACCTCCTCAGAAGGGTACAAGGACAGAACTCGAGCTGACCTCCCCTTCTTATGCTGGATCATCACATCTTCGCTCTCTACTGATCACAGGGCATCAAAAAGAGACTTTAAAAATCTTTCCTAAAATAACGTAGGGTAAAAAGAACAACAAAAATTTCCAGTAAACAATGGACATGAAAAAAATGCATCCAAAAAAATGGAGATACTAATAAGAATGTATCTTTTCAAAGGACAATTCATACCCTAAGGTAGTTATATAATTTATAAAAAGAATCAAGATAAAATATTGATATCCAATCAAAAAACAGGAGAGCTCACTAAAACTTCTCAGTTAAGAGACTTGTAGCAAAGGTAGTTGAAAGAGGTGATCTTCCCACTAAGCCTTGAGGTAGTTTCTCGTAAGTAGAGAGCAGGCATGGGGGCAAGAAAGGAATGAAGGAGGCACCACCGGAGTGTGTCCAGGATGTGCTCTGTTTTGTGTTTACTGGCAACGGAACTGATAGGAAGCAACAAGATCAGATTAAACTGATTTTGAGGGAATTTTGTTATCAAAGGAACCATGAGACTAATTTTTAAAAGATCGTACCTGCTTTTCAGCCTTAATAATATCTATCCCTTACCCCAAATTGCACAATCATGGGGAAATCTGCAGAAGCCGGGCATCACCTTGGAAGGCGTGCTCCTGCATGCCTGTGTCAGAAGTGCCCTTAGAGGACCTGCCTGAGGAAGGCACCCCCCACAGATGGGGGAAGCCTGTCCCAGGGGGCCAATAAGACCCTCATCAGGGAAGTTCCCTACCTTTGGGGAGGGCTCTTCATATTACCTTCCTGGCAGTATTCCCTGCACTCCTAACCAGTCATGGCTTCACTTTTGCAAAGGCAGGTTTTTCTCCTCACTGCTTGACCTTTGTATGTGGGATTGGAGTGAGTAAGTATGGGTAAAATTGCAATATTTCCAGAATCTCTTCCCATGTGCGTCTCCATATCAATAGGTGTTTCCAAGGGTGGAGAATAGTCCATTTCCATATCAATAGGTGATTACAAGGGTTGGGGGAGCGAGGGCATGACTGGACCAGAGAAGTTTGGTGGGGTCCATTTTTTGCAGCTGGCTGTTGAGAGACATGGGTGAGCAGAAGTGAATGACTGTTTGTGAGCAATAAATGGATCTCTCCCACTTTATTTCTCCCTTTGACTAATTTCGGTTTCAAAGGTAGTTTGCCCTGGGAAGGGAGAAAGAATCCCCTCCCCCCAGCAGAGTTACAGTAGGTCACTGAACCAAAAGGACCACATGTAGAACTATGCAGAGGAGCTCATCACCTGAATATTCCTGGACTTTGACCTGGATGCAGTGATTGGATGGGGATGGGACTCTGCTGTTACCGTTGGTAGCAAGTGATTATATGCTATTTGTGGGAGAAAAGTTGAAGCCAATATTTAGTGGTGAGAAATCAGGCAGTGGCAGGTTTTCACATAATATGCATTTCCTCTTTTCCTGGGCCTTCCCTACACACATCTTTTATTTGCACTATACCATGCTTTGCCCTTCCTGTAGACAAGATGGAGAAAAACACAGTGACCTTGACAGCTACATGTCAAAGATGGCAGAGGGTCCATCCATCTCAGGATGTCTGAGACAGAAACTCCTATGTGGAGCAAAGCTTCCTCGTCCCTTTTCTTTCCTCCAGCCTGGGCTTGAAACCACTCAGCAGTGTGAACTGAGCAAGAAAAAGGTTTGTGTCCTGCTGCAGTTATATTTTGTGGGGGGCGTTATATTTCTGGGTTGGCAACTACCATGACTACTGATCAATGTACTTTCTATCCAGGACGTAGTGTGTACATTTAGACTTCTGGTAGCAACTTTCCCACAATACATGACAATATGCACCCCCATTTACATGTCCTGTCCCAGCTCTGAAAACCCATATGGCCAGATATTTCTCTCCATCACAAACAATGCTGTTATCAGCTTCCTCATGTCCACTTCTGGGAACTTACGAGAATTTATTTTTCTGGGAGGATGACATATACAACATTGCTTTTCTAGGCCATTTGCCTTTAACTTCACTATGCACATCCCGCTCTCTGGAATGGCTTCATAAGCCAAAAATATACAAGACTAAGCAACAAATCAACAAACTTTTCAAATATAGGATGGGTGTCCTAATAGGTAAAAATAACTACCTGCCTCTGTTTGGATTAGGAAATAGACATAAACCAAAAATTTTTTTAATTTAGATTAAGGGAAATAAACCAAAACAAAATATTAGACACAGCGAGTGTAGTTACAAATGAATTTCTGCAAAAGGAAAAACACCATGCTTTTGTTGTTGACATAAGCATGGCCTCTTCGTCTGCTGTTGTGGTCTCTTTTCAACGCCCTCCCGCTTGAGCACCAGAGCGGCTCACTTCTCAGTCTTCAGGCTTCTCTCTGTGCTCTGTCCCTCGGCAATGACATCCAGCTTCATGGTTTTAAATACCATCTGTGCTGCAAAGCCTGCGTGTATCCTCCAGCCCAGAAATCTTTGAATTTCCTGTTTCTCTTTCTCGCTCTTCATTCAGTATCTCTTCTTGGTTTATAACAGGCATCCTGATATTAATTTGTCCAGATCTAAACTGAGTTTTTCTTTTGTCTCAGTCTTGGGGGTTCATTTCTGAATGAGAGAAAAATAAAAATAGCATTACTTTAAGCAAAATAAAAGATTTCTGCCTCACGAACACATGAGGAGTCCAGGGCTGGCAAGGCGGCTTCACGAGAAGCCTTCCACCCTGTGACTCCTTCCACACTGTTGTCCCCTCCACCAGGCTGCCTCCACCACCTCTCTGCTCCTCAAGGCACAGACGGTGGCTATCACCTCATGGCCAAAACAGTTTAATGAACTCCAGCTTTCCAACAAGCATTCTAGCCTTGGGAAGAAAGAAGAGATGAAGAAATGTACAATTCCCCTCATGGGCTCTTAGGGACACTTGCCAAAGTTTCTCATGCTTTAGAAGCCTGAGAAAACACTAATGCATTATTCCACGCCAAGGTTCTGGAAAGTTTGAGATGGAACTCAATGGAGTTGCAGATTGAAACTCAAATAAAACTTTAATGGTATAGAAAAGCCTAGTTATATGTCTCTTGGCCAGGTGGCCATGGACAACACTGGATCTTCGCCCCAGACCAGATGCAGAGCCCTATACAGGAGCAGTGGTCATTATCTCTGTGAGCATGTTCTCCCAAAAAGGAGGAATAGTGGAACTGAGCTAAGTATTTAGGTATTCCTTCCAAACATATGAACAAGTTAATCCTCCCCACCTCTCGAGAAGACAGAGAGAAGCCAGCAGTGTGCCCTGGATAAATCCCTTCTCAGGAAAACCAGAAGTGCTTCAAGCATTCATCTTTAACACAGAATACTGTCCTCATCTGGCAAACCAGAACTTGGTCATGAGGTCACATCTCCCCATGAGGAATCTTAGGGAATGTGGTGTTTATTAAACGTGGTCTGAGCCCAGCTAAAAACCAGAGGTTTTATTTCTAAAGAAGAAGAAATCATTGTTATCTGTGGCCAAGTAGATTCATGTGCAGCATTCCTTCCCCCTTGTGCACTTGAATACCTCTGTGCATATCTCCTGTACACACTGTCTCCCCAAAATACACAACTGCACAGTGCCAGCCAGTGCTTTGCATATTTTTCAAGTCCCAGGATGTCTGAGAGATGTGCAGTCCTCCTGATCAGGCCTGGATATGACTCCCTGCAGGACTGTGTCGCATGATTCAAAATATAAAATTGCCCATACATATCCAACATGAAAGCGGGGCAGGAAGAAGACAGTCATGGCGCCTTCTGTGTTCGGAAAGGGAGGCAATGGAGCATCCTTGTCAATCCTCGGCTATGGCAATGTGAGGTCCTGCAGGGCAGGACTTAGGTAAAATCCTGCCTCGCCGCAGATTCGATCCTTTGGTTTGTTCCCCCTCTGCTCTCCCAGGGCACCACCCTTCCTCCTTGTCTTGATTGGTTCCTGACTGTATCCTGAAAAGTTTTTTCTCATCCTTTATTCAACATGGCCTCATCTGAGGTGAGCTTTGGGGAGTCCACCTTTTGGGGATCTGGGCAGACTTCAGCTTCCTCCTTACCTGTACAGGTTCAACGTTCTGGACTCTGGAGTGTTTCAGGGGTTATTGGTACAAGCTATTGTCAGGCGTGTGCTTTCCTTGGCAATACAACTGCTTCTAAAAAATTGAGAGATGTCTGGTCTCTTTTTAGTTAGTTCCTTGTGTGAGTTTTCACATCCAAAGTTTTTGCCTGTACACTGGGTTCAGTATGAAGACTCAGACTGTCTTCCTCTAGTTCTCTGTTCTGCCCAGTCTTCTCTCTCTAACTCAGGGGCAGCTATCTCAAGGCCGCCTAGAGCAGTGAGTTGGGCTGGGCTGGGAAAACACTCCCACAGCCCCACACTTTCCATGGGTTCACCACCTCTGTATTAAGTCCTTAGTCTTATCTGCTCCAGGTAGTTTCACAGCGCTGCCTATGACATCATCTGGGAGCCTGTACAGTTGACATTCTTTACCCCTCCAGGTCCCAAACACAGACCATGCTTCCGTGAGCCCTTTCTTACAACCCCACATTACGTGACAACTCCCTACCTCCCGTGCTGGGGCCCTCTCTCCCCATTCCATGCCTATTTGTCTCCATAGCCTTAGAGCCAACTGACAGACCATATTTTACTTATCAGGTTGTTTGTTTTCTCCTGGGAGCTGATCCCTTGTTTGGTTTGGTGCTCTATCAGGATGGGGGAGAGTGGTGCCTGCTTGTATCACACACTCAACAAATATTTGTAGAACAATGTCCAGCCCTGTTAAGTCCTGGGCCCACTAGAAGGAGGCAAAGCAAACCATTCCTGTTCATCTTCATTGTTCCATTAATCTGTGGTTCATCATAGAGTAGTCAGTGAGTTCAAGGAATGGACATCATGTGATTCTGAAACTCTATGACCCCTATTCTTTCACAAGACGATGCACTTGTTATTGCCAAGATACCCATGTTATCTCCCTGCAGATAAGGTGTGAATGTGCAGAGACAATGTTTGAAGTGGCAAATCAGCACATGTTATTTTTAAAGTCCTTCCTTTTTTCAAAGTGTATTTCGAGCTCCTACCATGTGTTTGTTACTATTAAGGGCACTGAGAATATGAAGATAGGAAAAGCACAGTCCCTTTCTTTAAGACCAGTAGCACTCCGGAAACCTGGACATGGATGTAAATGACCTTAGAATAGTAAATATGCTATAATTCAGGGATGTGCTGAAGAGCAAATTGGAGGGAAAGATGACTTTCTCAGGAGGGGGGAGGGAGGAATTGAGAATCAGGAGAAAATATCCACAGAGAAATAGTGACAAAGTAGTTACTGTTGATCTTTAGGAAACTCAGGTTTCCTGATGCTGCACCCACTGCTCTCCCGGATCCTAGGCTCTCAGCCCAGGGACCAAACCACCGCAGCTTCCTGGGCTGCAGGACACATTTCTCTACTGCAACTGCTCCACCCCCATTCATCTACCCTAGCAAAGCGCAATGAATTTCTACCTGTTCTCATCACCTCTCCTTCACGCACATAGAGCTGTCATTTCACAAGAAATCCTACAGACTAATTTTACTCAGTATATATGTTCATCATTTTGTTAGAAGTGACTTTTCCTGAGGGCATTACTATTTTGATGCATAAACAAAGGACTATTGAAGTTGGAAAATAATTTGACGCTGGGAATGAGTTGCTAAAGGTAACAAGGAGGAATTGTTGGGGTCAGAGGAAGTTTCTCAGTGCATCTAAAATTATACCACAAAGCAGCTGCTTCCTCTGCTGTTGGAGAAGTCTGATTCCTCAGGGTTTGAGGAATGGCTCAGGTACAGGGAACCTTCACCTGGTAACTCCCACTTGCATATGAATGACATCTGTTCTGGGGAGCCTGGTATGGCTCTCTGGTGACCCCTGAGCCACATAGTCCCTGTATGCTCTTGGTTAGTTTTAGGACAGAGGTTTCCTTGTGGAGAATTATAAAGATCTGAGCAAAACCAATTTCTCCCCTCTCTCCAATTGATAACACATGGCCTCCATTACAGATACTCATGAGTGTCCTTTCTAAATTCACACATATTTCTGCACACAAACTAATGGTTCATTGAGTCAAGAGTTCTGCATGTGACAGTAGCTGGTGCCAGATGTTCCAGAGGAAAGCAGAGAGCCCCCATGATGGAGCTAATCATACAAAACTGAAATACAGGGAGAAATCCTTTCTGACCCAAGTGGAGATCAATCACAGGTCTTGAAGCAAAGGGATCATGGCTGTTGGCAAAATTTCATCTTGGCAAGTGCTGTCACACACACAATTTTTCCAGACACATTAAACTAAATGCATTATGCAGTCAAATGCTCTACCCCTGTAAACTAAATGCATTATGAACAGTGGGCAACTATTAACAGCTACTACACTTTTTAACAGTCTCTAACAATTTTCTTCAACTCTTACCATGTTAATAGGTGTGTTAATCGTGGCATTAAACAAGGCATATAATGAGATCACTTACCTGGCCACTGTATGTGGAGAAAGGGGAATATTGAAAATATAAGGACAAAATAACACATGTTTTTAAGAGATGTTTTCTGAGATCTTGTAGAGTTGTAGGATGCTCATGGAAAAATTTTAGTAAGTTTAGAATATAGAAGAAAGATGTGTTGAAATGTATCTTTATTACTTATAAAAGTCAGATTTGAAAAGAATGGTGAATCAGCAAAACAAAATAGAGTATATTCACAAGATTAACCATTGAAGTTGATTTGATGAAATATATTTGTGAGGAAACGGTCACAAAAATTTGTGCAGTATGATTCAGTACAGTACCCAGTCTTCCAATCTACGTGCATAAACAAGTACATACACTCTTATACACACACAACCCTGCAAAGACATATATCACCATATTAACAAAGGGTCTTCTAGAATGGAAGGATTCTGTATATTATCTTTATTTTATTTTGTCTGCAAAAAGATGTATTACATTGTAAAATATAAGTTATTTAAGTTATATAAGTCATATGCAAAATGTTATTTATTTTTTAAAAAGCCAATACTAGAGGTATTTAAGACAAACTACCAAAAATCCTCCCTAAATATAAGAACCCACCCTCTTCCTCTTTTTTACTGTTCCCTTCAGAAAGGTTGAGACAGGTTAGAATTCTCCAAAAGATCTTTAACAAATTGCAAGACAGAGTAAAGGGGAAACAACAAAGAAAAGACAGGAAACACCACTTTCAAAGTACAGGTTTCACCTCCCGTAATAACTACCTTCCAGCTCTTGGCCGTCACCATGACCTGTTCTAGCCCCAAAGGTTTTGTCCAGCAATTCAGGTAACGGGCTACGATTCCTGCACTTTAAGCTCTAGACAGAGGATCTCAGCTTATTCTCAAGCACACAAAAAAAATGTGGTCTCCAGGTCATCCCAAATTCCTCCCTGTATCCAAGAAAAAAATTCAGGTAATGGGCTGAACACCCAGTTCAGGTAATAGGCTATTTCTTCCACTTCTATTTTTTTTTTCTGAGGGATGGTAATTATGGAAAGCCAGTTGAAACACCATTTGTAACCATAAAATGAAAGACCCTGTCATTCAAATATAACTACATTTCCCTATGTTCAGCCTCTCCATTCCCACTACCACTAAGATTATAGGGTCATTCCCTTGGGTCTCTATTTTCTTTGTATCTTTATGATTCTTTTCCAACAAGGACATTGCTTCGAAACAGGCAGTCCTCGGAAAGAAATACAGGAGGTCTTCCCAAATATTTCTTTCCCATGTCCAAATTCAGCTCAGAATTTACTTCTAGAAAACTTGCTCATTAATTCCTTCCAATTTGGGTCATTTGATTTCCACACCATGGTTTGTGCTTCTTGGTCTGAGTCTCTCATTGATTCATGAGAAAGCTTTTGCTTTTCCCTGCTTCGCCATGCCATATTTCAGTTCCCTGCACCTTATATTCTGCATGGCACAGTTTTAAAAATAAGAATATTTTAATCTGAGGTCCTCCTTTCAAATTTTAATTTCCCCCTATCTTAGTTCTGTGATTTTGAGTAAACTGCTTCATATTTCTAATTCCACGTTTCTTATCAGAGATAACAGTCCCACTTTTATGGACATTTGGTGAAGATCAAATGAGGAAATGCCTGCCATTTGCTTATACCTTGCCGGGCACAGAGTAAACTGAGTGAAAGCCATCTTCATGATGTTTACACCAGTAGATTCCCCTCACAGAATCCCCCCATAAGGATTCTGCTCATGTGAAGTTTCCAAAAACGTTTTAACTAGTTACTTATACAGTCTCTTATTATCATGTTTAGGAATGGGGTTAATCATGAAATGTGTCAGTAGTGCATGGAGAGTGGAGGTGACTCTGCCTCTTTACTCTGAGCAAATAATCTCCGTCAGACAGCAGAAGTGCATCTGGAGAGACCCTCCCAATGCACATTCACCCTTCGTTAATGCAGCAAACTGGTGAGAACCTTGGCTTCACCCGCAGCCAGTGGTGAGAACAGATGCTTGATTAGATCCAAGAAGATGCATAGATTAGAAAGCTAATCCTCCTTGAGAAACCCTAGGAAATACCATTTGATCTCTCGTCAGCACAAACACTGTGTGGTTGGTGGGAGGAAAGGCCATTGGCCTATCCATGTGGCCGGCCCGATGCGGCCGGTTCTCTTTCCCTTCCTTCTTTTCTTTTTGTAGGCAGTCTGGAAAGCTTCCCAGGTGATAATCTATATGCCCTTCCAAAGAGCACCTCAGAGGCTCAGTGTGTGAATAAGGGAGTGTGTGAGGAAAAGCCAAACTTGTTCCTGGGGTGGATTTCTCTCTTTCTGTAAGTTAGTGGATTCCTTTGTGTCTATTCAGAGGGTAGAGAAAATGTCCCACCTGTTATTTAGCTTCTTCAAACACACAAACCAAATGCATCCCTGGTCTGCAGCCTGAGGGGCAGATCTGTGAGTCTGCAGCGTGAATTCATCTGTCCAGGAGCTTCAAGTCAGCATGTGACTAAGAGGGGGATTCATTACAGGGACAGGCATTCATTCACAGCTGATTTAAAGCATCATTTTTCCCTTCCCATCACTGTGTTCATTTTCCCTCCTCTCCAGATGTTTCCTCTCTACCATGTAGGAGAGAGGTGATGAATTTAGACAAGCGAGAGGAGGAGAGAGAGCAAGCCACCAGCTAGTCCAGGAGACAGCCTCCTAAGGCACATGATATGCAGGTCCCTTGTTTCCTGCACTTCTATTTCTAGGACGGGAGGAGGAGGAGCCCTGATTGAAGAACGGTTCCGAGATCGGAGATGTGGTGTTTCATGCTGGTGGTGGAGGAGGCAGGGAGGTGTGGCTGCTGCAGGAGCTCTCTGCAGCATTTTCTGAAGAGCAACAAAGCCGTGATTATTTCAAGGGAGAAAGTATTTGAATTCCCAAGATAAATATGCAGAGAGGTCGAAGTTCTACAGCTGAAGAAGACAGGAGAGGAAAGAAATCCCACGGTGCTGATTCATTTATGAAGAGAAATTAGGAGAGAAGAACACATTCAATTTGTGCTCAAACAGTGCATTTATCATTTTCCTGGGTTGGCACTCTTGTGGACTGAATTGTAGCCCCCGAAAACACACACCAAATAAGCTGGTCTGAATGCCCAGTACCGGTGAATGTGACCTTGTTTGGAAAAAGGGTCTTTGCAGATGTAGCCTAATTTAGGATGAGGTCATGCCAGGGTAGGGTGGGCCCTCAGACAGACACTATGACTGATGTCCTTATAGAAGAACAGAGATACAGAAGGTCATGCAGATAGGTCACCATGTGACAGCACAGGCAGAGACTGGAACGATGCACTGGTGGGCCACACAGCACCCAGCATCGTGGCTGCCACCAGCCTCTCGGGAGATGGCACCCAGATGCTCCAAGGGAGCGGGCCAGCAGGCCAACAAGTGGATCTCGGACTTCCGGCCTCCAGAACTGTGATGGGGTGCACTTCTGTTCTTCTAAACTACCCAGACTGGGGCATTTTGTCACAGCAGCCCTTGGAAACTAATACTGACACTGAAGGAAATTAGAAAAGAGTAGACAAAGCTTTTACGTTAAAGAATCTTCAAAATAACTAGGAAGGTTACCCTGTGGGTGTAAGAAATGATGCTTTACCACTGTTGAGAGGAAAAAGAGATCAGTGCACCTGTATTAAAGTTGCTGGTGAAGTGTTTATGCTAAAATTTCTGAACAAGACCTCACATGATGCTTATATAATTATAATTTTAGAAGTTGAAATGGACTTAGACTATCCAGTGGCTTGAGAAGTGCACCCCAAGAACAGTCAGGGTTCCAAAGAATGGCCCCACTCACTGTTTCTGCCTTTTTCTGGAGAGCCCTTTCACTGTGTTCTGCCCCATAAATGCAGCCGCAGCCCTCCGGGCAAAGGGCCGTTATAATGCTGTCATTTAGCACCAACACTGAAGAGCTACCCCGGCCAGTAAGAACAGGGATTTCTGAAGCTTGAGTGGTATCACCAGCCCTTGTTTGTGTCCTGAACCAGTGTTTCCTCCACCAACATTTGCTTCACTGTGACTTTTTTTTTTTTTTTGGTAAGAAATATAACCTGACTCTGATGGATTTTAGTAGAAAATGATGTTTGGAGGATACTGGGTAACATACAGAATCCAGAGCCAGACCTGAGACAGTATTGCAAAGTGGGCCGGAGCAGGCAGCAAAAATGCTACCACGTGAACCCAACGTCTCTCTGCTCCTCAGTCCTCGGGCCACTGATGTTCAGGGGCCTGCCTCTGTCTGCCAACCTCGCTCATGGCTTTTAGTCCACAGTAGTGCATCTGAGTGTCTGAGCCTGACCAGATCTCAGGGTCCTCTCCCAGCTTAACTGGATGGGAGCAGAAAAATAGGAGAGAAAATAGGGTACTGACAGGTACTTACTCTTCTGAATGCAGTGAGCTCCCAGCACCAGGAGCTCTTCATCAGAGCTAAGGATGCAGGACCAGTATGGGAGCTTCACATACAATTTTTTTCAAAAAACTGACTTTTGAAACCCAACTACCCTGTCCAGCTAGCCCAGTCTGCAGAATAAGGAGGTGTTGGGGTGTTGAGTGACTTGGTTAAGGTCAGGAACTTCATGAGTGTGAGCCCAGAGCTCAGCCCAGCGCTCCTGCCCATGGAGGAAGCAAACCAGCGAGCTACCTGAGGCCGGGTCCGGGCTCCGGCCCACACCTGCTGGCTGTGAGTGAGGTCATTCCAGTAGTTGTGCGGAGGAGAACCCCACAGAAGGCCAGGTGGCTTCCAGACACAAACGTAAACACTCCCCCAAGGATCACATGTGGTGTGTTTATCTCTGACAACAACAGAGAACGGTTTCTAGCCTTTTTGCATTTAATTTCAGCATACCCCCTGACCTCTAAGCTCGATACGGACGGAGAGGCGCTGGGACCAGCTCAGAATCTTGCTACTTGATTCTGGACACTTTCAGGAGTAAGTGGTCAATCTAAACTGCAAACACCAAGAATGTCTTTATTAGAAATTCCCTGAATACCGGTGAGTGGAGGGCCAAGTGAGGACATCAGACACCTGCTGCTCGGGCTATACGTGGCCCAGCCTGCAGGAGCCCCGTGCACTCCCTGGAGACCCCGAGGCCTCACTGAGACCCTGGCTGAGCTAAACCCTCAGGGTAAGTTGTGATCTAACATGACTGTGCAGAGGTCCCTCTGCAGACCAGGTGGCAGCAAGGCTTCCGGAGACTACGCTGAGCTGCTGGAGCCCAAAGGACAGAAGGGACTCCTGAGCAGGAGGGACACGCTGACAAAATGGCATCTGAGTGTCTGTGTATGGGGTGTGAGGATGTATTTTTTCCATTTTACATATATTTACAGAGAAGGATGATAAGTTTTCACTAGGAGACATGGAGGGATATGGTCCCAAAAACTACACAAACCTTTAACTATAACCAGATTTCAGATTCTTGGGGGCAGTCTGATCCGAGAACACTTTAATATAAATGGCAGGTTTGTATTTTAATTTGTAATACTAGTGATCACATTTATGCTCATTAATTAGCCCCATCTTGAGCTATAACATATATGAAGCAATATACAAATGATTTATACAAATGGAAAAATTCCTAAGCGCACTTTTACCCACTACCCAAAGCCCCGGGTAGATGTGTTTGATCTATTTACTCTGAAAATGGTGTTGAAGTAGGAGCTCTCATATCCACCTTTTCATTTACGTCTCCTGATCTCCCTCAGACATACGGGTAATATTGTGTGTAATTCATAATTGAGGAGAAAGATTCAGGGAAGTTGGGAGTTTTTCATGGTCTTGAAGTGAGTGCGTGCCAGATACAATTTTAACACCCAAATTTGCTAGGCACACACAGCATCCCCTGAGAACCCAAGTGGTCTAATGAAAGCTCTGTCCCAGGAATCACTCGTTCCGCTTTCTGGTGGGGGCACAGTCAGCAAATTACCCACCTGCTCTGAGCTCCACCTTTGTCATTTGTCAGAGGGAGATGGTATTAACCTTAAAAGTTTATGACAGCTGAATGAAATGTTCTCTGTAAGCATCTGTCCCCGTGCCCAGTCTCTTTAACCTAATGATAAAACCTTCTTTCCTCTCGCTTAGCAACATGGTTTTTCCGCATTGTAGGAGAAAATGATCGCTCAGGCCCTGAGAACCTGCTTTGTAGAATTTGATTCCCCTGGTGAAGAGAGGTGGCATAGAGATGAACCCTCGGTGATTCTGCCTCACAGAAGCACCTTCTGAGACGGGACACGGCACCACCCACAGAGCACACGCTGGAATGTCTCGGAATGAAGAGAAAATCAAAGCCTGCTCCTCCTATCACCCTCCCGTCGCGCCTTCACATGTACATTGTCTCATTTTCTAATGACTAGATTTTGTTTATTTACTTGTTCTTCATGCAAGCTTCTCTATACTTAAACATATGTATTTTTTGTTACAATATAAATGTAGGGGAGAACTTGGTGAGTGAAATGTGTGATAAGAAATGTAATGATACGAAAGCTGTGATAAGAAATCCGCGGGAACGGCAGAGTCAGGGTCTCTGGAAATCCTCCGTTCATAAAAGTAGGAGGGACGCTGGCAAAACCACCCGGACCAGATCATGTTTCCAGTTCCGTCGCGACTGAAGTGGTGCACGAGCAGGGACAGCCCTTCACCCTCCGCTGATTCCCAGAACCGGGACCCTGAGCTATGTGATTCGGGACCTCGGGCAGAAAACCCCAGGATGAATCTGAAAATTCCTGTTATATCCGGAAAGCAAGAGCAGTTGCATGAATGCCGGAAAGAATAACAAAAGCGACACCAGGAGCCATGCGAATGGGCCCCCACCAGCTAACCTACAATGATTTGATCTTCAAAACATTTATGATTATGTTACAGGAAATTGGGACAACCAAGCCGGCCTCAAGCCATGGATGCATCATTACACTCAGAAGGCAAATGCAAAGGAAATAAAAACATGAACATAGCATTATGGAAGTAAATATAACAGGATAAGTTTAATCATTACTGAATTTTGAAAGCACCAGAGGGTAATTATATTTAGGGTCTTTTTTCCCTAACAGTTAAATATGTCCTCACAGAACATCAATAATTGCTTATTTTTATCATGCATGCAAGCTATCACAGCACACTGTGAGGGAGACAAGAGTCCATCAGCAGCAGTAGACATAGTAATAACTATGAAAGGTGTGTTTCTAAATAACACTAAATGATAGCAACTCTAGATAAATAAACACATTTAAAAAATATGTTTAAATACTTGAACAGACGAGGTCTGCTGTTTAGTAGAATTGTAATGTGCTTTCATAATGACAGTTCATATAAACCTTGTAGAACACTTTGGCTTCGGAAAGACACCAAGTCTCTAAAAATCAAATGATGAAAGCACAAGGTCATGAGATATTCTATGTTGCAGTGAGTGAACTTTGTTGTTCAAAGCAGGTGCCCTTTTCCCACCAAAAATGTTCCATCATAACCCAGATCTTGAAACCATGGCTTCTTTTGAGCATAGTAAATATACTGAAATCTTAGGAAAGTGTAAAAATTATCCTAGGAAAGAATATGAATCAGTAGCAATACAACCTCATGGGGTTAAATTTCCTTACAGGTTGTTTTAGGGTAAGTTTAATATTTACTAGTGAAATCATTTTAACATTTTGTGTGTATTTTAGCTGGAACTAGCAGAGTTTAAAATATTGAAAAGACTTGTATACTAATAAGATACATAGACATGTTTGGAGAAACTTCTTTGGTCATGTACACAAGTTTTAAGTTACCAGTTGTACAGGTGGTATGCAATTGTGTAGCTGAATGGCACTTCTTAATGTCTGAAATGTTTACTTATTAACTATGTAAGATTAATAAATCTCTCATGAAATAAGAAAATTACTAATAATTACTACTTTCCAGGTGCAACATTAAATAATCCAGTATCACACAGTGTCCTGCTTTGTAAGAACAAGTTGGAAGTGGAAATAATGTAACAGTCACAAAGTTATTTCATTTTTGCTGTTCTTCCCATAAGATTATAAACTCCCAGGGGTAGAAAATGTTTTCCAACTGTTCTTAATCTCTCCATGGATACCCGAGTCTGTGTATTTGTGCAGTTGATGCAGTTGTGTATCACTGCTTCCCTGGGAATGTCCTAAAAAAACACATGAGAATTAACAGGCCTCCATGGAAGCCGGCAAAGTTACAGGTGCAGCTGGCCACTGAGGGCCCTGCAGCCCCATGGTTTCTCGTGGATAGCTCCAGCGCATTGTGTCAGTTTGTTTCATTTTATCATAAGGACATGGATACCTAGCCAGAAGTAAGGAATTCTAAAATTAGGTATACTTGTTCATCTTCCTAGATTTTGAACTTCTTAAAACACCAATCATGTGTTCTACTCCTGCAGAAGGCTCTCAGTGCCGTTGTCCACTGCCACCCGCTCAAGGGGCGGACAATCCATATTTAATGGGAAGAACAAAACTATGCTATACCTAATGAAAACATCCACACGACTTATGGATACCTTTTAAAACAATGCTTTCTGTCCCCAAGCAACCAACACTCAGGGACTGGTTTATAAAAGCAACTGGCAGTACTTCCTGGGTGATGGGAATTAACTCGGAAAAGCATCACTGCTTTTGTTTTATTCACACCTTTGGAGAGCAGCTTTAATCCTGGGATGCATTCTGTGAAGTGCACCACCGACAAGGTCCACTCTGATCCCAGTACGTCATCCTAAACTCTTCCTCAGCTGCAAAGAATATTGAGAATGGCTTATACTTTGAAAAACAACTTGGTTTTCTGCCACCAAAAAAGAAATGGGTATATGTATGTTTTCAAGTCGTATGTGAGTGTGTAATGTCATAAAGAATGCATGAAGTATAACGAAGAGCTGGTACCACTTATATGTTAGCCCCTTACCACAACTGCATTTGCAAAGACCCCTTCTCTAGTCTCTTTTGTCTTATCAGTTGGTCATACAAGGGTCTAGGCTTAGTCTCCTGGACCTGACTGTTCCACCGGTGACCTGCCCAATTGTTAGAGGGGCCATGCAAACATACATATGATGGGAAATCCAAGGAAGTAGAGGAAAGCCATGTCTTTGTAAATCAAACTTTTGTTTTTAATTTACATGTCTTTTTCATTAAATATTTTACACAAACTATTAACTGTAGAACAACTTAAAAAGAAATAGGCAAATAAAAAGTATAAATCATGGTTAATATTTTCATTTCCTTCCACTGTATGCTATATTTATATATATAATCCTATTATATATAAAAGTATATATTTATATTTGTATATAATAATATAAATATTATTTATTATTTATATATATATACACATAATTATAAAATATACATGCACACAGAATATAGACCAATCTGCAAAAAATATATATATATGGATGTATAGATATAGATATAGATAGAAAGATATAGATATGGTTGTCATGTTCCTTTTAATAAATCAATCAGTTTTATATATGACTAAGTAATCTTTGAAAACATAATTTAGAATATTCATAATATTTTATAATTTGATAACTTTTCTATGAAGTGAATATTAGATCATTTAACCATCCATGAGTACTTTATTTCTAAGCTTTTAGTATTGCAATAGTCAGCATTGTAATATAGTATAATGTGCTATTATATATAATTATGGTATTATATAATCATAGTATATATAGTATATATAATTATAGTATTATAGATAATTAATATATATAATGTCACATATAAATACATATACATATAATCAAAATATTTTCCTATATTGGTTTCACTAGATTACTTCCTAAGAGGCAATGAAGTTTATAAGAGAGAGTGCTAAATTGCCATACCTCAAAATGGCCAATTTTTCAAAAAGTATGTAAGAGAGCTCACTTTATTCCAACCTTTCCAAAATTGAATATTGCCATTGAAAATGTTACTGACCACTCAAACAAGAAAGGTACATTTTTGTTTTAAACTCACTTTAATTTTCAAGTTGAATATTTTAATAATTTTATTAATCTTCTGTAATTCTTGTTAATAGTCATGTTTTGATTATCCTATTACATTTTAGTATTTTTCTTATATACTGATTTGGACTCTTTCTGCAATAATACATTGTCTTTTCTCAGTCATATTTGTTGTAATTATTTTTCTTTTGTTTTTAAAAAAATTATGCTTGTGATTATTTTAACATCTTTAAATTTGAATTCATATTTACTGTTTACTTTTTTCTTTTGTATTTCTTATTGATTCAGGTTTGGAAAGTAACTTTGATATCATAATCATATATATTCTCAAATAATTTGTTTTATTCTCTGGTTTTTATATTTTATATCAATATTTAATGGATTAGCATTTCAGTGTTTCTAATGAAGTGAATCTCTAAAAATGATTTTTCATTTCGACAATATCAAAATTAGCAAAGAAAATGAACCCACATTCTCATTTCTGTGTAATTGTACTTAAAATCCATGTGACTTCCCTCAAACACAGCTCTACTCCTGCTCTTTTTTTTAAGAGGGGTGATATTTTAAATAATGGCACCATTTTGAAATGTAAGGCAAACAGATAAAAACTATAAAATTACTTTTAAGAAACAAGATTGAAGATAAAGTGAGATTTCAAATTCCTGGTATCCATCCCCACCCTATCTGTATCGCTGAGGGATGAGATCAGAGACTAAATCTGGGTATGCTAAATGTTATGCTATCTGGTGAGGATGTGATTTATTTAAAGACCTACAAGATTAGAATAGTAAACCAGCAGGAGTAATGCACAGCTGGAAAGATTAATGCCATGGGCTGTCTGTTCAGCTAGGCTGTCTCAACTATTTATGGCATTTATTTTAGGACTGATCGGCTTTGATGAATAGCTTGCAATAACAATAGGTGGACCAAGTTAATCAAAATGACCACTTTTGTGATGGAAATAATCCCCAAGGAGTGTTTAACTGTTTGCATTTCTGAATACTTGGATATTGACTTATTTTTCTGCTGTTGCCTTGACAATAAAACCCAACACAAGGAACCCTCGGGACAGATGCAGGAGGCAGGATAAGAATCACATGGGTCTTGATACCAGGAAAAGTGTCTCAGCTGACATGCCTAAGACAGATCTGAAGATCAGTCACAAGTCAGTGACAGTGTATTGTCTCTTATTTGGTGTCCTATGTCTGAAAATGTGCAGTGTTCCTAATGGGTATATGCATGGGGTCTTTTTGAAATAAAGAGACTCCTCGAAGCTAGGACTTCCCTGTCACCAATATGGTCTGGGATTGACACGTTGGGACCTCTTTGTGTCTATACTTCACTCATGCCCAGTTCCCTGGAAGGCACATACTCAACTCTGTGGATTTTTTTGCCAGACCCTCAGTGCCCTTGAGGATTTACATGAGTGAGACAAATGGCTAATTCAATGCTGCCAAATGTTGCACGTTTCGTGATTAAAGACAAGCCTTCCAGGACTGGGTTTCATTTATTTCCCCTGCAGTGAAATAGGTGTGGATTTATATTTTTTCATTACTACATAAATACAAGCAGTTTATAAAATGCTGGAGCAATTATCAAAGTTAAATCTTCCATTCCAAGACTTGAAAGGGATTTTCTCTGTTGTCTTCTCTCATAAAAGCACAAGCCACTGTGAAATGATTTAATGAAAAGAAATCTATTTAATTACATTGTTTAAAAAGTGAAATAAATAGAATTCCACACATCTACTCATTAATTCAGCTGCAGTTAAACCCTTGGTTTATGACAACCAAAGGCTACTGTAGAAACTTGTTCTATTAATTCTTCCAAACTCTTGGTTCTTAATAGAGATGGCAGTGGATGAACATCAGAGGTGTTGTTTCACTACATGTAATTTACCCTGAAAGTGTTCCAGGCATCAGACTGTTTGTCTGTTCACCCTCCCATGAGCACTTCAAGGTCTGCTTTGGGCTGGCTGCCACCGAGGGACTGGGACCCACATACACAAGACAAGGTATTAGTCCAATGGAGTTGACTGTGATAAGCAGCCCCTTAGAAGTGACCCCAGGGATTCCTGCCTGCTGGTCCTCACATTCTGTGTAACCCCTCCTTCTTTAATTTAGAATGGACCTAACGACTCTTCTAACAAATAGAAATTGGCTAAAGGGATGCAATTCCACTTCCAAGATTAGGTCATGAGGGGCTGTGGCTTCTGTCTAGGGTGTTCTTTCTTATACTCTCTCACTTACCCGACAAGAAGACACCTGCCGTGTTGTGAATTACCAGAGAAAAATCTGCCTGGGAAGAAACTGAGATCCTCACTATCATCAAGGACCACCAGCTGATGGGTGAGCATGGGGACGGGATTCCTACAACTGAGCGACCATGGCCACTGACTTTATTGCAACCTGTTATGGAGCCATAAACTCAAGCTAAGCTGCCAAGCAGATCGCTTAATTAGGGTTTTTTAGCCTCTTAGAAATGTGGGTTTGTAGTTTTCATTAAATTTGCAAAAATTTTAGCCGAACACTTAAGTTTTTCAAAATTGAGTTTGAAAAACTAAATATGAAAGGATTTCTTCAAATGTATTTTCTGCCCCTCTAATGTTCCTTTGGGAACATTACCCATTTGTTGAGTTGTTCAGAGTTGTCCCTCAGTTCATACCTGCTTTGTTCATTTTTTAAAATTTATTTTTTCTCTCTGTGTTTCATTTTGGATAGTTTCCATTCCTCAGTCTCCACACTAATCTTTCTTTTGCAAAGTCTAATGTACTTTTAATTCTATACAGGAAATTTTACATCTCAGACATTTTTAATTCTCACCTCCAGAAGTTTTATTAAGGTCTTTTTATATCTTCCATGTCTTCACTTAACTTTTGAACATATGGAAATATAGTCATAATAACTGTTTTAAGTAACTCTGCTAATTCTCATCAGTGCTGGGTCAGTTTTGATTAATTGATTGATTTAGCTTCTTATGATGAGTCATTTTCCTGTTTCTTAGCATGAGTGATGGTTTTTTATGAATACCAGAATTTGTAAATTTTAACTTGTTCTGTGCTTGATATTTTTTTATTTCTCTAAATATTCTTGGAATTTATTGTAGGATGCAGTTCAGCTGCTTGGAAACTGAGTCTTTTGAGTCTCTAAGACTTTTTTGAGCACACTCACAGCAGTGCCCGAGAAACCATTACTTATTTCCCACCATTGTGCCAGGAACCTTCTGTACACTCTGTAAGGATAGCCCATGATCTTAAGGTCTTCCAGCCTGGCTTATGGAAAGAAGCACTATTCTCAGGACTGTTAGTCCTTCTGGGCGATTCTCTCCTTGGAATGCCGAAGATGACTCAGATGAACACGCCATGGGAACCCTGTGAAGAACGCTGTAAAGCCATCTCTTCTCTGGGACTCCAGCGTGTGAGCCCAAGCCATGTTGACCTCACAAGACATCTTTCTTCACAACTCTGGCTGCACAGCTCTCCCTAGTGCCCCTTCGTGCACTGTGGGGAGTCTCTCAGGAATTGCTGTCCCATCTTATCTCATATCTATGGTCTTACCAACGATTTTCTGATATATTTTGCTTCTTAGAGGTGGAAGGGTAAATATGGTCTCTTTTACTCCATCTCAGTCTGAAGTACCAACATAATACATGCTTATTTATTTTACTTTTAATTAAACTTTTCATTTAGATATAATTAAAGACATATTCAAAGGTAAGAAATCATAGAGGGAGATCCCATGCACTTTTACCTACTTTCTTCCACTGGTAACACCTTGCATAACATTGGACACTATCACAGCCAGAATATGGTATTGATAAAGTCATGACGCAGAGCATTTCCATCACCTCAAGGTCCTTCTTTGGCCTTTTATAGCTATATCCTCTTTCTTCCTATCCTCCCATCTCTGCTTTGATGCTTGGCGACCACAAATATCTTCTGTTTGTAATATTCGGTTGTTTAATAAACATTGAATGGAATCCTGCAGTATATGAACATTGGGATTTGCTTTTTTAACTCAGAATTATTCTCAGGCGATCACCCATGTTGTGTAAATCAATAGGGTTTTTACCTTTTTTATTGCTGAGTAACATTCCATGGTGTGTTTAGTTGTTCTCCCATTAAAACACATCTTTGAATGGTTAGTTCCAGTTTTGGCACTACTGTGAATGATGCTCTGTGAACACTCATGCCCAGGTTTTTGTGTGAATATGTTTTTGGAGTTAATGCCCAGGTTGTAATTATTGAGATGTGTGGTAAACAGATGTTCACAGAGTGACTGTATCTACTTATATTCCCACCAGCAATATATGAGTGATCCACTTCTTCACATCCATGCCAGTATTTGGTGTTGTCATTATTTTTTATTTTAGTCATTCTGATATGTGTGTAGTGACATCTCATTGTGGTTTTAATTTGTACTTCCTTAATGGCTATACTAGATTATATACTTAATTACTTCATTTTGTAAGTGATCATCAATGATATTGTATTTTTAATTTAAGTATACATGCTCATTGCTAGAATACAGAAATACAATTGAATTTTGTATGTTTATTTTATATCCTACCACTTTGCTGAACTTTATATGAGTTTTAGTAATGTTTTTGTAGACTTGGGATTACTCTATGTAATCATGCAATGTAATAAGAAGTTTAACTTCTCCCTTTAAGATCTGTATGCCTCTTACTTCTTTTTCTCACTGTACTGTACTGGCTAGAGCTATTGAATGAGAGTAGTTATAGCTGAGATCTGTGCCTTGTTCCAGAATTTAGGAAAAAGCATCCAGTGTGTTATAATTAAGTATAATAGTAATTGTGGTTGCTTTCTAAGTATTGTTATCAAGTTGAGGAAATCTCTTTTCTTATTTTTCTGAGGGTTTTTATCATGTGTAAGTTTAATTGTGGATTTGTCATTTTTTCTAGTTCAATTGCTTTTGCTTTCTATATTTTGTGACTGCTGTCTGGTGCACACATGCCTAGGATTACTATGTGTTCCTGGTGGTTTCATCCTTTCCTAAAGACATAACATATCCCACATTCTTGTTTAATATGCTCTTTTTCCTTCCTGATGTTCTAAGTATTTTTTTTATCCTTTCCTTAATACTTAGGGGACTTCCTTTAGTTATTCTTTTATGTCAGATCTACTGTCACTCCATCCCCCCCAAAATTCTCTTGTTCTTTTTTCATCTGACAATGTCTTGATTTCCCCTTCATTCCTTAAGGGTGTTTTCACTAGATAGGGAGTTCTGGGTTGACAGTTCTTTCCTTTCAGCATTTGAAAAAGTGTGCTGCTTTCTTCTGGCTTTTATGTTTTCAGGTGAGAAATACACTGTCATTTGATTGTGTCCTCATATAGGTGAGGTATTGTTACTCAGTCACTGCTTTCAAGATTTTTTCTTTGCCTTCAGTTTTCAGATGTTTGACCATAACAAGTCTCAGTGTGGATTTCTTCGATTCTGTCATGTTTAGATTTCACTTAGCTTCTTGAATCTGTAGCTTTATGTCTTCAATTACATTACATTTGAGAAGACATCCAGCCATTATTTTTTAAAATAATTTTTCAGCCTCTACCACCTTCTCTTCTCTTGCTGGGATTCTGATGACATGAATGTCTATTTTGTTATAGTCCCACAGGTCCCTGATGTTATGTTCATTTTTTCAAGTCTATTTTATCTTTGTTGCTCAGATTGGGTCATTTCTAATGCACTATCTTCAAATTAATTAATTATTTCCTCTGTCCCCTTGTTATGGACTGAATGTGTTCCCTAAAATTCATATGTTGAAGCCCTAATCTCCACATGACTGTATTTGGAGATGAGGCCACTGAGGAAGTAATCAAGGTTATATGGGGTCCTAAGGGTGGGGTCCTGATCCAAAGGGATCTGTGTCCTTATGAAAAATGACCCCAGAAAGCACTCTTTGCCTCCCACCCTCCTTCTTTTGTCTCCCCACCTCGGGTCTCCTGCATAGACAACTGGCCATGTGAGGACTTAGCAAAAAGTTAGCTGTCTACAGGCTGAGGAAGGGGCTTACCAGAAACTAACTCAGCTGCAATCTTGAACCCTTGAACTTCATAGCCTCTAGAACTGTGAGCGATAAATTCCTCTTCTTTAAGCCAATCAGTCTGTGATATTTTGTTATGGCAGCACAAGCTGACTAAGACACCCCTCCATTCTGCTATTGAACCTTGTATGGGATGTTTTATTTCAACTATTTGCACTGAAGATGATTTTTGATGGAATATAAACACTCACTGAAGTAGTGTGGCAAACATCAATGCACAAGTAATGCAAAATCATGTAAAGATAGGATAACATGTAGGCTTGACCTTAGACAAAAATATCCTGGGTATAAAATAGTTTAGCTTTGGGGTCTTTGGAAATTACCTAAATTTTGTTCAATGGCACGATTCAAATGTGATTGCTTACCCAGTCATTGGAGGGGCCATTGTTATTCAGCATTCTCTGTTAAACACCTGTTCTTTTAATAAGTTGTTAAATTATCTGCATTTATTCAATAAATAAATGTGTATTGAAGGTCCCTTATTTCCCTAGCGCTATGGCAAGTATGGGATTAGAGAAAAAAGTATAATACACTGATTACCCTTTCTGACTATGCTGCCTTTTTAGCTTTATAATAACAATTTCTGTATCTGGCCAGGTCATCTGTATTTAGGGTGGATACTATGGGTATTGGTCTAGTGTCTAATTTTTTTAATGTCCTTCTTATCCATTTCTAGTAGGAGCTATTTCTTGTTCCTGTTTATGACTGAGAAAGAAATAAAAAGCATTAAATGCATGTAGTAGAAATCTTCTCTTTGTCTCTACCTTTGCATAGAATTTATCCTAAAAAGTAAGAGGGACTCAGAGAGCTTTCAGACCCCATGGGGGTCTGAGGCTTCAGCGTGGCAGGTGGTAAGCCTAGCTCACTGCTGTGGGGCAGCAGGAGAACCACTAAAAGAGCCTGTTATAAGGATTTGTTTTCTGGTTTTCTTTCCCCCTAAATCAGCTGAAAAAACTATAATACTTAGCTTGATAGGCAAAAAAGGAAAATGGAAGATTTAAATTATTGGTTCTTAAAATAAGGAAGCAGACAAATTCAGTTGCACTCTACAGCATGGATTGGTTGTAGTCTGTTAGCACCAGAAGTGCTATGCATACAGATACTGCAATAATAGAAAAAAATAGTTGTTTGGGGAACCTGTTCCCCTGCCCCAATTATTTCTATAATTGTTCTGTATCTATTGTTTTCATAGATAAACCACAAACAGAATGACATCAACTGTCTTTTGTTGCTTTTGTCTTTACTTTGCTATAAACAATGTTTTCAACCATGTTGAAACAAAACTTTAAAGGTAAGTATTATGTGGTTCTCTGCATTTTAAAGTTTGTCATAATACTGGGTACTTAGGCATTTTGACAGTGTTAAATACATTATTTTTTGGTAAAGAAATGAACCCAAGAATGGTAGAGGTACTGTGAAGTTGCTGAATTTCAAAAGCTTTCCTAATTTTGACATATATATACAGATACATATAAACATTGTAATATAAATATAGAAAAAAATAATCAAAAGGGACCAGTTCTCAAAGTCCAGAGCCTCAGTGAGACTCAGACCTCAGAGTCTGAGGGTCTCCCACTGAGAGATTAGCTAGTGCTGTGGTCATTTACTGATTCACTTAACAAATATCTGTGACAATTCACACTGGGCAGGGACTGTTGTGGTGTGAAGGGTCCGTGGATCTCAGGGTTAAATTTGCAATGAAAATTTTCCCTGAGGAGCAATTAAAATCTGAGAAACCCGTGAGCTTGAGGCACAGGCCCTCTAGGCCCTGCTGACACCCGGCCTTGGCCGGGCTCGCACACTGTCTTGACGCACCTGTAGGCATTAAAGCCGGGATTGCTGTTCCCTGGTTTCTGTTGGTCACACCGCCAGCGTGGGGCACCCTCCCTTCACCTGAGAGGTGTCAAGAGGAGGGACTGGAAAAGGCCGTCAGTGACGGCATTGTCACTGTCCCAGGGCCTGGGACTCAGGGACCGAGAGGTGTGAACGTGTCCACAGAAGCAGGAACAGGGAGAACTGGCTGAGGAATCAGCACATCCATGTGCAAGCAGAGCGCCACGGTGTGCTCTCTCTCTCTCTCTCTCTCTCTCTCTCTCTCTCTCTCTCTCTCTGTCTCTCTCTCTCTCTCTCTGTCTCTCTCTCTCTCTGTCTCTCTCTCTCTGCTGCTGCTATTCAGCAGGGAAGCCCAGAGACTGAAGACAGAGCTGCAAGGGTACTTTAGGCGGAGACTCTCGGACTGTAACGTCTGCTGCCTTCTGCTGGTCAAAGCAAATCATAAGGCCAGACCGGATCTAATGGGCAGTGACACAGACCCTACCTCTTAAAAGAAGCCATGCAAAACATTGTAGTTTTATTTGATCTATAATATCTATTAAGGACTACATGTCCTATTTATAATATATTATGTATATATTTACATATGTATACATTTCAAGATAACCCCTGCTCTGTAAGCAGTCACTAGAAATGCATCAATGAAACAGATAAAGGAAGAAAAGAAAGAGGGTGAAGAAAAGGCTTTTTTATTGTGTTGAATTAATTTAAAACATAGAAAAGTTTCAAGAATAGTTCAAAGAGCTTCGATATACCATTTATTATTATGATTTTTTTCTTATTTGATTCATCACTCAGATGATGATGAATAGGCCATATGTAAATCCCAAAAGCAGATTAACCGTGACTGTGGGTGGCAGAAAAAGAGTGGGGAGAGACTTCTAAGTGGTTAAAGGCTATTTTGCGGCGTATAAAAATGTTGTAGAATTAGAATATGGCCACGGTTGCACAACTCCATGAATGCACCAGAATACATTGAATTCCACACTCCATGAGTGAATGTGATGGTATGTGAATGATGTCTCGATGAAGTTGTTAAAATTACCACCTATAAACATTAGGTGAATGGATTTCATTTTTCAGTGATATTGAACTGAAAGTTATGGGCCTTTATTTGTTGAAAATGTCTCTAAAATAAATAATCAGAGAATCTACACCATCAACATTGATGGGGGACGTATTTATGGACTCCATGGTGTGAATTGGGAATTGATAACTGGGCCCCACCGAGTATGCCCATGGAGCCTGGGGCACCAGGTGGATTCAGGTATTTCCTGTGCCCAGCACATCACTCAAGGCTTGGTGGAGCCAGAGAAAGTGAACGTCCTGCCAGAGTCCACCTGCCTGCATGAGGTGATGCTGGGTAGCCAGGGGCTGACCGCAGTGTACTGCGCCCAGAGTCAGTCAGCTGGGCCAGGGTTGTCATGGGTGTGACGGAATTCTCAGTACAAATGTGACATAGTAGCAGATTTATACATAGAAAAAGAGAAACATGGCATATTGTCCAAACTAGAAAACTGAAACAAGATCATAAGAGTTAACATAAGCAATTGTTTTGACTTCTGGTTGATCAGTGTTCTTTGTACTAGTAACCTGCAGAAGCCCCTAGATTTCCTTTATTCAAAATTTGCTCTTTTCGTGTGTGTGTCCATGTCACTGATAGTAAATACTATATTTCAATTCATTTTTATGTGTCATCATGTCCAGAGTATTATTAAGAAATATCTTTGCAACCAAATGATAACTGATACCTTTTGGAAAGCTTTAAATAATTTTTGAATAACTTCTTGATTGCCACTGTAGCCAAAATATGTGTTTTGTGAAAAATGCACATTATATGACTGTCATGGTAAGAAACTGAGATAACATATAGGTACTTTCCATTTTTTTAGTACTGTTTCTATGGCTGTACAAGCCAGGTATGTCACTTCAGAACATGTTACCATGGTTATTTTAGGTAATTCCAGGTTATTAATGCTTTTAAAATGGAAGTAAGGTTTTTGGTGCTGATCGTTGAATAAAATTGTCCAAGTCGAGAGGGAAGAAATATCCTTTCTTGCTTATAGAGTGTTTGACTCAGCACACACGAAGCGGGGCTGGAGGCGAGCGTGGCTCTGGGGACAGTCACGTCCCTGCTCCCCTCCCACCCTTGCTCAGCATCGCGAGCAGTCGGAACCTCACACCGTCCAGAGACAAGCCATTGCACACGACAGGCAGAGGCCGCAGCAGATGGGAAGTCAGCTCTGCATCCTGGCATTCGCTTGGCTTTTGAATACAAAAGAGTGACAGAAAAATTAATGACTGCAAGCTCAGACACAGAAAAGGCTGACCAGACGCTAATTTGTTCTTGATGCCACTGCCGTTATTGTTTATTTGTTTATCTTTCTCACTTTCTCCACTCATGACCGCACACGCTGACATGAACTAGAAGAGCAGAGGAGTGTTTAGGAACAGAGATCGGAAATGATATTGGAAGGGTTGATTCTGGGCAGGGAAGACACCCCAAGCCTGCTGGGGTAAGAAGGTGGTATGAACACCCAAAGGCGATGGTGCCTCTGGGCTTTGAGCGTCTCCAAATAGGACTCTTTTCTCCTGACCACCCATGAGGTTTACCCAAGGGGATCAATTATCAGGCATCTGATCTTCATTTCACTTGGCGATAGACTAAAAATCGGAAGCCAAATTTCTGGCCCTCCCCTGGGAAGCTTGGAGCAGCATGGGCCGTGGTAGGAACAGAGCGAGGCACAGGCATTGAACAGCACCCCCTGCTGGGGATTCACCTTAGCTTTCCTTACTCCCACAGTTCTTGGTCTTGTTTTCTTGCTCTCCCAATCCATCTGATTCAAATTTTACTATGTATGTTAGCATCGTATGTATTTATGGAAGCTTTAGTAAACCCCTAATGAAGCAAGCTGAGGTATGAATTAATTAAAATATTAGAAATCAAAAAATATTGTAACGGCATCACAAACACACATAAAAACCACATATTCTACACATGTAAACAAATGTGCAAAATTCTACGATATTATTTCAGCTATCTCCATCAATCATCTACCAATATCTATCTACCTATCATCTAAAATATGTGTCATTTGAAGATTTGCAAATTAAGTTATTGCTAAAAGCTTAAAACTATGATGTACATATACATTTAACCCAATTTATGTATTAGGATTTTTCAGGAAAACTTCTTAATCAAACTCAACATCTTATTAAAGAACCATAAAACTAATTCTACCTTTCTTGTAATGCCAGTATTGATGAAGTATATATTTGAGCAGATATGAATAATGTGGAGACTCAGTTACAAAGTATACCTTCCTGAATGTCCAGGCAAGCTTGTACATAGATAATGGCTTCTTTCCTTTATTTTTCCCCCCCATCAAGACAGAGAAATCCTAATGAGGTGGAAAGAAACAATACACAGAGAAAAAAGACTTGGTTCAATTTAACATGTGGACGAATTAGGGCAATTTAACTGAATTTGCTGCCTGTTACTTCATGTGCGGATAGCTCCTGTCCAAAGACCTTCACAGAGCTGCTGTGAATTTCAAAGCAAGAAAGTAATTTGTCATAACTTGTAAGTTCTATACTAACATAAGCCACCAAGTTAGTAATAAAAAATGACAATTCAAAGCTCATTATATTCCCTACCAAATGAACACCCACACTCAAAACCAATTTCCATTTCACAGAAGTATGTTGACAGAATATATTTGAATTATTTATTGGGATCCTCTTTCCATGACACATTTATTGCCTCTCTCTCTCTCTCTCTCTCTCTCTCTCTCTCTCTCTCTCTCTCTCTCTCTCTCTCTCTCTCTCTGTCTCTCTGTCTCTCTCTCTCTCAATGTCTCTCCTTTTATTTTATTTTATTTTTGTAACATGGATATTTGGCCCTGTCTTTCCAGGGTGCTTACGGGACGGGACAAACCATCTTTGAACATGCTTTTGAGTCAGCCTGTTTTCAAAGACTATTGCACAGAGTATACCAAAGGAAATACAATTCCAGCTCAATTTTACTAATGTTTTTGCTTTATTATAATTATAAAATATGTTCAATGGCAGTTTCAAAATTAAATGAAAAATTGTACATGACATCTTAGCAGCCATTGGATAATTGACAAGGAATGTTGGCTGAGTGGATGAGATTATGAAAGCTATGATGTCAAAAGGGTTTGATTTAAAAAAATCTGTTTTCATTTCAGGGGACATAGGGCAAAAGAATCATAGATCTCGAAAACAATGAATATTAAAGAATTACCTGGTGCAACCCTCTAGTATAGAAGAAATTTTTTTTAAATAGAGAGAGAAACTAATGGTTTCAGAATTTTAGAGACTATCACCAAGTAAAATGAAAATCAGATGCCTCATTCATTTCCTACTTAAACCTGAAAAGGGTACTCTTGGATTCAGTCAGAATATTAATGAGTAAAGTTCTCTTCAAATCAGGATAAATGCATAATATTCAGTTACAATATCATTGCTTTGATTGCTCAAGGTATTTAAGCTCCTCTGTTTTATGGCATTTTATATAAGAGTCCTTACTCTTTCCACAATCACCACAGCAAGTTGACTATGACATTTTTATCAGTAATGTGGTATGGGAAGTTGAATGTAGTCACTGGATCTGGGGTTCTGGATAAAGAACATCTATTTTGAATTTCCATGTTACAAACAGAGTCCCCTTACTTCCCTCTGAGGAAACCAAAATGTTTCACTGAAGGCAAACAGTTCTAAATGAAATAAATATTCTTAGTAGTGATTTTAAGATTAGAAATCAAGAGTAACTTCTTAGTTGTGCCAAAGACAATCTCTCTTTCTCGTCTCTTCTTCTTTCTCCCTCTTTCCTCTTCCTCTGTCTCTATATTTCCATGATCCTTATTTTAACAAAAAATAAAGCAAAATGAATGTTAAATATTTTCTAATCTTAAAGAATGAATTATTATTAAAAACACAAAATGAGGACTTATTATATGCCAAGGTCAAATATGTCACTTCATGACATCATCATAATAAGCCAGCAAGACAGACATGATTATTTTTCACACTTAAAAGTTAAGAAAACACAGTCACAGAGAAGTTAAATTCCCCAGCAGAAGTGTCAAAGCCTGGGAAGTCATTTACATTTCGTTTGTGTTTTTACTTAATTTATTATGTTGTTACTACCTATGTCAATAGTTCTTAATCATTTGATCTCTGAAACAATGGTATTAAAATTTATTAAGCCTACCAAGAAGTTTGGTTAAAGTAAGATACATCAATTGACCTTACCATATCTGAATTTAAAACTGAGAAAATTTAAAAATACTTAGTCATTTGAAAAATAACAAAAAATCCATGATGTTAACAAAAAAACATTTTCTGATACCTAACTATATTTCTCAAAACAAAACATTAATGAGAAGAGGGGTATTATTTTAAATTTTTGCAAGTTTCTTTACTATCTGACTTAAAAGAAGCCAGCTGGATTCTCATATCTGCTTCTGCATTCATTAGATTGCAGTATGTTGCTTTGATTAATGTACATATGAAATAAAATCTGGCCTTACACAGATAAGTTTTTGGAAAAGTAAGGAGTATTTTGTTTTTCTTTTCCAGATGATTGTTATAAGTAACCCAAACTCAGCAGTGGTTTCAGCAAATTTTGTATTCTCTTCACTGAGAGAATGGGAGTGGAAGGGAAAATATGTTAATATTATTATGAAAATAGTTTGCCCATCTTCCTATTAGATTGTCTATCTTATCTTTATTTTTTGTAAAAGCTTGGTGTGTATCCTGAAAGTCTACCTAAAGGGGTTTCAGGTTAACCTTTGACACTAAATCATGTTTATGAACATGATTTTAATGACTGTATAATATTCTATTTTAAGAATAAATCTTAATTGTGGTTATCTTTTACTCATTATTTTTGGTCCAGGTTTTATTTTTATGACTAATTCCATAAATTGTTGCCCACATTTCTAATAATAGATTTGGGCTGGATTCTTTAAAAATGGGGCTAATAAGTATGGCTCTTTTTAAGGCATTGGGTGGGTGCTTTAAATTGCTTTCCTATCTATTACAAAGAATGTTGCTATGAACATTCCTGCTCATGTTCTCCATGTGGACATATGTATACATTTCTGTCGAGCATATGCAGAACAGTGGAACTGACCTGTCACTGATCTGTGTACATTCACTGCTAGGAGATGCCTGACTGCTTTCCACTCAGTGTCCGGCGCATCTCATCCATGTTGTGTGTTCTGCTTGCATCATCTTCTTGCCAGCATTTGGTACTTTTTCAGTATTTTTTACATCTTAGCCAATCTGGTGGGTGTGTAGTGATGTCCCATTATGATTATAATGTATATTTCTCTGATAACAAACAATCAAATTAACAATGTGGTAGCAATTTGCATATTCTGTTTTGTGATATTCAGGTTTTGCCCATCTTTCCACTGGATTGTCCATTTTATCTTTATTTATTTGTAAGGGTTCTTTATGTATTCTAGAGTCCCTTGTTGCTTGAATTTACTGAAAATATCTTTTTCTGTGAAGATTACCTTTTCAATGTCTTAATCCCTTTTCCATGATATGTTAATATACATGTTTATTTTTTTCTCTTTAATGGTTAATACTTTTTACATTTCACGAAGTCTTCTCCAACTCCAAGGTCATAATAATGTTATCTTATGTTTTCTGCTAAGACTTTTTCATTTTAAATGTTACATTTAAATTTGAATTCCAAATGGAATTTAATTTTATATATTGTCTGAAGTAGGATTCCAAAGACAGCTTTTTATCCATAGGTGAATACAGTTACATAGCAACATCTATTCTGCACTTCATTGTATTAATTCATCTACTTTATGATAGGTCTTGATTTTTAGAATGTATGTTTTTCATATTTATTCTTCAAGGCCATTCTTGTTAATCTTGTACCTTTCTATTCCTTTAATATAATAATTTTAGTATCATGTCAATTCCTAAAAAAAAATACTTGCTTGGATTTTAGTTGAGATAAAGATGAATTTGGTCATTGCTACAATACTAATGGCATATTTTAGAAAGATGTACAAATTTTTGTTGCTAATATATATAAAATACAACTGATTTCTTTTAGTGAACATGTATAAAGTAGACTTGTTAAATCTGCACACTATTTAAATAGTTTGTAGATTCTTTTGAATGTTCTAGAAAAATAATGTCTCCTGTAAAAAAAAGTAGAAGAAAGTACTTCAATAAGTGCATTGTTGAAATAGAAGAATAATTAACAACTTTTTATTTTTTCTGATCTAGGGGGTGGGAAAGATCAATATTTCACACAGAGAATAATGCTTTTTCAGTATTTATTCTTTTTCATATAATAAAGTATTCCCATATTCCTGGCTTAATGATACTTTTTAATCAAGAAAGGGTATTAAATTTTTTAATGATTTTTTTCTTACTTTATCAATATAATGATATTATTTTTCTTATTTTTATGTTGATGAACACCCGATTGTTACCCAGTTTTACTCAACAACAAAATCCACCTAGTTATGATGTATTATCCCTTATATATATTATGGGGTTTGATTTTCCAATATTTTTTAGTATTTGAGAGAAACTGGTCTGGAATTTTATTATGTGGTGTTGTCATGTTTTAGAATAAAGATTATGCTAGCATTATAAAAAGATATGGAAATATCCCTACTATTTCTGTAGTAGTTTACAGTAAATAAAAATTAGATCAAATTGCTTGATCATGAGATTTAGTTCATTTATATCCATATTAATTGGTAGCTATAAACCAGAATCTTAGTCTTTAACACAGAGTCTAAGAAAAATGAAATAGAAAAACTAACATGGAAGTGATTTCGAAGACCCAGGCGATACAGACAACACATGAGAGCTCATGTTCTGTACTGTACTCTGAAGCTGAATTACAGAAAAAATAAGAAAAACTTACTCATGCATCAGATGGCCAAGTACATAGACAATAGTTTTGGCAATATAAACCCCCAATCATAAAATAAATAATATTGTAATGCCATGTCAATGAAACTTAAAAGGTAGTAAATGCAAAAAAGCATACTTTTATCTGAAAATTTAAAAATATCATTTAAGCCAATTTGTAGTTTAAGGGGAATAAGAAAAATTGGACAAATTTTGGTATATATTAAAAATAGGGAAATTGAACAAATCTTCAGAATTTATAAAAAAATAAGCATACCTTGCCCTATGCATCTCTTCCATTTGGCTGAATTGTATTCTTCGAATAAAGAGGTAAGAGCAAACAAAATGCTTTCCTGAGTTCTGTGAGTTTTTCTGGCAAATTATCAAATCTGATGACAGGGTTTGTGTCCACATTCTTACTACAATTCATAAGTTCACATGATATCATGTTTCTTCAGCCTGAAGAATGTCCTTACCAATTCTTCTAGTAAAGTCCACTACTATTAATTCTCTTTGGTTTTGATATTTTGTAGTTTTTACTCCCCCTTCATTCTTTTTGCTGGATAAAAAATTCTGACTTGAGAGCTTTTTTTTCAGCCTTTAAAAAATGACAAAAAATGACATTCCATTGTCCCCTATATTACATAGCTTCTAA